>OY744515.1:71038898-71113898 GCA_963556195.1 Sepiola atlantica
ACACCACTAACACGCATGTAAATTAGATGGCAAAATAATAAATCTTTTTATTTCTATATACTAATAATAAAGAATAATAATACTTCTATATAATAATAATAATATAGTAAATAGACTAATCATTTTTAGTTATGCAAGAAAAATGTCTTAAAAGATATTTAACAGTTGATGAATGTTCAAATGAAATCAAAGTATAATAAATAGTTGTAGTGGTTGTGACCCAACCGGTCACGGGTACGTCTAGTACAATATGAATATATATTAATTATTTGTTGCTGCCTTTATTTGCTTTAATTAACTTAAACACAAATCCGAGGTGGCAACAGACAAACAAAAACTAAAATATACTAGTAGTTCTAAAAAAAAATTTTTTAAATGGCGCCCATTTTGGGAATACATAAAAATGGTTACTCGTTCTGTCCTACGCTATGTTGTTAAGAAATATATTAGTAGTTTAAAAAAAAAACAATTAAAAATAGTGGCCATTTTGGAAATACAAAAAATGGTTACTTGTTTTGTCTTACGCTATGTGATCAAGAACCGTTTGATCAATAACGTTTTCTGGTCAGGAAGTGGGTGATCATTGTACGTTATATTTGTATAGTAAATTGTACCCCTCTTTAAAAATTTAAATAGGAGTACTGGTTAAAACAGGAGAGGCCTAAATAGTTAAATTCTAAAAACATAAAAATCATTGAAAATAAAAAGACAGTCAGTAAATTAAAAGAAATAACAAAAAAGTATTGCTTATTATTCACAAAAAACGTGAAATCTATCGATCTAGAAACTATTTTTTGTAATAAATAAAGAATTTAAAAGGTGTTTTTAAATGAACTTGCAGTAAAAATTGGATGCTGTTTTTGAGTACTTTAAATAGAAATATTTGGTTTTGACAGTTAATAATAAGCAATAGTCAACTGCTGAAGCATATTTTAGATATTTGTAAAATTATTTTCAGCCAAACTTATATGATAATCACAATTTCGTCTCCTCCCAGCTCTTGGCCAACAAGCAAGTTACATTCAATTAATTAGGTGCAATGGGTATTGTGTTTTAACATTAAACAACAAAAAATGGTTGATATGTCGTAAAACACACAAAACAAGCCAACCAAACAAGCCAACCAAACAATCCAATCTAATGCTAAAATTTAAATGTTTCTTAAACTTTAAATAATAAATATTGAAGAAAACTATATATTCAAAGTCAAATGGACTCATCATCATCATCATCTGTTTAACGTACGTCCTACATGAGGGCATGCGTTGGACGACTTTTAGAAATTGACTTCCAAACTACCCAGGTCTTTATTTATCTCTCTTTCTCTTAAGTCCATTCTTATCACCTACTCCCATGTTTTCCTTGGCCTTTCCCTGAACTTACTCCATCCACTCTTAACTCTTACAATCACACAAGCACCTGCTCCACTCTGTGCTCTAATAGTATCACCAACGTAACATCATTTCTGAACAACCTCAATAACTTCGCAATTCAGATAAAATGATTGTTAAAATCTATGTGTTTAAAGTTATTTTCCTACAAGTTATTTTGTTTTTAGCAGTAGGTCATGCAAGGAATTCTCTCCCTTGCACTAGTCAGTTATATACTCTCTTGTCGTTAGATAAATTATTTCAGTTATGAGTTATCTTCCTTTATTATAAGACCGCTTTAGTGATGTCATGCAGGAAATGAGAAAGAGTTTTTCTCTCTTTTTTTTTAACCATGACACCATAGTGTCCAGACATGTAACACACACAGCTAATAAGATCCACACATGAACAGCATGTGCGTTCTCTTAATTCCTGACTTAAGCCATTGTCTCAATATGTTACAATGTAATAATTTGTAACATCTTATTCTAAAATGTTGACTTTTATTTTCAACAATTCATAATAAACCTGCACGTTATAATAATGTTCCCTATAAGTTATAGGGTATTCCGATTTTCCTTTTTTAATAATTTCAAATGTGTCATTTCAAACTCCAAATAATGACTATTTAAAAAAATTATAATTAAAATACAAAGTAAATGAAAAAAAAAAAAAATGATTAAGATTATTTTACTTTTTAAAAAAATTTATATTTCTGTTACCTGCTGTGGTTGCTATTGTTGATTGTGTTGTAAAAATGGTTTGTCTTGTCTGTGTGTTTGGTGTGGGAACTTTAGTTGATGTTGTATTGGGAAACTTTGCAGTGGTTGTGGTCAAGCAGTTTCTTTCATCTTCGCCATTCGGACAGTCGGTCACGTTATTACAACGAAGATTTAATGGAATGCATATATTTTCAGAGCAACGAAAGTGAGTGCTGGAACAATCTGTGTGGGAGGGTACAAGCAAAATTAGGTAAATATAAAAAATAGTGAAATAAATGAACATTACAGTAAAGAAGAAAGTTTTTGTCATGGTGGTGTAAACTAAATTAATTGCAGGTGTAATAAAAAAAATAAACGTAAATATATTAATGTAATACTTAAGGGAACACATTGCACACGAATACATAGTGCACGGTTGATCTATTGTGAACATTTTTGATAGAGTACCTGTCCCCGTATTATATATATATATGTGTGTGTGTGTGTGTGTATTTGTTATGCTATAAAAAACAATATTTTTATATAGTTCAGATCTATTCTTATGAGAATCAATTTCCAAAGCTTAAATATTCAATATTTAAAACTTTTAAATATTTATTACAAAATTCAAGTTGTCACACGCAGCATATTCTATCTTTAGAGTGTGTTTCATTTGGCAAAAGACTCTGAAGACGGGATATTTGTGTGAGAAATACATAATATATATATATATATATATATATATATATATATATATATATATTTGAATTGTGTGTATTTAAACAGCATTTTCTCATTTATGCAAACATTGTTAAAAATAACAGAATTCGTCTGTTTATTTATACATTTTTTTTTTCAATTTTTCTGATGGTATTTTTTGTATTGAAATAAAAAAAAATGAATAAATGTTTCACAAACGTTTTCGATTCTTCGTTAAATCATCTTCAGGTATCAAAAGCAAATGAACAAAGTTGGAAAAAGAAGAGATTTTTTTAAAGACAGCGGAGAAACGCGCATAGAACGTTTTCTGCATTGTTCCAGGAAGTCGTTCGTGAAACCTGTGAAACCTATGGAACATTTATTATTTTTTTAAACTTTAATACAAAAAAGACCATCAGAAAAATTGAAAAAAAAAGTTATAATTAAACAGACGAATTCTGTTATTTTTAACAATGTTTGCATAAATATATATATATATATATATGTGTGTGTGTGTCTGTGTGTAATGTGTACATATGTATGTATTTAAATCTGATTGAAGACGACAGTTTTCTCTTGTATCTATTTTCTTAATTGTTTTCTCGACTCTGTGAGGTAGATTTTGTGTTTCTGGTTTTGATTGGTGGAGTATGTATCTGAGAGTTGCTTTTTCGTCCACCCCATAGACACGAACGCTAACTCACAGAGTTGAAAAATCAATTAAGAAAATAAACATAAGAAAAAACCTTGTCGTCTTTGATCAGACTTGTATTGATATAGATTCGCTGCCAATATATATATATATATATATATATATATATATATATATATATATATATATATATATATATATATATGGGTGTGTGTGTGTGTAAGATAATAAATTTTTTTTTTTTAAGTCAAATCGATAAATACATATATATATAAACATAGACATATGTATTTCACTGCTTTTTTGGACGCTATTTACGTAAGTAAGTGGGTAATACCCTTCGATAAGCGTTTAATTTAGTCCATGAGGCTGGCAATATCCAACGAAAATCGTAAAAAGATTCGACCCTGTGCCTCAGAAAGAAGGACCACCTGTCGTTGGTGCCGCCTTCCCACTTGGATTTGTCCCTTTATGATTTATATATGTTTTTGTTTTCAGCTCCATAGACTAAATTAACGGTTTATTTAAGAGGATTACCCAAACAAATGGTGTCAACAGAAAAGCAACGTTAGATATATAAAAAGTAATCGAATTTTGATATTATACATAGTTTTCACCTGAAAAGAATATATTTATTGTGTATAAATTAATACAAAGCAAAGAGGCTGATGTAGTTTGCTTGAAGCATTGTGTATAGAGAGAGATATAATTTATAGGAGATGATTCCAATGCAGAGGTGTAACGAATATAAGCGAATTGAAACAAATAAAGAAGTAAAAAAATGAAAGTGAAATGAGTTTTTCGGTTTCTTCTTCTTATTAATATGATTTATTTTGCTTTTTTTATAATTACAAATCTTACTTGCTCTCAATGTGTCTTAATGTAGTGTCCGTATGGCATAATATTTCGGGGAAAATTCCCCTTTTAGATGTGGATTTCAACTCTGATTTTAAAACGTGCAAAAGATATCCATTGAGATCAATACTGCAGTGAATAAATTTTGAATTTAATAATTTAATAATGGTTGGTTTCAATTGTTTTGTTTGCTTTTCTTTGTTTTTAGTATCA
This sequence comes from Sepiola atlantica, assembly GCA_963556195.1. NCBI lineage: Eukaryota > Metazoa > Mollusca > Cephalopoda > Sepiida > Sepiolidae > Sepiola > Sepiola atlantica. The sequence goes on from OY744515.1 coordinate 71,043,389, forward strand.
TCATTATTATTTTTTCTATTATTTATGTTACATTTTTTATTTCATTTTATTTGTTTATATATTTTATGTTTTGTATGTCTTATTTTGCTTTCAATCCGCTTATATCCGTTACACATCTGCATTGGAATGACCTATAAATTATCTATATAATATAAACACACACAAGATGAACTGAATAATAGTCTAAAATCAAAGATAATTGAAAATGTCATATTCTGTAAAAGAGATTATATTTTGAGTTAATCTGAAATAAAAATAACAGACTTAAAACTTCCTTTTCTTTATACTAATGAATCAGATTGTCAGTTGGATGATGAACAATAAGATGAGAGGATTGGAAACGATGAATTGAATGAACTTTAGGGGACGGCTCAACAAGTATGTGTTGACATCGGACTGTGTTGTGGGAGACATAGAGACAGTCCCATGGTAATGTGTTCCACAACTGGGAAGTTATTGGAAAGAAACTCTGTTCATGGAAATTCAGTTTGGTTTTAGGTATACAGAGGAAGAAAGGAAAATTCTTTGCATTGCTGTTAGGAGAAGAGTTCTTGCTGTTAATGTTTTACAGGAGGTGGGCCTGAAACCAAACATTGGAGCTCAGTCGAGCACCTACCTCTTTGGTCAATTATTTAGTAAATAAAGAAAATCACAGCTACTCAAAATTGCGCTTGATTTTCAGGAATCTATTTTAATATGTTGGGAAATCAAGAAAATAATGTGTTATTGGAGAGTATTGGAAATGAAGATATTTCAAAGTTTCGAAATTTTTGAGATGAGGATTGATAATTTGAATTATTTGGATTATTTAGACTAGTGTTCTCTTTTTGGATGTTATTCTCGCAACGTTTCGGCCAATATAACCTCAGATCTTATTCATCTTGTCACACTCGGGAATTTTTATGTCAAGCTCGGCAATCTCTATGGAATTTCAAATGAAACCGTTTATTTAATCATGGCTGACGGAATGATAGCAAGCTACCCCCGTGGATTAAATAAAGGTTTCCATTCTAAATTCTGTATAGATTCCCGAGTTCGATATAAAAATTCTCGAGTTCGACAAGATGCACCTGAAGAAGGTCAGAGGTTATATCGGCCGAAACATTATGAGAATAACATCAAAGATGAGAACAGTATTCGAAATAATCCAAATAATACAACATAGTTAAAAGTGGTTCAAATAATGACAGTCTGATTTCTTTATGCTTTTATCACATCCAGCAGAGAAGCGACACCAACGCTCTATCCTAAACAAGTTAATCACTTAGTAACAAAAAAACAAAACAACCAATGAATAAGGTGTTGAACTGTTTCAATTGAAATTTTAGAGCAAGAATCTTTGTTATTCATGAGTTGTGATACTAGTTGTTTTTCAGATCAAAAGTTTCTTTGATATGAGTGACCAATGCCCCAACATTTTTTTAAATCATGGAAAAAGGTTAAGGGCTTCATGCAGAAGGGTAGTACCTTTCTGTGATGTACTCAGCACTATGTGATGCATCTCCAAGCACTTTTATACATCTACAGTCTCTAGTTAGTCTCTCTATAGTGAATGACCATGTATATGTGGCAAAGAGTCACACCCTTCATGAGGTAACCTTGATAATGTGCATGGGCATAGAACCCGGCGGATCTATAGGAGTTTATCCCCAACTCGTCTATCCTTTATGGGTAGCTGTAGTTCCTGTGGTGATCATCGACAAACAGATACTTTGGCGGATTTAATGTGACGGCATCGGGGAAAATCATCCCGCATAAAAATCGAAGGGTGCATTGCTCTAGTTGGTGGAGAACCGTAATACATCTATAGCAGTGGAGACATTTAAATGACAGTCCCTCCCATAAGAACCTGATTATATTGGTGGAACCAATGCCAGCATAATGGAATCACGGGTAACTGGCCGATTCATGGTCATTGCGTTTGATTAGTCACTAAACTAGTCGATGTCAGATCAAAAAGATAGGAAAGCTTTCTTTGATGAAACAGCTACAGTCATCTAATCCCTACTTTATAGCACATCCGTCTACATTCGTTTCCAAGAAAAAGTATCTACACATACATTAAAGAAGTAAATAAACACCTTTATAATCATTAATAGCGAAGACAGATGTCAGAGGGTCTCGATTGACCTAGACGAGATGATATTGATTGTTTCTCCTCTTTAATAAATTCAACAATCACTCGGTTAATAGTGAAAAGTGGAATCTCACGGTTTGCAGCGATTTGACGCTGATTAAGTCCATCTTCAGATTAGCTGAAACTCTGAAAATTCTAATGTTTCTTTGGCCGTGTCATACTTAAATGGTAATATATGATAGGCATATTGATATCTAAAATATAATAAATGTCAATTAGTATAAAATATCGGTGTTTCAAACTTATACCGTTGCTTACTGCCAACGAAAGAAGCAAAAACTTTAAACATGTATAAATTAGTTTTGTGGGTGTCTATTTACTTTTGTCATGTCTGTGTAGATATGATTCTCAGAAAACATTCAAAATCGTTTGAAGTCAAAATCCTAGCAGCACATAGCTTACCAAACATGATCAAAAAATTAAATGTTTCAGTTTCAAAGAAAGCAGACAGTTGCCATCCGTCTACATGACAACTGTCTGCCGATAGTTTATATCGGCAAGACCTGGTAGAGTGAACAGGGAAGGATAAAAAACGGTAAATGTCAGCTAAGAGACAAAGGGCAATAAACAATACTTCCTTGAGTGATAAAAAGGTATCTTAAAACTGACACACTTTATATTCCATTACACGTCATCTCTAAATAAAAATTTACTGTTTTTATTTTGTTTGGGAAGTATTTTAAATGAGGATTGATAATTTGTGTTATATGGATTATTCGGACTACTGTTCTCATATTGGATGTTATTCTCAGAACGTTTTGGCCGATGTAACCTCCAACCTTTTGCAGGTGCATTTTGTCGAACTCAGGAATCTTTATGTCGAACTCAGGAATGAATCTGCATGGAGTTTCAAACGAAACTCTTCATTTAATTCACAAGGGTAGCATACTCTCATTCTGTCAACCAGCTTCTAAAATTCATACTAGAATTGTCTGCAAGGTCCTATGGTGCAACGGGTATAAGTGCTAAGTGATAATCAGTTCTAAGTGACACTCTTCTGGAGCTTGAAGGTTCAATCCTCAGTGCGGGTAATAATAAGAATACAATTACGAATTACTTAAAACTTGTACACGGTCATGGCTGACGGAATGCTACTTCCGTGGATTAAATAAAAGGGTTCCATTTGAAATTCCATACAGATTCCTGAGTTCGACATATAGATTCCAGAGTTCTACAAGACACACCTAAAGAAGGTCAGAAGTTACATTGGCAGAAACGTTGTGAGAATAGTCTAAGAGGAAAACAGTAGTTAGAATAATCCAAATAATCCAAATTGTTTTTATTTTATTATCCATGGAAACATAACAACGATTAATAAACATTCTGTGAAACAATTATTTTATTTAAATATTTTGATATTATAATAACATTTGAAAGTGGTAATCGATGTCTTAAGAATGAACAAAAAATTAGTGACAAGTGTTTATATCCAGGAATCCATGGTGTTTTTAATATTTGTGAACCATCCTGGAGGCAGGGCGGGCCGGATTAAAATGATGCCCAAATTAGTTTTGTAGAAATTTACCATAAATTTATATATACTAACTAGAAGAATATCCGTCCCAAGACAAATAAAATTGATTCTCTGAAACAGAACAGTTTTGCACCATTGGTATGCCCATTTACGAAAATTAAAATCAAGATATATGCTATTAAACCTTATGTTTATAATCCTTATTCCAATTTTGATCCAAATTCATTACATGATTTTAATTCTAGAAAATATCTAATATTTAAGGCTTAAACTTAAGTGTTCTTAAGAAGAAACCGAAATTCAGGGAATCTTGCTTAATAGGTGTCTAATGACTATGGATCAAATTCAGTGCAACTCTGAAATATTTCAATTTTCAAATGGGAGGTTGTGCCCATATTATGCACCCCCTCCTCCTAAATGACCTTTACAATACTCCAAATGAAATAAAATTTCGGGAATATTTATTAATTGATGTCTAATACCTATTGTCAAAATTTCACAAAAATCGGAGGTATTTGAATTTTCATGAAAGGCTTCCACCCCTGCTGTCCCCTTAGCATAACACTAAAGTAAACTAAATATAGCTCACATTTGGACTCCTTACACCTAGCATATATGTTTCAAAATTCATAATGATCGGTTATTTAGTTTAGGAATGAATCTTGTACATACAAATATATAAACATTTACCCATACCTAACTTTATCAAGGGAGGCGCGAGAGCGCTCCTATCCCTTAATAGATTTTACAAATGGCCTATGTTGGAAATCTCATTTCTTTGATCAATCATAACTCAAAAACCAATGAACCAAATTAGTTAAAACTTTGCAACAAATTTTTATTTGATAGGTTCTATAAGTGTGTAGAATTTCAGCATCATTAGTCAAGGCAACCCAGAGATCCAGAAAGTTCAATCATGAAATCATGTTATCTGTGTGTACATATGTACGTACGTATCTCATCAACTATTTGATGGATTCAGCTGATTTTTGGCAGAGATAGAGGTTCTAGTGTCTAGTTGATGGAATTTTAATTTCAGTTTACCATATACCTTGATTAGTCAAATTACCAACTATATCAGTTATGAGAAGGCATTGTATTGAGGCATAGCCTTTACAAAAGTAGTGACATTTCATGAAAAATGCCAGTATACTGAAATCATATGCCCTTAATAGGGGTAAGATGAAAATTCATATACACTAAATGTACAAAAGCAAGGAAATTCCCAAATTTTTACACTTTTATTGTCATTAAGGGTATGCGAGCACAACAGGGCTATGTATTTTACTGGTAGGAATTTTTCTTCAGCGCACCTCACACACTTTATCCACTCATGCATAGAGATTTATACTGTAGTGATGTGATAATGAAATGGTTTGGTTGATATGTAGTCATACCCTTACTGACAATAAAAGTGTAAAAATTTGGGAATTTCCTTGCTTTTGTACATTTAGCGTAGATGAATTTTCATCTTAACTCTATTAAGGGTATATGATTTCAGTATACTGGCATTTTTCATGGAATATAAATAGAGATTTATTATTATAGTTGTTCCCTCGCCTCCCTTGGTTAACATTATACTAAGGCACCACAGTGGAAATTGGACCATTTGCAGACTTTTTTGCTATCTCTGCACTTTTATACCATTTGATTCATTATGCTGTATATGCTTGTTCCAAATAATTAACATACTGCCTTACTGCCATACAAATTGCAATGATCAAAATATGTCACATGTTCACCATTGTTGGGAGGGCTCAGAGGTATTTAAAAACAGGTGCCCCATGCAAGTTTAATCCGGCCCTGCGGTGGTACATGCAATGTACAGGGAAAGTGTGAGTGTGTGAAAAGCAGAGTGAAAAACATACAACATCATTTATTTATTTGTTTATTTATTTATCAAGTTAGCCTATTGCATAAAGTCGTTATTCAGGGTTTCGGAAATCCATAAAAATCCCCTCTTCAGGTGAATCTATTTTTTCATTGACATCAATAGATTCGCCCGAAAAGGGAAGTCTTGTGGATTTCTGAGACCCCAAATAACGAATTTATGTCAATAATGCAGTTTGATATATAAATATTTTGCTCTTTTAATAAATCATTTAATACCTGTTTCAAATGCTTGAAATTAACGTAATTCAGAAACACACATACATATATTTATTCAATGGATACTATACATTAGTTTGATCTTCCATCAGTACCTTCAGTCTCATGGAAACTCAACTTGGTCACATTTGATATCTTTAAGCCAGCGGGTTGAGTTTCTAATGTTTCCGTGAAGCCGAAGGTACCGATGAAAGATCAAACTAATGTATAGTGTTCATTGAATAAAAACTATACGTTCTTTTGCATAAATAATTGGGTACTCTTGTTATTTCTCCATTATACGAAAATTAAAATCAAGATATAATGATATTAAACTTTATGTCTAACATCCTTATTCCAATTTTGATCAAATTCCATTACATAATTTTGATTCTAGAAAATGTCTACAATTTTAGGCTTAAGCTTAAGGGGTATTAAGAAAAAATTAAAATAACGAGCGTCTTGCTAAATTAGTGAAAAAAGAAAGAAATGATAACGAAACGGGAAAGTGGGGTAAATAGATAAAGGGAGGAGAGAAGTTAAGAAGAAAGAGATCAACAAGAGAGGGGGAAAAGATTTTAAGGATTGTCATTTCAAATGTCCCTATTTATTTGCCTCCCCACGAGGGCAGAGTAGTCACTAGGTCGGATTTTAATGTGGGGAAAATCCAGCTTCCCAAAAAGAAGCACTTTGGATTGGGACAAAAATTGTAATTGCCTCAGTCGAGAAGGATTTCTCCTTCAATAACCGAGGACAGAAGGGATGAAATGTAGTATCAGAACAGATACAACACTTTGCTCCTAGCCAAAAGGCCAAATTGAACCTATTTTTGGTCTTTTTAAATTCAGCAGTTGGTCAGTCTCGTTAAAGTTTCAAATAGCATTTTTTGGGGTCTGACACATTGGAATTTTAAAAAGCTTTGGTTTGTAACGCTTAAGTCTGAAATGCAATTTTCTTTGGTCTGTCACGATTAAGTTTCAAATAGCATTTTCTTTAGTCTATCAAGTTTACGTCTTAATTAGCATTTACTTTGGTTTGTCGTCACATTTAAGTTTCAAATAGCATTTTCTTAGGTCTGTCACGCTTAAGTCTGAAATGGCATTTTCTTTAGTCTGTCACGTTTAAGTTTGAAAAATCATTTGCTTTGGTTTATCAGACTTAAATTTAAAAATTCACCAGCTTTTACATTACACCTATTATCACTAAAATATGCACAGTAACTGATTTCTAACTTCAAATCTTCCCTATGCCACATGATTAAACTAACCAATCAACTATCCCTCATAAAAGGCTTAAACTGACCATAAGTACACTTAAAAAATTGAAAGAATAACAATTTGCTTGAAGGGGTGCGTGATGGCATGAGAAAGTGAAAAGAAGACAAAGGCAGAGCAATGAAAAAGTAAAAGAAAAGCTTTAGACCTGGCAGAGTTGTGGAAAATAGAGTTGAAACTGATGAAGTCACATATTGATTGCTTCGAGGGGTGACAAAAGGAAGGATCCTGGGAGTTGTGGGAATTTTCTCCATTGACGTCAAATGTGGAAATATTACATGAGGTGTATGAGGTGTATGACTAACATGAGGAACTGAGATTTTTTTATGATGATCAACTGTCGTTGTGGCACCGACAGGAGGCGTTTTATGATGATGAGCAGAGGTTGTCGACACGTGAGGGAAGGAAATTTGTTTATGATGAACAAGAGCGGTTGTGGCATAAGAAGAGGGTGTTTTTTCATGAGGGGTAGAGATTGTTGATGCATGATGAGGGATGATTTCAATTTTAGAGTCAGTTGAGATTATGGTACCATTAAGAATAGAGGTATTTTCCTGATGATGAAGAGCAGAAACAGTTGAAACATGATGAGATATGCTTGTGTTTCTAGACTCAGTTGGTGTTTGAGTCACATGAGGAATGGAGGCATTTTTATGATGAAGAGTAGGGGTTGTTGAAACATGGTGAGAGATAATTTCGGTTTTAGATTCGGTTGGGATTGTGGTAACAATAGGGGTCTTTTTCAGATGAAGAGCAGAAGTAGTTGAAACATGATGAGATATGCTTGTGTTTCTAGACTCAGTTGGTGTTTGAGTCACATGAGGAATGGAGGCATTTTTATGATGAAGAGTAGGGGTTGTTGAAACATGGTGAGAGATGATTTCGGTTTTAGATTCGGTTGGGATTGTGGTAACATGAAGAATGAGATTCTTTTCCTGATGAGGAGCAGAAATATTTGAAACATGATGAGGGGTGATTTTTGTCTTTGATTCAGTTGGGGTCATGCTAACGTGAAGAAAAGAGGCGTTTCTATGATGAGGAGAAGAAGTGGTCAAAGTATTAGAATGGTATGTTTTATGAACAGGAGAAGGAATAGCAGTAACATAGGAATTGTCAGTATTGGTACCGTGCTGAATAGCCTTTGTACTTATGTGAGGAAAACCTGTTCGATGATATGGAGTAGTCACAAATGTACTTTTGGTGACACGAAGAGTACTATGTCCAACAGAGGAAGGTTTTAATCTGCCCTGATCAATCGGTGTCACTGAAGCAGTAAGAAAGGTTCTTCCGTAACGCGAGGTCCGAGATACTGTAACAGGCAGAATGGTGGATATAGTCCTATGATTAATTTTTATGGGGGACTCTCTTCTTCTTGTGCTATGTTTATTAGGTGCTGTAACCTGAGGAGTAACCACATTTCCATGATTTAAAGAAGTAACCGTCAAATAAGGGAATTCTGTTTTAGATGGTACTATTTTGGATGTGAAAGAAGAAAGGCTATTTTGTGTCTCATGCTGAACAGGGGTTACTGAAGCTAAAGGGATATTGGGTCGAAGAGGGGATTCTGTAACATGGGGGGCATCACTTTTTGTGCTCTGTTGAATAAGAGCTTCTGTGACAAGAGGTATATCGATTCTTGTGCCACGTCGAATTGGAGCTACTGTAACAAGAGGTATATTGATTCTTGTGCCACGTCGAATAGGAGTTGCTGTAACAAATGGGGTGTTGATTCTTGTGCCATGTCGAATCGGGACTACTGTAACAACAGGAGTATTGATTTTTGTGCCACGTGAATTCGGCGTTGTCATATCAAGGGAAATATTGATTCTTGTGCCACGTGGAATTGGGGCTGCTGTGACAAGGCTAATATTGATTCTTGTGCCACGTGGAATCGGGTTTGCTGTGAGATGGGGGATTTTAGTTGATCTAGCAGGGAAGATGATAGCTTGAGTGACATGAGGAGGAATATCTGTTATGAAAGTGATGTTGGTTGCTGAAATATGAGGAAACCTGAATGAAAATATTGGTTGTTTATATTGTTAAACACAAGAACAGATAAATTAGTTCCATTCTGAGTAAAATGCATTAAATATAAAAAATTAAAGTACATATGAATAAGAATGCTGATTATAGTAACGTGATATCTAGTGGATTTAGATGGCTGCAGCAGAATTTTATAGCTCTGGTAGTGAAGGGTGAAAATCTTTTAGAATTCATATCTAAATAATCGATTTTGAGTAGTTGACTTTGATGTTAGACAAAATAATGGAAACACCCTGTGAATTTTGCATCAATTTTAAAACACCTATAAAAATTGAAAGAAATTACAAAAATGTTGGTTTCATTTTTATTTTATTTATGCTTATTGTTGTCCTGAATTAATTGGTTAAATTTATTTTTTATTTCAGTAAGAAAAATTATTAGTAAGAAAAATTTAACTGACAGATCTGTCAGATTTCCAAAGAAGGCAAATCGTTAGTGCCAGTATAACAGGTGATACTGTGACGGAAGTGGCTGAGATGGTGGCCGTATCGAGAGGAACTGTTTCGAAGGTGATGACAGCCTTATAGAAGATAAAACATCTTCCTCTAGACAAAATTCTGGAAGAAAGCCGAAGCTGTCTGAAGGAGATCGTAGAGTCCTTGTAAGGATTGTGAAGAAAGAGCACAAAACCATAGCACACAAAATTAGAGCAGAGCTTAACAATCATCTGAATAATTCCGTTTCAACAAAAACTGTTCACTGAGAGCTTCACAAGCTGGATTTTATGGGAGAATTTCAAAGTGTTTCCATTATTTTGTCCAACCCCTGTATATATATATATATAAGTAAGCGAGAATATCTATGTTTCCGAAATTTTAAGACAAGGATTGATAATTTGTAGTATTTGAATTATTCAGACTACTATTCTCATTTCGGCTGACGTAATCTCCGACCTTATTCAGGTGCATCTTTTCCCTGAATTCGAAAAGATGCACCTGAAGAAGGTCGGAGGTTACATCAGCTGAAACGTTGTGAAAATAATATCCAAGATGAGAATAGTAGTCTGAATAATGCAAATAATACAGAATAACTATATCTATAAACAAACCCAATCAAATACTCCAAAAAACTGAAATTTTGTGGGAAGTTAATACCGCCATTTTTCATTACATTTTTGAACCAGTGGTTTTTTAAAATACATTTTTCTTCCACTGAAATTATTTAATAACTTCTACAAATTAAATGAAATAAAACATTTTCTAACAGTATTTTATCAGTCTATTTTAATTATGTTTTCTATAATATGATATTTTCTTGTGCTTTTTTATATTGAGATACATGCGAAATATGGCAGTTCAAAATAAAATAACAGGAGAACTTATGGATATACTTACTTATCAGTAGAATTTGGTATATTCGGACTACTGTTCTAATCTTGGGTGCTTTTATCACAACGTTTCGGCCGATGTAACCTCCGACCTTCTTCAGGTGTACCTTGTTGAACTCGAGAATCTTTCTGTCGAACTAGGGAATCAGGACGGAATTTCAAACGGAACCCTTTATTAAATCCACAGGGGTAGCATGCTCTCGTTCCATCCACCATGACTGGGAAGAAGTCTTTAGTAATTCGCAATTCTTCGTATCGCCCGCAACCTTCAGATGACTATCACTTAGAACTTATATACATAGTACTATATACACTGTGCCATGGGTCAGTTGAAAATATTAACATATACCAGAAATTACGTTAAATTATCGAGTAGAATTTTAATAAAAAATAAAATTAATTTACTATTAGTAGTCCACGAACTCTGAATGATATTCGCGTCAAGCGAGCGCGTCATAAAAAATTATCTCCCTCCTAATATGAAGACGACATGCGGTCTTATGGTTCAGAATAGTAAATTAATTTTATTATTTATTAAAATTCTACTTGCTTATTTTTTGTAATTTTTGGTATGCATTAATATTTTTCACTGATAAGTAAGTATATTTATAAGTTTTCCTGTTATTTTATTTTGACCTGCCATATTTTGCATGTATCTCACCTATTTTCTTTCTTTCTTTCATATGTGACCCAATTGGGTAACTGACTATTCTAGTATTTAAAAAACGATGAAATGTTCTTACTGGGTGTCCGGGTTGTTAGTACTGGCCTTTGGGTAGGGGTGGTATAGTTGCAAAGTCTTTCATCCTCTGCTTCAACACAGTGGGAACGACGATCGCAGACTAAGTCGATGTGTATGCACTGACCATCTTGACATCGAAATTCATTTTTCTTGCAACCTAGATAAGAAATCAATTTGAATAATAAGAAAGAAGACAAAACGCTTAACATTAACTGTAGGGGAATCCCAAAAACATGCTGCTCGGCACTATTTCAAAGCACCTTATTGTATAAAACCATTATATTTAATGATTTTTGACAAAAGTACATCTAATCGCTATATATAAATGTCAATATCTATGTGTGTTCCCTATAGAAAGAAAGGTTAAATAATCTACATAAAAACCTAATACATATGTAAATTTTTCCGGGGAAGACAATGGAAGTGCTCATGAATCTCTGTTTGAATGGCAATGAGAGGCGATTTTTCAACATGGCTGCGTTTTGTTTACATGGTTAGTCATGCATTATCACTGATTTTTTTTTCGTTGGGAGGTAAGTAAATTACAATTTTATTTCTGAACTAAAAATAAAATTTAAGACCAACAATAAATTTTTATCCAAAATGTATGTGAAATATTTCCATTTAGAGACAAAGTTACCCCATGCAGCTATGTTGAAAAATGGCCTCTCCCGGTCAGTCAAATAGCGATAGTATGTTTTGGGATTCCTTTAAGGTTATTAACTAACAAAACTTATAGCAGACAAAGTTATTAACATTTATATCTTTGATATTGCTTTGTTCTCAAAAGTCATACACCAACTGTTTACCATCAACATCTTCTGCAAATGTTGGACTATGACACAAGCCAATCAAAGGTCGCTCCTTTTGCATGACCTTTGACCGAACTTGGGGCTAATGAAAGATAACATTGTTTTCTCAATCAAAGCATTATTGTGCCCGGCATTGAACGGGCCTTTGTTAATCAAATTCTCCTCCACCTCTGCCGTCATATTTGTTGTCAATAACCCGGGACATTCAGTGCTAAAGTGTCAAATCACTTGCATCAGACAGCTGTCGGCAGCGAGATGTGTGGGCCGATGGGTAAACTACCACGTGTTTATTTTTATTCTTTTCCTGTTTCCTTTTGTTGATCTTTTTTTTGTTGAACTCTTTTTTCTCTTTTTTGTCATCACGAGAAAGAAGGGCAGTTGTTAAAATTCTGTCACACAGCCGAGACAGGCGTTTTTGCCTAGCGCCGCCAATTCGAGTTTTGTGATTTTCGAAATGCAATGAGAAAATAAAATGATATTTTTATACAAGATGTTGTGCCTGCTTTTTTATCATGTGTTCGATTTTCAGTTGTTATGGTCCCTCTCCCGAAGTCAAGATAATTGATTCTCTGCAAAGAATTAATAACTACCGCCTAATGGAATGGATTATTACTCGTTTGGCCAGACAGCAAACCACATGCTTTTGAAGATCTAAAGACAACGTAGATTCAAGAAAATGATCAACCGCCGCTCCAAACAGGTACATGCCTATCATACTCCAGGATCTTGTGGTGCCATGCCAGGACGATAAGATTCTACCCCAAGATATCTCTGTCAGCACAGTAAAACCAAGATGCACTTCTTGGACCACAATAGTTTCACAGGAAATGGCAGAAAGGGCTCGGCAGGAGTTGTGACTTCCTTAGAAACAATCCTGTACTTATTTTAAACATTAATAACTGAAATAATATCAAATGTAGAACTATAAAAGAATAACAATCTTATCATACATTCATGCAATAAACATTTTAGTGTTTATTGCATGATTGTTCTAATTTAAATGTGTGTTGGTTTTACTAAAGAGCGACTACTGATCAAGGCCAAAAACCACTCGAGGGTTTATGAGATAGATAAATTATCAATTGAATGATGAAGAACGTTATGGGAGGATTGAAAATTATGAATGGAATTAACAAAATTTTAATTCTTATGAGGTTTCTGGCAAATATTTGTTGACATTTGAAGACGACGATGATGTAGTTTACAGGGAAGCGGTCCTGTGGTAATGTGTTCCACACATGGGAAGTTTTTGGAAAGAAATGAAACTTATTAAATTATAAATTGTCTGTCATGTAACAAAAAGACCTAAAAATGAGTAATATCCTAATGTCTAGTCTGAAATTATTTACGGTGACATGAGTTTCAGCATTATTTCCAAAAAACTTACTTTTTAATAAAATCATGATTTATGCCTTTATTTGAATAAAAGCAATACTAAACAAATATTAGGTGTTTACAGTATTTAATGTGAAAATTAAAAGGAAAATAAATATGGCTATGTGTCTACTCCAGAAAATTGCACATACGTTTTCTCCAGAAAATTGTGCAGGGCGGATAACAATTTTTTAATTGTTATGTATTGTTTTTACTCCAGAAAATGTCATAAATAAGTTGTAGTTCAAAATGTTTGGGAGTAACGATATAAATACTGTTATCATTGTAAATAATGTTAGGCCATACATTAGGATATTACTCGAAAATGTATATTAAAAAAAGCAGATATAAGTAGGAGGAGTCAAATCAAATTTTTATTTTAAAGGTTAGATTCATATTCACAAAAAGGAGGCATTCTTCAGGGATGTCATAGGTTTGAAGGGATAGGTTTTTCGTAGTTGCATGACAGATCTATTTCTTCTGTATGTACATGCAATCTCTTGCACAATGTTGAGTTGCAGTTCGGTTGGCGAAAACAGGCTTGCTCAGACCTGGCCGACTAAATAAAATGTCTATTTTCCATTTCAGCACTCGACTTACATCTACAATCTAACATAGGTTAAAAAGCCGAATGAGGAGATCAACTATGGATGGTCTGCATGGAGTATTTTTGCATGAAGATCGTCTGGACCAGGGCTCTTATTTCCATTAAACGATCAAAACTCACTGAACGTCGTCTTGTATTAGAAACTTGTGCATCGGTTGGATTTCCGTAAAGAACGATGGAGCATCTCAGCCATCGTCATTTTTGTAAATTTTACTGCATTGTTGCTGACTTCGTCCACATAGGAACCTCTTTCCTCCTTAAGTTTGACAATTTGGTTATTAAATGACCGTTGACTTGAACATGGGCGATAAGTGATTTGGATTGTAGTACGCCTGTTCTGCAATCCTCCTCTCATCGTGCCATCATACAACATTCACTGCCTTATTTCTTTGGAGCCTACAACATCGAATAGGGGGTGAAAGTTTGTAGCCGATTAGACTCTTTGTTGCCAAATTTGGGGCAGTGAAGCAGAAAAAGACTATGCAACCGAAACCGCAAAACCGTATGGTCACTCTTTCGCAGCAGCATCAAGACACAAAGTTCAGATATCAATCTGGGGTAGCAGGTGAACACTCTTAATAGTGCTGTACCCTGATTGGGTGACAGTATAAATATGCGTGAGGAGAGACAACATTGTGTCTATCCCTGTCACATGTGCCAAAGCTGTCGAAAGGTTAACATCTGGTTTTGTTATTAGGAGTGCTGAGTTGTAATCAGGGCATGTAAAACAAATTTTTTATATTAAAATGTGTAAGCGACCATACATTAGGAAATTCTCTAATCCTTTTCCCTGGTTTTCTTAATTTCAGTAAGCAAGGGAGTTAAGTCTGGACGTCTATAGTAAGTCAATATGTGAAACAGTGATTATAACCGACGGAGAGCGTGCACCTTAGCGCACCAGTGTGCATCTCAGCGAGGATGCTGGATCCTACGTAGAAATGAGGTAGAGTTACCACTAGTATATATTCAGCCCAAATCGGTTGTCTTGGCGAAGAGGGGGAATGGCGCCGAAAGTCTGGAAGGATTCCTTAAATTGTCTGTAGCAATTATGTCGGTACAATGGATGAGTTTGACCAGCTGAACAATTTGGTCAAGGGTCTTTTAGATACTGATGGATATCAGCTCGTGGGGGGGTCGCGCGCGCGAACGCCCCCCTCCCCCCGTCATAGAGAGAGAAAGGGAGTAAGTCTTTTGAGATAACAGGAAAGAAAAAAGCCAAAACGGAGAATTGTAATTACCAGGGTCGTATTGTCTGAGCCGCCTCTCCCCAGACCACCAAGAGATGAAAAGGGACTCAGAAAAAGGAGAGAGAGAGAGAGAGAGAGAGAGAGAGAGAGAGAGAGAGAGAGAGTATGAGTCGGACGTTTTTCGTTTTGTTGTGGAAACGAGAGACAGAAAGCCGGCAGTCAGAAATTGGGATTCGCCAAAGACGGACGTCCCCACAAGACGGACGTCCCCACAAGACGGACGTGTCGGCCAGCAGGGGGTCCGCGCGAAAGGCCACCTCGTTGGAATGGCGTTGGCCGTGCTGTTTCCCCACACACACCGTTTTGAGTAGACAAGTTATATCTCAATTAAAACTTTGCAGTCGTAAAGGGAGTTTCACACACACACACCGTTTCTCCAAACATAGATTAAGTTACAACTCATTTAACAACGGGGAAATCGTAGAGATTCATACACACAGAGAGATAAGATAGTTTAGTAAACAAGCCATTATCGAAAAACAGACTTTGGGTTAAAGTTTAAAACCAACCGTTCATTTTTGTTAAATAATTATTAATTGATACAAAGAGAAACCGTTGTCGATTTGTTCTGTTCGCGTAAAATTGCCTTCACAGCGGACCAGCGAGGCAAACATCCTGACCTAGAGGAGATTCGAACCATCTTTCTTTTTACTGCCATTATAGACGACATCACGAGCCAAAGAAGGAGTGTTCACAGTCTGGAAGGATTCCTGCGCCGAGACGGTTCCCATTACATTTGATGCCGTCACAAGGAAGGGGCGTGCGAGGACACTTGTTGTAAACAGTGCCGTAACACAGGAGCGTGTGGGGTACCTGTGTGAAACAGTGATTTCAGCCGACGCAATCTGTCTTTTTAGGGGGCACCAGTGTGCATCTCAGCGAGGATGCTGGATCCTACGTAGAAATGAGGTAGAGTTACCACTAGTATATGTTCGGCCCAAATCGGTTGTTTTGGCGAAGAGGGAGAACGGCGCCAGCCTGGCGGGAGAGAGCGTGTAGGTTGTCTGTAGCAATTATCCAGATACAATGGATGAGTTTGACCAGCTGAACAATTTGGTCATGGGTCTTTTAGATACGATGGATGTCAACACTTGGAGGACAGAGGGAGAGGGAATAATTGGTCTCTAGGGAGATAAAGACTAAGAGATAAATTCCAAATTGTCCGTTGAGAAGCGTACCACCCCACTCCGGGAGAGGAGGAAGGACACAGAAGAAGGGATGGGGGAAAGAAAGAGAGTAAGTCAGCATCGCGCGTACCACACGACGAGAAGAGAGAGAGAGAGAGAGAGAGAGAGAGAGAGTATGAGTTATACGCTTTTCGTCTTTGTGATTTTGAGGCGAAAAGGCGAACACAAAGAGTTAGAACCGAGATCCCGGCCGAGCTGGTCGTGATTCCCTCGGATCCCGAGGGAGCCGTTGCCCCGGGCTCCACCATCGTTTTCCAACAGAGATTAACGTCTCAATTAATACCAACAGTCGTAAGAGTCCACACACACCGTTTTGAGTAGACAAGTTATATCTCGATTAAGGATTTGCAGTCGTAAAGAGATTCACACACGCACACAGAGAGAAGGAAGACGGGATAGTTAGAAAAAAAGCCATTATCGAAGAATAGACTTTGGGTTAAAGTTAAAAACCCACCGTTCATTTTTATTAAATAATTATTGTTATGAAAAGACCTAGCCGTTTGTCGAGTTATTCTATCGTCGAGTTGTCCTGCTAAGTAATCTTGCCTTCACAGAATCACGAAATCGTCATTCAGCAGACCCGGAGGAGATTCAACGCCACCACAGACGACATCACGAGCCAAAGAAAAGGTGTTCACAGTCAGGAAGGATTCCTGCGCCGAGACGGTTCTCATTACATTTTGCGTTATAAATGGTGCCGCGACCTAGGATCATGGTACTGTGAGGAGTGCCTGGCAACCTCGGGAAAAGAGAGAGCAGAGCCAACCACGGCCACAAAGAAAACAATTTTTTTTTACCGGCAGAACACTTTGAAAAAAAAATAGACAGACAAATTTTTAAAAACCCACGGGCACAACAAACGATTTTTTTTTGCCGGCAGAACACTTTGAAAAAAAAAATAGACAGACAACAGACAAACCCGTGGCACAACAAACGATTTTTTTTACCGACAGAGAATACTTTAAAGTTTGGCGGGCATGTACACCCGTGTTTGAAAAAGAGAATAGGAAAAGAAAAGAGATAAACAGTCTGGCGGGCATGTACGCCCATGGTTGAAAAGGAGAATAGAAAAGGAGGAAGGAAAAGAAAAGAGAGAAACAGTTTGACGGACATCGACACGCGTGTTTGAAAAAAAAAGATAGAAAAAGAGAATAGGAAAAGAAAAGAGAGAAACAGTTTGGCGGGCATGTACGCCCGTGGTTGAAAAAGAGAATAGAAAAAGTAAAAGAAAGGAGAGAGAAACAGTTTAACGGGCAGGTACACCCGTGTTTGAAAAAGAGAATAGAAAAAAGGAAAAGAAAAGAGAGAAACAGTTTAACGGGCAGGTACACCCGTGTTTGAAAAAGAGAATAGAAAAAAGGAAAAGAAAAGAGAGAAACAGGTTAACGGGCATGTACACCCGTGTTTGAAAAAAAAAAAGAAAGATAGAAAAAGAGATAGACTGAAAGAAAAAAAACGTTTTTTAGACTTTGAAATCGGTCTGGGATCGCGAACTTTTGGTCAATTGATTGAAAGGCTCAGACGGACTCGAAAAATAATAAACAACCAACCCAGAGACGGAAGACCACAGGGGCAGCAGAGGAGAGGGGTAAGTGACTCGTTGATTTCTCTTGTTCGCTTGCTCGGTTTTGTCGGTGTGTCGATTGTTGTCCAAACTTTGCACGCGGTTTGGGTAGTTCTGTTGTTGGGGTGGTAAGCTAGAACGCAGGGGGAATGGGTTCGGAGGAGGACCTAGTAAATAGTATGACAGATATGGGGGGAGATGAGACCAGAAAACTAGAGAGACCGATTGGGGGAATACGCGTGCCTTCCTTCAGAGGCCATTCTGCCAATCTAAGAGAGTGGTTGGCGGTAATCGAAAAGAAAAGTTTTATTTACGGCTTAGAAAATCACGAGATGGTGCTGCTCGCTCTAGAGGGAGCGAGGGGCCCAGTGTCGAGATTCATTGAGGGGAGGTATGTAGAGAACCCGGGGATCACTTGGACGGAGCTCCGCGAGCAGCTGGTGAGGCAATACGCCAGCGAGCGAACCGCGATTGAGGCCGTACGCAAGTTGACCCGGCTAAAGTTAAGCAATGGCGAGGAAAGGCATGGGAGAAGGAAAACGGTGGGGGCAGGGCGAGTCCGGGGCCCCGAATGGAGAGAGGGGGCGGAGAGGATCGGGAGGCAGACTCCGATCCTAGAAGGAAGGCATGGGACCTTCAAAATGAGTACGATAGGCCCGCACCGGCCAGGCAGGTATCAGTCCGCTGGACCTGCAGGGGTGAGGGGCATAGAGCAGCAGAGTGTCCCACAAATTATGGGCGCCCACGCGGCTCGGTTAGAGCGAACTGTACTAGGTGTGGTTGGTTCGGACATGAGAGTTGGTGGTGCACAGCAGCATAGATCGGAGGTGAGGAATTAGGATTCCGAACCTTAGTGTGCCACCTGACGCTGGGGTAAAGAACCAGGGAAGCGCCCAGAGGCCACCCCACAGAGTATAAAAAGTAGGGTGGCCCCCAGAATGATAAGTTTAGTGAAAGATAGCGAATTTAAATGGGAAGAAGACGGGCTTGGGTTTTGTTCGCCGGTTTATGAGAAACCGCAAGAAGCAATGAACCCCCCCGTAGAGAGAGATCGAATTAAACGCGACTGCTGGGTCGGTTGACCAGTCCAGCGAGTGGGAGGAGAGCGGAAAAATACCCCCCTGCCCAGCACCAGAAGAGACTGAGAGAAAATCGGTTAGCCAAAAAGGTAGAGGAATTACCTATGAAGTTACGGTAGAATGGGAAGAAGACGGGCTTGGGTTTTGTTCGCCGGTTTATGAGAAACCGCAAGAAGCAATGAACCCCCCCGTAGAGAGAGATCGAATTAAACGCGACTGCTGGGTCGGTTGACCAGTCCAGCGAGTGGGAGGAGAGCGGAAAAATACCCCCCACCCAGCTCCAGAAGAGACTGAGAGAAAATCGGTTAGCCAAAAAGGTAGAGGAATTACCTATGAAGTTACGGTAGAATGGGAAGAAGACGGGCTTGGGTTTTGTTCGCCGGTTTATGAGAAACCGCAAGAAGCAATGAACCTCCCCGTAGAGAGAGATCGAATTAAACGCGACTGCTAGGTCGGTTGACGAGTCCAGCGAGTGGGAGGAGAGCGGCAAAATACCCCCCTGCCCAGCTCCAGAAGAGACTGAGAGAAAATCGGTTAGCCAAAAAGGTAGAGGAATTACCTATGAAGTTACGGTAGAGGGGAGCAGAACGCCCCACCGCAGAATAGTAGGAAAGCCAAGCCAAAGATAGTCAGGGACCTGGGGGAGAGGCCGAGGTTGTGCTGTGTCACATTTGTTGGCCCCACCGCGCGCAGGGAGGGCCCCCATGCGTGTGCGGTGCTGGTGGTTGTGGCGCGGACAGTTGTCTTGGATGCCCCCCCCCCCCGAGATAAACGGACATATAAGGATAGAAAGAGATGCATAACTGGGACCGATGGAGGGTCGTCGTGGTTAGATCCAAATGATCGATCATAAGTAGTAATATACCTGCAGCTGGATGGGCTGTTGCCGAACGACCAGGCAGATATATAGTGAGTTGTAAAAGCAAAAGAAAGTTGAAGTAATCGACAGATGTTCGAACCACCGTGAATATGACAGATTGTGGTGCGCCTTACGAAAGGGCACAGAAGTAATGATAAGCGAAGAAAAGGATATGAGATCCTATCTAAGATAGATAGTGTTGATACAGACGAAGCAGAAGAAATCAGTGGCCCCCCGTTGCTGGGAGAGGCACTCGATGAGTAATTAGGGACAGTGTCGGGAAGCGATGAGAGAATGATCATGAAGAAATTGGAAGTTATAGGGAAGAACCAAAAGGGTCACTATCGCATGCAGCCAGAGAAGGCGCATCGATATCGAATGTCACCGGGCCGAAGTGAGCCAAGAAGGTGTTAGTCTGAGAGAATTGTTTTCCCAGAGAAGGGAACGGAAGAGAATCTGGCCGAGGTGGCCGACGTAATGATAGTGACGGTATGCGAACCAGACAGGTCCGTACCAAGAGAATTTCGTATGTTGATACTGACGAGTGAGTGCACAGGTGCACAGTTGGATATGCAATCGCTAGGACACTTGTCGCCGAATATAATCATCTCGGCAGATTAAGGCCGAATTACCAAATCGTTTGAGATTACCGGTCGACCCCATCGAACAGTTATGAAAGTATTATAATGTGTTAAAATGCGTTGCATAGCTTTAAAAAGATTGGAGGGTTCGATTAACCCCGTCAGGAAGGGAAAATTACCGTTAAAAAGTAGGACTAGACACGGGCACGATAGGGCTTGGTCGATGTTAGTGAGAATTGTGCACATAAATAATAGGGTTAGCTTTTGCAGAAAAGACAAAGGGCGCGAGAAAGACATAGGGAGATATTGGACGGCGCGAGCACACCGACTGCCGAGTGCATGAGCGAGGGAGGGTTACCCTTGAGTACACTTCACTCAGATCGCGAGCGGGAGCAGGAATCGCTGCCCCTGTCGGAAATCCAGGTGGATGACCAGTGAAGAAGTAGAGATTGATTCCGAGGAGAGGGTGATGGTGACGTAATTTGTAAGGGGCGTTGCGAGCTCCAATCTGTATTAACAAACTTTTAATTGCATGCATAATAATTCATTTTGTCACCTACCCACCTCCCAACACAGAAACCACAAAATGCATACGCACATACACACATACATACGTAGTCCTGATGTTTTAATAGACTGGAAAGAGAAAAAGAAGGACAGACCAAAAGGAAACAGAACAGAAAAAGAAAACTTTTTGTTCCATTTTTTAGCTACAGTTTTTTTCTTAATTTTTGATTATTATTGTTTTGATTGTATTATCCGTTGTTCTCTCTGTGTGTGGGGAAAGGTAACGGTCTGGGAGATGTCAATTGCAACCAAGTGACACGAAATAAGGGTGGACGGATGTGAAACAGTGATTTCATCCGACGTGTCTGCCCCCTTTATGGCACACCGATATGCATCAGAGAGATCAGGCCCCACGTAGAGAAAGGTGACGGTCTGGGGGATGTCAATTTCAACCAATTGACACGAAATAAGGATTGGGCGGATGTGAAACAGTGATTTCAGCCGACGCAATCTGTCTTTTTAGGGTGCACCAGTGTGCATCTCAGCGAGGATGCTGGATCCTACGTAGAAATGAGGTAGAGTTACCACTAGTATATGTTCGGCCCAAATCGGTTGTTTTGGCGAAGAGGGAGAACGGCGCCAGCCTGGCGGGAGAGAGCGTGTAGGTTGTCTGTAGCAATTATCCAGATACAATGGATGAGTTTGACCAGCTGAACAATTTGGTCATGGGTCTTTTAGATACGATGGATGTCAACACTTGGAGGACAGAGGGAGAGGGAATAATTGGTCTCTAGGGAGATAAAGACTAAGAGATAAATTCCAAATTGTCCGTTGAGAAGCGTACCACCCCACTCCGGGAGAGGAGGAAGGACACAGAAGAAGGGATGGGGGAAAGAAAGAGAGTAAGTCAGCATCGCGCGTACCACACGACGAGAAGAGAGAGAGAGAGAGAGAGAGAGAGAGAGAGAGTATGAGTTATACGCTTTTCGTCTTTGTGATTTTGAGGCGAAAAGGCGAACACAAAGAGTTAGAACTGAGATCCCGGCCGAGCTGGTCGTGATTCCCTCGGATCCCGAGGGAGCCGTTGCCCCGGGCTCCACCATCGTTTTCCAACAGAGATTAACGTCTCAATTAATACCAACAGTCGTAAGAGTCCACACACACCGTTTTGAGTAGACAAGTTATATCTCGATTAAGGATTTGCAGTCGTAAAGAGATTCACACACACACACACAGAGAAGGAAGACGGGATAGTTAGAAAAAAAGCCATTATCGAAGAATAGACTTTGGGTTAAAGTTAAAAACCCACCGTTCATTTTTATTAAATAATTATTGTTATGAAAAGACCTAGCCGTTTGTCGAGTTATTCTATCGTCGAGTTGTCCTGCTAAGTAATCTTGCCTTCACAGAATCACGAAATCGTCATTCAGCAGACCCGGAGGAGATTCAACGCCACCACAGACGACATCACGAGCCAAAGCAAAGGTGTTCACAGTCAGGAAGGATTCCTGCGCCGAGACGGTTCTCATTACATTTGGTGCCGTCACAAGAAAAGAAGAGTGTGGGGTACCTGTTTGTAGGTGGCGCCGCGACCAGGATATCAAACACCTGTGCGCGAGTGGCCGACTACGATACCCACGGAGGAAGAAGAGTAAAAAAGGGCGTGGGGTCCGCGTTATACCTGTTTATAAGTGGCGCCGCGACCAGGATATCAAACACCTGTGCGCGAGTGGCCGACTACGATACCCACGGTGTGAAGAAGAGTGAGAGGCGTGGGGTCCCCGTTATAAATAGATGGCACTATTAGTTCTGGATATTATTAACAAATAAAAAATCTTAAATTAAAATAGTGGTTTATGTTACCCATCAGGTTAGATTGTTTGAATCAGAAAAAGTGAGTTTGTAAAGCCAGTTAAATATAAGAAAATAAAAATAAAAATCTAAAATGGTCCATAGGGTAGTCCTTAAACATTAATTTGGAGTTGCGTGGACGATTCGGCCAGTTGATACTTTCTCATAAAATAGTTATTTGGGAATACAGTGAAAATAAAATTCAAGGATCATACTCCTATTAAATATTGGTGGGCATGTTTGCTAATATAAATATTAGCTAAAATATATTTTCTCAGATAAATCTAGCATTATGTTGTAAACAGAAATATTTTTTGCAGGGAAGCCATCTTCTTTCCAGCAACAAATGTAAATTGGAAATGGAAGCCATTTTTGCTATCAGCAGCTAATTTCGCTAATAATAGTAAATAGTACTACTAATGCATTCTTTCGTTTGAATAACTGTTTTATTTCAGTAGAATTTGACGTGGAAACAAATAGTTAATATCTAAAAACTTTAAATTCCGATGTCGAATCAGGTCACGTGACATGTCTGATGTAAACGGTGTCTACAGAACAAATACCTCAAATTTGAGAATATTCACTTTG
Organism: Sepiola atlantica; assembly: GCA_963556195.1. Classification (NCBI taxonomy): domain Eukaryota; kingdom Metazoa; phylum Mollusca; class Cephalopoda; order Sepiida; family Sepiolidae; genus Sepiola; species Sepiola atlantica. The sequence continues at coordinate 71,066,730 of OY744515.1, forward strand.
TTTCCATTAGCTATATGCGACACATCAATTTGATTTCGGCTAAAACATTCTGTTCTCAGGCTGTACCTAACTGGCATTGTGTGGGAATCATTCAATCATCCTTTTTGTTTTCATCATAAAGTAAATTCGTATGAGTCAGCATGGTACAACTTTGTTGACCGGTTTGATTTTGTTGTTGGCATTCTTGCAGGAGAGTACACGTGGAGGTTGCCAACATCCCTAAGTGAAAGTGATACTATGGGACCAACTAGATTCGTAATTGGCACACCCAGGTCGTCAGTCCGCATCGTTATCCACTTAACCACCGTCACCGTTTTTATCATAATATGCTAACACGTACTGTGAATCGTAAATTATACTTAGTCATCTTCCTACTTCGTTATCTTGCATTAAAACAAATATAAAAAAACATTTTTGCTTCCACTTAAAAGGAAAAACACTGTCATTATTTTTGATTTTCAGACTTACTTTTCATAACAAATACGCAAAAGTTCTTTACCTTAAAAACAAAACAATAAATTATTCTATTAAGTAAACGGCACAGTTTTAAAAATTGTGCATTAAAAACAATTACAGTTCTGTTAATAACACAATTTAATTTTCTTTATCTAAATTACCTTTAGAAATTAAATAACTTTTTTTTCTATTATGCATTGCAATAATACATAGAAGAAATATTACAAATAAAACTGACATTATGTTGTAAGCAAGAAAAATTTCAGACAAAGGAGTCACATACGAGTCAAGGGATTAACCCCGCAAATTCGTAGGAGACGGAAGCTAAATGAAACAAGTGAACATGTCATCCGCCGTCAGGCATCATCAATGCTCCAAAGTGTGTCCCACATTGGCTTCGATGGCTCAAAACCATGTAGTATGCCGCTTCAGACATCGAGGAGATCAGTTGATGACGATCTGATTCTGGCAGGTGGCACAAGCGAAATGGCAACAGATAGGAAACGTTGGAAGTCATTCACTAAATGTCTAACGTCAGCATAAGTAACAAAGACGAAAAATGAAAATAATAATAATAATAATCATAATAATTAGCATGGGAAAAAGTTTGTGCACTGTGTTAACATAATGATTTATTATGCAATAATTCATTCAAAAGCAACACCTATTCTTTAAAATAAAAACCGTCATTGTTGACGGCCTCCTTCGAACAACCTGCAAGCTTTTGGAGCTGGTCGAAGTACCAATTCTTCGGCTTTGAATCCAAATATTCTTGACAGGCTTCTTCGACTCCATTAAATAGGCGGCCCTCCATAAAGTGCTGCATTGATTGCAACAGATCATAGTTGTGCGTTTCAACCTTGTATCATACATGAATAAAAGTTTATAATCTTACCGTGTTAGAGGTTTGTTCCTGTATGCGCCCCTTCCGTGGTCCTTCCAGACCGAGGGAACGCCACCTGCAAACAAATTCTTTCATACCTTGAAAAAGGACTAACTTAAGACAAAACTGTTGAAGACAGAGGAGGCTTATTCGCCTTGATCTTAGTTCCAAATCACTGACCATAGAGGTGGAGACAGAAATCGATAATCACTGTTTAATCATATCTTATTAGCGCATTTTTTAAAGCACATGTTCACACGTCTAGTGCTTCGAAGGAACTGACGATTTCTCTCACTCACTCTGTCCTTGAGCCATGCGACGTCACTTCCGTTTCTCACAGCTCCAGTAATCCTAACCTTGGGCTCAGAAAGTTGACCACAACTGAACTTTCATTTCCTGTTATTCTCGACTAAACCTCTTATATACTAGTTGGTTTACTCGACCAATATTTAACAATAGGTGGCCTCCCACAACGTCTGGACTGTATGTGGCAGAACCTCTAAATCATCCAATTATTTCAACATGGCAGAAAAAACGTTTTTCTCAACCTACTGTGTGCATGCGTTTTTGTGTACGTGCATATGTATAACAGTGTTTTTGTGTGTGTGTGTGTGTGTCAATATGTGGACAAGCGTACAGATTTGTTTGTGAGGGTGATTTAATATAGTTGGACTCTGGCGCCTTCACACCTACTTGTGAATTCGTGATTCTTTAATCTGTAGTAGGATAGGTTACCATTACTTAGATTAACCTCAAGAGTAAAAAGGGGAGTTAAGCTATTGAATACAAGCTGTTTTTTAAATGACCTACTTAAGCAAAATGTGTATTCTATGGCAAGTGCACTGAACGCATGCATTTATACAAAATGCATCCCTTTTATACAGCTTTTTAGTAGCTGCAGATAGTGCAGTCCCAATGGCACCTGATTGGTTGGTGAACAGGGCGATGTGCAAAGAGAGACAAAAAGTTTACATGTGACAAAGCTGTCGAAAGGTTTACATTCCGTTTTGTTATTAGGAGTGCTGAGTTGTAATCAAGGCACGACAAACAGTTACTTGATTTATTTTTATATTAAAATGTGTAAGCGACAATACATTAGGAAATTCTCTAATCCTTTTCCCTGTTTTTCTAATTTTCAGTAAGCAAGGGAGCTAACTCTGGACCCCTATAGTAAATCAATAGATGGTGCACTTTTTTAAAAATGACCACGTGAAGAAAAATGTGCATTCTACATTAAGTGCACTGAACACATGCATTGATGGTTACATCAGTTCAGATAAGTGCTACATAAATAGTTTAGAAGCATTATGGGCATGCTGCAGTGGTGTTTTACCTTGCTTCGTAATCGGTAAATTGTGACAGTTTTGCTCATCACTGCCATCTCGACAATGCCAGATTTGGTCACATTTCAAAGAATACCGAATGCACTCTCCATTCTTGCAGCGAAATTGATCCCAATGACACGTTTCTACAGGAAGAAGCAGGATTTTTTTAATAGACACGGATTCAAAGTGATAGTGAAAGAATTAAATTGCCTGAGACTATTTAAAAAAATGTTGTTTTTTTTTAAATCGAAATTCCTAAACGGTGTGTTAAGCCATTTAGCGTATGGAATGGAGACATTACGATGAAAGGAATGTTTTTTTAAATGAAAATTGCTCCAGACAAGACATGAAGCCACTTGATGTAAGGAGCTAAAAAATGATCACTTCAAAGTCAAAAACCAGCCAACAATAAGTGTCAGATGGATAGATTCTGACCCAGAAAACACAAATTCTTTCCCTTTTGTCAGAAACATCGCTCATGAAATGTGATGACTAAAGGACTAAATAAGGGAAGCAAGAGTTACGAGGCTGCCGAAAGTAAACCCAAGGTCCACTTTCTAGTTTCCTACATTAATTATTTTATAAATTGATTTTTATTTTATTTTATTTTATAAATTAAATTAAATTATTTTAAACTTGAAAAGTTTCAGTCTACATCCGTTCTAGTTCTAAATAAGAATGTAAAGATAGTAAAATAAGAATGTTCTTAATATTAAAACATGGTTAAAATAATCATGTCAAATTCTTCATAATTTTCTATACTTCAAGTATTGTAAATGCTTTACACAGTATGTAGTACTTACTCAATCTCTTTCACATATATATATATAAATTTTCAATTCCGACCAATCCAAATAGTGTCAAGTAAACGTTTATTTTAATTTTACAGCCGTTCCATCTTGAAAATCCATACAAGCAGACAGAGTCTGGATTTTACAGTTACAAAAGAATCTTCAGATATATAAATGTTATATTTACACAGTCATAAAAGGACACAAACAATACAGAAGTTTTTTCACAAGCCGTCGCTATGTTTGACACTGAATTACAAATAATTCATCTCTGCTCTAGAAACATTTTATTGGATGAATCAAAATCCTTTACTCGTCTTTTTTGAAAATTTATTGAACTAATCATATGGAAGTTTACCTTGGTTGAAATTTGATCAAACAACCAAACAATAACATACCTTTATAGCATTTTAACTAATCAAAATAAAATGCCAGATGAAGACATTTTACAATTTTTCAAAGTTAATTTAATTTAAAATTTCATCATTTCTTATATTTTATAAGAAAATTTTAAACAATTAAAATAAATAAAAATTTCTCATTAGAAAAATCTATAAAATGTTCCAGAAACATAGATAAATAGATTATCGGTCAGGTGGACTGAAGTCCACCGAAATTTAAAAAAACTTTAAAATCTTTTTACAAGTTGAATCCATAGGAACATTTTATTTACGGAACTATCTTCATTTTAGGAAGAGACATTACCATTAAATTAAACAAAATATTTTAAAGAGTTCGAAAAATAGGAATGATAATTCTAATCACTTATTTTCTGATGATCCCCACAAAAATATTAAGAATAGTGTAAATTCTTGGAAGCTAACTAATACAGTGATTACAAGAGATTGATTGACTTACAAGCAAAGGAATTTTCCAACGAAGGACTTGGGACTAAAATTGTTTTATCTTTTTTCATATACTTTTAAAAGTTGTAAAAACTTCCATGTATTTCATTTATCCACATACAATTTTATAAGGAGATATAATTTTTTATGTATCAATTTTCAGTATTTACTTCAACAGTAATCGATACGTAAGTAGAGCTAGGTAGTAAGCTATGAAAATATATTTATGGCAATTAAGCTACACAGAGGCTCCCGCATTTAAGCCTGAAAATTCCCCCCCGGAGATGAAACGCGGGAGCCTCTGTGTAGCTTAATTGCCATAAATATATTACTGAGAATTAATGGGAAAATTTTGAGGGTCATCCTAAATTGGGAGCTGTGTAGCAAGATGCTTGTTCACATTAGTTTTAAATTTCTGAATGTCGGTACAGTCGGGGAAACAGAGAGCAGGGAAGGAGTTCCAAAGGCTGACAGCTCGAAGAAAAAAGCTATTGGAGTAGAAGGCACTCAAGCATCTGGGGACCTCCACAGTGAATGGATTGGATTTAGCTGATTGTCGGGTTGGTCGAGTGTATTTACGTCGAGAGGACACCAGAGCAGCAAGTAAATCTCAACACATTCCATTGAAGTACAAGGATGCAATATTGCGGCGATAGGACAGGGGCTTGAGCTTGGTGAGATACCTATTAGATTAGATACTTTTTTTTGGACCTTGTCTAATAGGGAGAGACTAGTGGATGGTGCACCAGCCCAGATGTGACAATAATGCTCCATGGTTGCTTTGTAGAGATATAGGATGATGTCAGAAAAAGAAACTTCCCTTTGTCAAAAATAATAAACACCGTCTGTGCAGAGAATCTACCAAAATGGAGTTTTCCTCTGGTGTTTATTATTTTTGACAAAGGGAAGTTTCTTCTTTCCCGAAATATAAAATAAATGATTTTAATAATCATCCGGACAACACACAAACAGCTAACACCACACTTGCTGTTATGTAAGATTTTAAGAAAAAATAAATAGTAAGTCCCATTTCGATTTCGATTTATTATTTTTGTTCCTTCCAGCTTACATCCTACCCAGAACTTTGCATTGCCCACAGCCTTTTAAAAACATACTACTAATATATATATATATATATATATATATATATATATATATATATATATATATATATGGTTCTAGGAGTTCAGACAGAAGTTGAAATTTTGACTTAGGTCTGGGGCTCGCACACTGATGATTCTCAGAAAAAGGTGAAACACATGTGTATGGTGATAAGAAAGTAAAACATTTATCCGAATTTTGTTTATAGCTCCCTATAATGCTAACACGGTCTCTTTAAGAGAATTTTAATTAGACTGTCAAATTGAATGCGTAGTGCAAAGTTCCGACCGCGTCGTTGAACACGATTTATGACAGTTTTCTAGGTATGTCCACTTGTAAAGACATGAATAGACTTTAATTCTCTTCCTTTCACTGAGGTTGTTAGGTTATTCGGATGGTTCTATGGATTCAGACAAGTTAAAATGCGTACAGGTCTGGAGTTTGAATCGTGTGACCGACAAAAAATTATCCTCCACACTGATGATTCCCGAAAAAGGATGAAACACATATGTATGTTGATAAGAAATTAAACTAATTTTTCATAATATTTTTTAAATATATATATATATATATATATATATATATATATATATCCTAATGGCTAAACAGTTAGAATCCGCTGACTAGAGGGTCAAGGCTCGATTTCAGCTTGAAGCAGTTGCCTGTCGAGCCACATTGAAGAGCTGTGATACAGCGAAACAGTCTGTCTGGGGATGACTACATATGTCTCCCTTATGTTGAGCACTGTGATAAGTGAAATCGCCAAATTCCATTAGCGATAATGTAAAGCTCTTTGTAAACACAAATGAAGAACTCTCCAGTAGTTGACAGTGTTTATATAAGCACTGAGATTTCACTTACTCATGGCCACTACCTAATGGCCGAATGGTTAGAATCGCCAACTGTCAACTAGATGGTCGAGGTTTGATCCCAGCTTGAAGCAGTTATGTGTCTAGCGACATTGAAGAGCTGTGATATAACGAAGCAGTCTGTATGTGGACGACTATATATATAAACAGAATACCTATCCCATAACGGATATAAAATGAAATAATCAAACGAAACAATTTTGCACCACTTTTATGTCATCTTTAATCCTACAGAGACCACTTTCACTAATACCCTTGGGAATCCATATATTCTCCCTCTAGCTATGGACTAAACAATATGGTATATTGGACTCTCAAGCAACTCGTCTAGGAGAAAGAAAACACCAGTCTTTCTCTGCTTATCCTGACATTGTTTCCAGTCGCCCTGATTTTTTTCTGACTACTAGATTCCAGTAATACTGGTTCAGGAGATATGCAGTTGTGGATTGCCCAACCCTTGCTTGACTATAGACTACTCATGCAGATACTCTTTTAGTGAGTATCCACTGTCTTTTGAGACTGAACGAGAGCCTCCAAAAGATTTTGTGGTGTTAAAAGTACATATACTAATGTAAGGAGAGTAGAAAGTGAACCTTGGGTTTACTTTTGGCAGCTCGTAACTCTTGTTTGCCTTATTTTGTCTTTTGATTTTCACATTCAATGAGCGATGTTTCTGACAAAGAGGGAATAATTGCTGTTTTCTGGGTCAAAATCTATCCATCTAACATTTATCGTTGGCTAGTTTTTGACCTTGAAGTAGCATTTTTTTTTAGCTCCTCACATCAAGTGACTTCATACCTTGTCTGGAGCGATTTCCATCAAAAAAGTATATTCTTAAATGCTATAACTGCATATGTTTTATGGAATGTTAGATATAGATCTAAAATACATGACATTATTGATGTAACGTTGGTATCTTTATTACACCAACAAAATCTATACTTACATATATTGATATACTGATGCTCACAATTAAAAGTTACAAACCGGATGTAATTCAACACTCTACCTATCATAACATTATGAATGTATCCTGTATGTTCTTCAAACATAAATTGATTTAATGAGAACTACAATTAATGTTTTACAAGTGACTGCTGAGCTATACAATGAGGTAAGCCCATTACCTTGTGGTCGAATAGTCACAGTGCCACAATACTGTTCATCACTGCCATCCTTGCAATGCTTGACTCTGTCACATCTTAAGAAAGATTCAATGCACTGGCCATTATTACACCGGAACTGACCCAGCAAACATCCGCCTAGGATTGAGGACAAAAAACATCAGTGAAACATCTCTCAGTCAGCTTTCAGATAAGAGAACTGCCATTTTCTTTTCTTTTCTTTTTTTAAAACATTATTTTTTTTAAAACAAAGAAGAGTAAAAGAAAAAAAAAGTAAATTTATAAAATTTTTGTTAGATTATGTTTAATGCATTACATGTAAAGCAGCAACAAATAAACTGATGTTACTTTGAATGCATGACAGTACTCAATTGGCTTCTCTTGCAGATTGTGCAGGCGTTTTCTTTTCTTTTTATCCAAAATCAAAGTGACAAAACTGGATTTGGCTTGGAAACAGTTCAGATCTTAACACCAAAGAAACTGTATGGGCAATAGTCAAGAACAAAGCTGTGAAAAAATAAACAACACATCTTTGAGTGTTGAAGTATTGAAATGAAGAAAATGTCTTTTAAAGGTTGATTGTTAGGTTTTATGGCATGTCAACCATCGTTGGATCATTTTATGTTGAAACTGTACATCATTTTTGTTGATTAATTTATTTTGTAAGCATATAGTCTGTAAACGATAGTTTCTATTTAACCTGTAAATGGAGCCCGGACAGTTACTACCCCTTGGGGTCAGAGTGAATCTGTGACTGGTGGTAACTAAGCGGTGACTCCATACTCTCCAATGCTCCCTAATTAGGGCTTCACCACAGGATGCAGTTTTATGTCATAGCCAGGACGGTTGGCGTGCTTGAGTAGTTGATAAGGTTGGGAAATAGGATTCATAAAATAAAAAAGATAGAAAGGGCTGGAAACTGTACATAAGTTTTGGGGCGATGAGTTGGGGTAGAGGCAAAACACCTTACCCAAGCGTGAAACAATACAAATTTCACACTAAAATACATGCATTATCATACCTAATAAAGATATGATAATCGACTATAATCAGCTCAGTGTCTGGATCAAGGTGAAACACTGAAAACATCAAAAGAAGATAGAGGTGACTGTCTGGTGGAATACGCGACGAAACGGTGACTGCAGAAAAGTATTGTACAGTAAACTGACACTATGCAGCAGGAACTGCACTGTATGTGTCCAGCATTGGCCAACAGAAAAGGACCAATCCTTATGCATGGCAATGCTCTAACACACGTCTCGCATATCACTTTGCAGAAGTTTAACAAATTGGGCTATGAAATTCTATCTCACCCACAGTATTTGCCGGACCTCTCGCCCACTGACTGTCCTTTCTTCACGAATCTCAAAAACATCTTATAGGAAAAAATCTTCATGAACTACGATACAGCCGAAAATGGCATTCAAGAGTCCATTAAAACATAGATGTCAGAATGCCATGCAACTGGAACACAGGAACTCGTTTCTGTGTGCCAAATATTGTAACCCTTATTCTTGAGTGGCTTTTTTGCCTAGATCAGTTGTTACTCATTAGTAAAATAAATATTCGATTCATAAAGTTGAGTTGAAACTGATTTCTAAGCATTTCAAGTTAGAGGTTATTACCTCTAACTTGAAATGCTTAGAAATCAGTTTCAAAAGCGGCATTATTTTCTTGTAAGTTGTGTCACATACATTTTTGGATTTGATAAACCCTCAGAGAATGTACAAAAGGCACACAGAGTGAGATTGGGAGAACAAGGGGGTCAGTGCATATTAAAATTACTTATATAAACCAAGCAACATATTTTGCTTTTCCTACAATAAGCTAATCCATGTTGAAGATTTTCTTTTTTTTTCTGAAAGTAACATTTTACGAATATTTTAAATGTCATGAAAACTTTGTATAACTGTTACTTTAGCTGCATAACCACCTGCCCCCCCCCCCAATCATAATGTACACATACAAAAACCACAATGTAGATTTATGTCAATTATCTGTACCTACCCGACGTTGCTTGGGAGTCTTTTTACTTTCATTTTTGTGTTATTTATTTTGTTTTTACTATAACATTTTTTCAACAAATTATTTAAACAAAATGGATTTTGAAAGTTAAATTTAATTATTACGGTATCATTTGAGCATTACATTAATGATTAAACCAAATTCTTATAAAACTATAATTAATTTTCTTAAGTTAATGTGGTTTTAATCTCTATTTATAAAATTATTGGATGTAAATGGCTTTCAAAGCTTCCATTCTTTTAATACATGCGGATTCGCTAAAAATTTTAAAGCAAAAAATGACTTTCTATTCGACCGTGTAAATGCTTTAAAATAGTTTTAAAATTTCGATGGCTCATCCCTTTTTTTCAATGATTAGCAAAGGATTAAAACGACGAAAAAAAGAAATGCATTCTGATGATAATTTAATTATGAAATTAGTTTCATAATTAAATTATTTTCAAAATAAAATTTTGAAATTTTCGTTTTATGTTATGCTATTGCATTTTTTATTGAAAAAATACTCGATTAATATTAAATAATAAAATATCTCAATGTGTGATTATGAAAGTTACATTGACGTGAGAAATACATACATGTGAAGTTGTCTGATAATTTTATTAATATAGAGAAGATACAAGTGTGCACATTTTCAAAGGAGGCTATGAAGAGTAATGGACGTGTATAACATGTTCATGTTATGAAAAACGGTTGAGAAAGTGATCCATGAGATGAAAAAGTTAGAGAAAGTTGTCCATGAACTGTAAAAGGTTGAAAAATTGGTCTATGGGCTGAAAAGGGTTCAGAAAGTGGTCTCTGAGATGAAAGAAGTTGAGAAAGTGGTCCATGGAATGAAAAAGAACACTGGTTCTATTGAATAATAAGGTAACTGAATGAAAACTGGAAATATGAATATTATTATGAGAAGTGAAACTAAATTATGAGAACTGAAACATAGACTTATTCATAATGAAATCAAAGAATTTGCTGAAAACTACGATTCAATACAAACATTTATGTTATAAATTCCATGCACGTTAATTCAAAGTGTGTATGTGTGTGACACACATACACACTTTGAATTTTTAGTCAAGATGTAAGTTTTGTGCTTTGATTATTTTAAGTAAACAAAAGATGTAAACACATCTGTCATAATATAAAGTGAAATGTGATCAAGGAAAAATCATGTATCAATATAGCAGGCGGTGGAATGGTAAAAGCATGAAATTTTGACTAAACAAATAAGTTCAACATGTCAGTGAGCAAATCAAAGAAAAGTTTGATTCGACTTTGGTTTTGAAAAATATTTTCTTTGTGTCCATGAACTTGAAGAAATATAAAGAAAAGTTTTATGCCTACGTCTGAGAGAACTGAAACTACTTTTAAGCCTACTTTTTAAAAAGTACCGTCAGAAGCCTTAAAAAAAATGTCATTTAGGGACATTTGATTTAGTTGTGAATTGTATTACTTTCAAATTGGGGCGTTGTTCCAATAAAAGCATGGTAGGGTTACTGTTTGAGTCGGTATGATGTTGAAAAACCCAAAACAATCGATTCATCTAGAAGCATCTTGAAGATGTATTTTTCAAATCATACATTTATATATGAAGAGTTTGAATACAAAATGCGATAAACGCCATTTTCAAAAGTGCAAGCTCTCACTATAAGTGTTGCATTTCAACATAATGTGATAGCGGCATATTTTTCTTTTGCTTTCAATAACAATAATATTTTAGTCAGAGTCTAGATTTGCTCGTCCATTTATTGTTTAATTTTCCAATTTAAAGAAATTGGATTTACTGCATTCGGACTCTTTATATATACAATAATATATTTAGTATTCCCAAAATATAATAAACCTTACTATATATATAGTAGGGTTTCATACATATGTATATAATTATTTCCCCAATCAGACAACGCCGTTGCCCACACAAACGATGCCACAGACTGGAAGCCCTAGATTCGAGTTTCGCCTTCTTTAGGCTCATTAGTAGGACACATTCGAACTCAGGATTCGAAACCCGAATCATTTACATGTGAGGCGAGTACTCTTCCATCTGAGTCATTACACCACATACAAGAAAGCTCATTGACTAACACAGATCAAGCAAACTGTGGCGAAGGCTGACTGTGGGATGTATCTACTCTTCTCAACAAGGAGTATAGTCATCAAACTAAAAGAAGCCAGGTTGATGTCTCACAAGTAGGATTTTATACTCGCTAGGATGATGCCACTTTATTATGTACTTACCTGACAGGTTAAAAAAAAATCCTACACCAAAATTTACACAAATTCACCCAGTATTTTTGTTTAAAAAAAATAAAACAAATTTTATCAGTGGAACCTCTTGGCCGCCATTTTCGGCATTATTAAGGTGAAAAGTTTGAGTTATGTCCCTTGACTTTAATAATGCCGAAAAAGGCAGTCGACAGCTTCCACCAATAAAATTTGATGTTATTTTTTAAAAACAAAAATACTGGAGGAATTTGTGTAAATTTTGGTGTAGGGTCTTTTTGTACCTAACAGGTAAGTACATGATAAAGTGTTTGTGCTATTTTCTTTTTAAGAGCAGTATTACATATAGGGGTTAATCTGGATAATCACCGTCAATTTCTTAAAGCCGTCCAAGGCATGCTAACATGTAAAATGGACGTTAAACCAATGCTGGTGCTGATGCTGCTGCTGCTGTTGATGATGATGGTGATGATGATGATGTGGATTAAAGGTTTGTAAAAAAAGAATTTTTCCTGTGCAGACTGTTAGATCATCATGTGAAACAGAATTTATTTATACAAAACTATTTTTTAATCATACCCCTTTTTTTCATATCAATTTTAATGAAGACTCATGTCACGAAACTCCATCGATGGAGTAGGCGAGAGAAAGAACTCATTTGTATGCAAAAAAAAAAGCTTTCTAAAATGTTAGACTCTGCGTGAAATAGTATCTTCATTGGTGGCTGGAAATGATGCATTTTAAGATTAGTAAAGCGTAGAAACGTTGGCGCTTTTACTTTTGGGTCGCAGACTTTACCTGGTGTTGGGGCAGTTGGCGGTGAGAAACACGACTCTTCATCGCTGCCATCGATGCAATGCCAAATGCCATCGCATCTCAAATTCCTCGGAATACAATATCCATCATCACAATGAAACTGATCCCGTCGACATTGGTTTTCTGACATGGAGACACAAACGTTGATTATCAGTCATGCAGAAATAACAAAACAGAACCAGAAAATGTTTTTTTTTCTTCCTTACAATTGCCATGTGAAAAAGCGGCTCTTTATTTTTCAATGTTTCGGGTGGGGGGCGGCATCCAATAATCATAAACTCTTGCAACATTTCTTCTTTTGGTGTTTTATGTGTACATAATTGTTTAAACGTAATGCATCATACATGCCGTGACTCACAATTGTGTTTGCTTCTGGTAGAGTTATTTTTTTCAGAATCGATATAAGTGGATAAATGTGTAAGATGGCCGACAGCTTGCTGAAAAATACTTGTCTGTACCTCCTTTTGTATTTTGTGTCTTTATTGACTGTTTAAATTTATTGTTTAAATATCTTATGAATCGTTTTTAACTGTAAAATACAGACTCAGTCTGTTTGTATAGTTCTTTTTCAAGATGAAACATTTGTAAGAGTATTTTGGCAGTTTGGAAATGTTACTACTTATTGCTATAAAATTATTATTTGAAACCTTATGGTTTAACTAGGGAATTTTTATGTTGAACTCGTGAATCTATACAGAATTTTGAATTGAACCCTTTAATTAATCAGTGGTGGTAGATTGCTCTACTTCTATCCTCCATGACTGGGAAGAAATGTTATTTTTTAAAGACTGAACCATCTGAAGAAAGTCACTTAGAACTGACTTTTAAGAATATTGAGAATAGTAGTTTGAATAATCCAAATAATCTAAATTATCAATTTTCATGTTAAAAATTCTGAAACATAAAAATTACTTGTTTGTCATTAAAAGAGTTTAGGACTATTGGACTAGCCAATCAAAGGGCCTATTGGACTAGCCAATCAAAGGGACTATTGGAGTAGCCAATCAAAGGGACTATTTGAGTAACCAATCGAAATATTAAAAAAAAATGGTGAAGTATGACGTTTTGGTTCCTTTAGGAAATTGCCAAAAATAAAAAGATGAATAATAAAAATTATTTAAAACTGTAAACTTAGTTATTTGTTTGCTATAAACTTTGTAATTCTTGACTTACTGACTTATGTGCATACTCCAGAGAGCTTTGCCACATGTGGGAGACCAAATTTCTATCACTTATCATAGTCTTTTGCAAGTCTTTTACCTGTCAGGGTATCTAAAATGCTTGAAAACCCGGAGATTTTGTGTTTCTTGGCTCAATGGTTCCAGGATCCTCATCGAATGTTAGCAGAAGACAAGTTCTGCATTTAGACGTCTAAAAGAAAAGATATGGAGCAGGAAGGGCATATCAACATCTCTGAAGTTAAGACTTTACAATGCATTGATAGTTCCTATTGCTGTATACCCATTTTTTTTTAATGGGATCGTCCTATTGCCAAAGTAATTGAGAAATATCTGATGTCACTGTTTGCCAAAAATATTTATCTATTTTAAAATGAATTGTTCTAAAATTGAATAAACCGTTATATATAGAATTATGTCTCCCTGTTGACTTAAACAGTTTTAAAAACCTTTTTGCATTCATTTTATCTTAATGTAATTTTAATATGCATCTAATTGTTATAATGTTAAATAAATACATTTTCAAAAGATGACAATTACTTTTACGAGAAGAACGGACTATTTATCTTATGAAAATTTAAATTTTTACAATAAATAGATTAATTAAAAGATCAAATCGTTTGTTTTATTTATCTGAAAATATTTAGCTGACAATAATTTTTACGGTAAGAGAAAAAGAACATTTATTGTTTGAAAACATTTTAATTGTTACAACTTTAAATGAATAAATAAATAAAGAAGATGCGTATTCTTTTTATTTATTTAAAGAAGATCTAGCTGAAAACGGCAATTATTTTTATGTAAGTGTCATTTCTTTTCTCAATATTAATAAGACATTTATTATTTCAAGAGAAATATTATTAGCAACAGTACATTGTACAGAAAGCAACCGTGGAATTTCCATGATTTCCCGCTAGTATTGATAAAAATATAAGACAGAAAGTTTGTTTTTTCGGGGTTTTTCATGGAAATCGCTCCAAACAAGGCATAAAGCCACTTGATGCAAGGAGCTAAAAAAACAAACGAAAGATGATTATCTCAAAGACAGGAGATGCCTATTGGTCTTGAAAAGGTAGGAGGAAAACAGTCAGCAGGAAAAGAGTTCCACAAGTTTGCAGTTGTTGGAATTTAAAACTTGACTTTTATAATACTAATTCTTATGAAATGAGAAAATGAATTTCGACTGTGGGACAAAATTTTAAAAAACTAAAAAAACTTGTTGCAATCATAAAATCTGTGATGTCTACATGAAGTTGTGTCACCTGTGCAGGGTTTTGATTAAAGTGCAAAAGTTCATGAGTGTGACTTTTGTTACCTGGTTGTTCCGTAGATGAAGGGCAATTTCTTTCATCACTTCCATCATTACATTGCCGCATCTTGTCACATCTGAGGGATGATTGAATGCACTGGCCATTGTTGCAACGGAACTGATCCCAAGCACATCCGCCTGCAGTAACGCAACAGCAAACATGTTATCGATTTATAAAAAGGGGAAAAAGAGGAAATGGACTTCTGAGTCAATGCATTTATATGGGTGACCGCATGGCTAAATCAACCAATGGTTGACCTCGCCATCGTCATGTAATCTGGTACTCCACACATTAGGACAAAAGCGACCCATAACACATTCAATAGTTCAAATGAACACTCAAAACACAAAAATGAATTGTAATTGGTATTTTTTTTTGTTTTTTCTTTCTTTTGATGTCGAAACAGATTATGGAAAACGCAAATTGTATAACCAAGAAGCTTTTTACTTTTGCAAATTTATAAGTGTTATCGGTTTAAAGGGGGGGGGGACAGGTAGTGGGCATTTGTGTCTACCCTTTTATATGAGTGACCACGTGACTAAATATACCAATGGGTAACTGCCCCACTATCACATGATCTGGTATAACAAGAAGCTTTTTTTTTCTTTTGCACATTTATAAGTGTTATCGGTTTACTTAGGGGAAAAAGGACGAAGTGGAGATCTCAGTCAAGGCTTTTATATGGGTGACCACATCGTTAGCCATGTGGTCACCCGTATAAAAGCCTTGACTCAGAACCAATAGTTGACTGGCTCATCATCACGTGATCTGGTATAACCGAGAAGCTTTTTTTTCTTTTACACATTTATAAGTGTTATCGGATAAAAATGAGAAAAAGAAGTTGACTTCTGAGTTTTTATATGCGTGACAATGTTTTTTATTTTGCCTAGTGCTTGTTGCTCTCTGCTGTCAAAAGACAAACAGAAGGAATGAATGTAAATTATTCTCAATTAAAATATTTTCAAGCAAAATCTTTATTTTTATCTTCTGGTTATTTTTTTTTTTCAATTTTTATCTAAGAATGAATCATATATACAAAACAGGGGTTCTCAAACGCTCAAGGTCACCACACACTTTTACATTTTTTCCTTCCGAACTTTAAGGTAAATGTGAGTACATGCAACAAACATAAGCATCTATGTCTCTTATGACTGATCTAACAAGAGTGTTACATGTATGAGGGTATGAAAAAAGTCATTCAATTTTTATCAAGTATTGAATTTCGATGACGAATGATTGAGGTTGTTCAGAAGTTTTGTTACCTTGGTGATGCTATTTGGAGTACAGGGAGTAGCAGGTGCTAGTGTGATTGCAAGAATTAAGAGTGGATGAAATAATTTCAGGGGCTTTATTCCATTACTAACCAACAGAGGGTTATCACTGTCGACAAAAGGAAGAGTCTATCAGGCATGTGTACACAGTGTGATGGTGTATGGAAGTGAAACCTAGCCAGTGAAAGTTGAGGACGTGCATTACATGAAGAGAAATGATATGAGAATGATATAATGGATGTGTAATGTGAGTCTTAAAGACAGGCTTATATCTGATGGCCTCCGAGGAAGATTAAAGCTGGACAGTATAGGGAAATGTATGCAGAACGGGGGACTTTGTTGGTATGGCCACGTTGGAAGGAGGGATGAGAGTTCTTGTGTTAGTAAATGTGGAACAGTTGAGGTGGTGGGGTCAGTTTATGAGGAAGAGCCAGGGAAAACATGGGAGGAAGTGATGGGGATTGAATTGAAAGAAAGAGGGACAGATAAAGACCTGGACAGAGACAGGTTAGTTTTGTAGTCAATTTCTAAAAGCCGGCAGCATTTCAAACAGACGTTAAATGGACGACGACAAACGACAACGACGACGAGGATGATGATGAGGATGATGATGATGATGATGATTTATCAAAATCTTTGAACAATTAAATTTAAAAAGTAAAACCTTATAACTGGGATTCAAGTTGAATAAGCAGACCACTACTATTTTTAATTTTTGGAGACAAATTAATGTTTGTATTTGGATTATTCGGACTACTATTCTCATATTGGTTTTTATTTTTGCAACATTTCGGCCGCTGTAACCTTCTTCGGGTACATCTTTTTAAATTTTGGAAGCACTACAGAATTTTGAATGGAACCGTTTATCTAATTCCTATTCAATTAGTTTATTTAATTCCTATTCCAGTAGCTTCTTTCAAGAAACTGCAGGCTTGTGGAACTCTCTTCCTGCTGACTGTTTTTTAAGACTAAGGCCAATAGGTATCGTCTGTCTTTGCGATAATCATCTTTCATTCTCGTTAGCTCCTTACATCAAGTGGCTTCATGTCTTGTTTGGATGGATTTACATAACAATAAAAAAAAATCCATCTGGGCTAATGGTCCTCATTCCATCAACCATGACCGCGTAGGAGTGTTAATTTACATTATTATATTATTACTGGGAGGTGGGCAAAGTAAGGTAGATACTGCTGTAGACTGACAACCCTGGCATGCCAAGTTCGAATCCTGACGGTTCATAGCACAACTTTCGTTATGAATGTTGGTTACCTTCACATGCCCCCTCCTGTAAGTACCTGATTCTAGAAAGAGGGGAAACTATTACCAACAACAGAAAAGTCAATCATTTTTTGGTCAAAAGTCAATCAATTTTATTGGCAAAAAATAGCAAAGTGCAACAAGCCATGTAAAAAGACAGTTAGAAGATGTTGCATCTATAAACTGTCTAAATGTTTATCCAAGGCGACTTTAAACCTGGATATGGTAGGCATTGAGAATTACAGAACATTTTGAAACTGTTAATATAGGGTTCAGATCTGGGAACAGGAGTACATAGGAATGGCCATTAATGGTGGGAGGAGGATAATAGAGGAAATAGCACTAGTAGCTGTAGCATAATAGGAGAGTAAATAAATGATGTAAATAAATAAATAACATAAATAAAGAAGAAAAAGGATAATACTAAAGTAGTAGTACCAGCATAAAGAGAATGGCATAAATAAATAAATCACATGAATAAAGATGAAAAGGAAAAATTAAAAATAAGAGAACATTATAAAAATGGTAATATAGCGTTCAGGGCTGGGAGCAATGAATGAGGATCTATGTGTAAGATCCTCATTCATTGCTAGGCAACGCTAGGTGGGCTTTTTATAAGTATTAGCATTGTTAGGAATTGTATTTGTGAGAAAGTGTATATCCTATGAAATAAAACCGGCGCAGTATTGAGCCTAATAAAAGTGGCTCAGTCAGTGCTGACAAGAATCATCAGAGTGACTTGAAATAAGCCGGTGAAAACAAATTACTGAACAACTAACAGTACAAAGTGGTTGAATTGAATTACTGCCCTTCTCTGTTTATTGCATGCATGTGCACGAAAAAAAAACATTACCTGGTCGAACGGTTGATTTATCTTCACAGAAGTGCTCATCGCTGCCGTCTTTACACTGCACAATATTGTCACATTTATAATGGAAATCAATGCATTGTCCATTATCACAACGAAATTCGTTCCATTTGCAGATTCCTGGGATTGAAGAAATAAATATCAAATCTATACTCTGTACAAAAGGAAATTTTATTTCTATATCAGTAGGTGATGTGAATGTGCACACATATCAAGCGTGTCCTTTCTCAAACAGTGTTGGAGTCTGCAGTTGGGATGAGCTGCTAAAATTGCTTTTCCATTAAAAGAATATAGGGAAAGAATATCAGGCACTGTATGTGGGAGGACGGCGAGACCTCCTTGTAAAAATCTAACGTTGTTAAAAGATCTTGCTTGAGTAGTATACACATATGACTGTACCCAGTACCTGGTGCGGCATTCACCCTGAGCGAGTTGAGCTAGATTCCTCCGTAGGAAGGAGTTTCTAGGGAATATTGAATTCACAAGTTGCTGTGTATCCCGGTCAGGGGAGATGACGACGTTAGTTGTTGCAGTTTTGTTTTTGGTAGGGAGGTGTTACCGTCCTCCCACATACCGCGCGTGGTATTCCAAAATGGTCACTTGTCTGATACTGACCAGACTCAACGTCGCTTAACTTTGGTGATTTAACAAGAACCGGTGTGTCGATGTGATTATGCCTTATATACACATGAAGGAGGAAGTCGCAGCAGGACAGGAGGAGGATACAAAGAAAGTTATATCGAAAGAAACATAGATTTGGTCAACCCAATGTCGATTTAGACTAGTGCAAGATCCGTTGCACATTTCAGAGCTAGGCCCTTCTCACAGATAACGGTCATCTTAACATAAAGACGAAATTTAAAAATGAGCACATTTATAAGGAACCAATTCAGCTGATGCACCGGTTCTGAGCACTGCTAATTTTACCCCTGAATTGTGCCCGAAAGGAACCAGAGAGTATTAAGAATTCCCTGCTGTCGAATCTCTCCCAAGAAATGAAGAACCCAGGTACCTCCGATAATCAATGTTCCTATCTTAAAGGTAGACTAAGAAGTAAATATATTTTATTGTTTTGTATAATGTACATTGTTTGTCTTTCATAATTGTCAACTGTAAATAAATGTGTTAACCATACTTTTGATCTTAACCTTTTGTTCTAATAATAGATATGTTTAATACATGAGTTGTGAATTAAAATAACGCATATTCTAACAAACTGTCTACGTTTAAAGATCACCATAAAAACAGTTTAAGAAGCAAAACTGATCTGAATCCATTTTTTTTTCCACTACTGACACTCTTTATTATAAGTCAATTTACATCAAAGTGATCAAGTGTGAGTTTCGAATTCTCCTCCATCTTACGGAGTTGGGAGAAGAAGATGCAATTCTTCTTGATGAACTTGCTGCAAATTACCGTAAGAAGTAAAGCCAAATCTCAAAGCAATTCGTACTGCCTCTATTATCGCAGTCCCAAAGAGAAAGAAAAGGAAAACATCAACGCTACTACGACTTCCAAGAGACGAACAGTTGTTTCTATCGACGATCTATAGAGACTGAAGAATACACCACACACTTTTCCGTAGCAGTAGCAGAGGATTGCGTGAATAAAGTTACCGTATTTAGGATTTTAGTAGAAACAATCATTGCAATCAAAATATTTGTTGATCTTGAGAGACAATGGGTACCGCCTGTAAGTGTGCCTGTGTGAGAAGTATATAGTCAAGCAATGGTTGCGCTGTCACTGACCGCATATATACTGTTAAATTATATACTGTTTGTAACTTTTAATTGTGTGTATCAGTATGAGGCTCAGGTGTATTTCAATATGATACGTAACTATGGATTTTGTTGGTGCAATAAACATACAAAATATACATGTTACATTAAATATGTATATATATATATATATATATATATATATATATATATATATATATATATATATATATATATAAAAGTTATTGATTTTAGATCTAAATCTAATATTCGATAACATATATGCAGCTATAGCATTCAAGAATATACTTACATTCGTCTATATACTTAAAAGTATCTTTTTGTTGGCTTCCGTTCAGTCTCGAAAGACAATGGATACATCCTGTAAAGGTGTCTGTGCGAGAAGTTTATAGTTAAGCAAGGGTTACTCAATTCATAACCGCACCTATCATGAAGAAGCCTTGCTTAAATCCAAGACGACTGAAAAGAATGCCAGGATAAGCAGAGAAAGACTGGTGTTATTTTGGAGTTTTCCTTCTTCTAGACGCGTTATACAACCAAGGCTTGAGAGACTAATCTACCTTACTATTTAATCCATAGCTGGAAGGAGGATATATGGATTCATGTCTTTCCAAAGGCTATTAGTGCAGTAATGATGCAATAGCCCTGACAGAACTCGAACCCAGTATACCGAGCACATAGTATATGCCCGTAACCACTACACAATGCTACTACCAATAAAATATACTGCAACATAAATCATGTCACCATCCACCCATGCATGGAGTATTGTTGTCACATCTGGGTTGGTGCACCATCCACTAGTTGTTTCCTTTTAGACAAGGTCCTCAAAAGAGTCTCTAAACTAATAGGTCCCTCACTATCCACCAAGCTCCAGCCCCTGTCTCATCGCCGCAATGTTGTATCCCTGTGCTTGTTTTACAAGTACTACAATGGAATGTGCTCAGACGAACTTGCTGTTCTGGTTCCCTCTCGAAATAAATACACCCGACCAACCTAAAAATCAGTTAAATTCCATCCATTCACTGTGGAGGTCCCCAAATGCCTAAGGGCTTTCTACTCTAATAGCTTATTTTCTTGAACAGCTAGCCTTTGGAATTCGTTCCCTGCTCCCTGTTTCCCTAACTGTATCAACATGCAGAAATGTAAATGTAATGCGAACAAACATCTCACTGCACAACTCCTACTTAGTATGGCCCCTATAAATCTGGCTGTTAATTCACAGAAGCTCCTTACGTCTCAGTGGCAACATTCCTTGTTTGGGGTGAATTAAAGTAAAAAAACAAAAAAAAACAGTAATTTCTTCAAACATTCACTGAGAGCCAGTGGTGTGCAGAGGTTTGGTGATGCCCGGGCCAACTCCTTTATTGTATGCTCCAAAGACTCAAGTATAAGTCCTAGTACTGAGAAATATAATGAGAAAGGGAGATAGTTTGAATATGATTGGATGCCCTCCCCCCATCAATTTGAATGTTCGGGCTCACAGCCCGTCTTCCCCACCCTCTGCTAGCTACTGCGAACAGCACACTGAATCCTTTGAAAAATATTTGAATCAAGTGTTAACATATCGTTTGGCAATCATTCTCATTTATTTATGCGGCATGTTTCTTTCCTTTTGTGAACAACATAAACAGAGGCCAATCAAATTCTGAGATGGAATACTGCTGCCACATCTGAGGGGATACCATTCAGAGCACTCTTTCTTGTCTTAACAGAGTACAAAATCGACTTTGCAATCTAGTGGGGATGATCTTTTATCTGCCCTACAGACCCTTTCCCACAGAAGAGACGTTGCTAGTCTCTCTCTACTCTATCGTTATTTCCATGAAAGATGCTCGACTGTGTGTGTTCCCTGTCAGATATTCACAGCCCGCCGCCCTCCTCCTCTGCACGATACTACTGAGATGTCAGAAACATTCAAGACGATTAGATTAACATGATTATACAGAGAACCAGTGGCAATTTGTGAGTTTAGGTTTAGGGGTGGTGCGTTTCAGAAATTCACAGAATTAAACATTTTAATACTTTAACTTTTGTAAGTATTTTCTATTTACAAATCCGATCCAAGTAAAAATAAAATTTATGTGTTCAAAGTGTGTTTATTTAAATTGAGCGTAGTGTGTGGCATTTTTTCATGAATTTAGTTCATGTGTAACAAACAAAACAATCAATGATGTTTATTTAATAAAGATTCAATAAAAAAAATATTTTCCATGCCAGAAAAAATATATATTCAGATATCCAAAAATTGTCCGAAGATTTCATACAAAAATATTTGGCCCAAACATTGGAGGTTGAAAAAATATCGGGTCAAATTTTCGCACCCTGAAACAAAAATACTTAGGTTAAACTCTCCGAGTTAAAAAGATTTTAGGTAAAACTCCATGGTGGCAAAAACCTCCGAGATTCATCAAGGAGCCATCACTGAATTATTTATGCAATTTGTAGTAAATTAGAATGAAGTCAATTGTCAATTATCAAGTGAATAATTAACTAGGAAAGACATGTCGTTAGCATAAAAAAACATGTTTATATGCCGTATTATTTCAGCCATCATTCGATCTTGGTCAGAAGTCAATGTGTATTTTTTAATTTGGAATTGATAATGATCAACTGCATAATTAACTAAGCAAAAGGAAAAACTTCGTAAACATAAAAACATGTTTATATACAATATTATTTCAGCCATTAGTCGATTTCGGCCATAAGTCGAGAAGTATTTTATGGTTGTAATTTTTTAATTATCAAGTGCATAATTAACCAAGAGAAAGAAAGCAATTTCGTCAACATAAAAAAAACGTACTTATATACCGTATAACTTAAGACAAAAGTTGATATCGTCCATAAGTTGAGATATAATATTCTTGATTAGAATTGTTAATGATCAAATACATAATTAATCAAGAAAAGAAAGAAATTTTGTTTACATATAAAAACATTTATATACAGAATATTGTAAGCCATACAGTACTTTTTCAGCCATAAGTCGATCTCAGGGGTATTTTTATAGTTAAACTTTTTTATCAAGAGCATAATTAACCAAGAAAAGAAAAGAAACTTCATTAAACATTTTTATATACCGAATTATTTCAGCCATTAGTCGATTTACCCCCTTAAGTCGAGAGGTATTTTTATGGTTGAAATTTTAAATAATCAAATGCATAATTAACCAAGCAAAAGAAAGAAATTTTGTTGGCATTCAAAATGAGATTTTAAAGTATTTTTTTAGTCATGAGTCGATTTCGACCATGAGTCGAGAGGTATTTTATGGTTGTAATTTTTAATTATTAAGTGCATAATTAACCAAGAAAAAGAAAGCAATTTCGTTAACATAGAAAACTTATTGTAGTGTCGAAGATCACGTACCAACGTGATCGGTACGAGAGCAGGAAGCAGCAGCAGCGACATAGCTAGGGACATAGATAGAGAGATTACGACCGTTGATACACACATGTTGTTATAACCCTTGTTAAATAAAGATATGTTTACAACCACCACAATTGACTGTTGTTTATTACCAAACACCACAAACTGGCGACGACGATGAGATCAAATTCTACACAAAAAAAAAGCAAAGAAAGACATCTACAAAAAAAAAAGTGCAAACAACGAACTTTTCTACGGAAAAAAAAAACACGAAAAAAGAGGTCACACGTGCTACAAGAGAGAAAGAAAAATATACTTTTTTTCTTCCAAAGGAAAAGTACAGAAAAAAAAACGAGAGATAAGTAATTCGTTTGTTATCACATTTATTGTCTTTAAATAACAATCCTTTTGTTATTCACATCTTATTGTCCTTTTAAACAACAATATGGCAAAATTCGTCACATTGGGGGGGGGGGGGGGCTAAGCCCTCCACGTGCGTTAGATACGATCGGAGATCCAGAGTCTTTACATAAAAGATGGGTAAATTGGAAAACCGATCTGGAAATTTTCATACTAGCTTCAGGTGTCATAAATTCTGAGCAAAAAAGAGCTATCCTTTTGTTAACAGGAGGCGAGGGTCTGCGTGAAATTTGGACGAATTTCACGGACGAACAAAAAGCCGGACACGAGGCTAATAAAGAAAGAGTCGATGTATTCCGAACAGCTATAGAACTGTTTGACAAAACTTTCGCTCTAAAGGAAAATATCCCTAAAGCGCGTTCAAGATTTTGGGAGTCTGAACCAAACACGGGAGAAACCGTGAATAATTATATCACTCGCTTAAAGAGTTTGGCGAAGGTGTGCGGTTTCACTCCAGAACCGAACGAATTCGTCAGAGACAAGATCCTTCTTCACATAAAGGACGCGGAACTAAAAGCCAAATTATATGGTGAAAGCAACTTGACGTTGGATCGTCTCATCCAAATTATTGGGACGTACCACCACAAAGAGGCCCTAATTTTAGGATCTACTTGTACGTCTGATATAAATAGATTAAGCGACAGACAAAAACCTAAACCAAGCCACAATGTGTCATCTGCATGTTATAAGTGTGGGGGGAATGGACATTTTGCAAGAGATTGTGTTAGAAGCAAGCATCACAAGTGTGGAATCTGTGGGAAAAAGGGACATTTTGAAGTCTGTTGTTTCTACAAAAACAAACAAACAAAAACGCAGAATAGAAACGAACATGACAGAGCCCCAAAATACAGTCGTGGTGGACGAAAGCATTATCATAACAAAGGAATTCAACAGAGTGTAGGGGAAAGGGAAGATAACAAAACTGGTGGCGCTAATGGGTTTAATTTATTCAAAATATCAATGAGTGAAAATGTAATAAACCTCAAAGTCAGAAACACCACCATCCCTTTAGTGATAGACTCAGGAGCACAGCATAATACATTATCTGTAGAGGACTTCAAGAAAATAGAAAAAGAAGGACCCAAAATTAAGCTCCAGCCAGATTCTACTAAACTATACCCCTATGCTGGTGAAAAACCACTTCCCCTTCTAGGAAAGTGCATATTGAAGGTTGAAGTTCCTAGCACAAATCGCTACATAACAGTTCCATTTTTTGTCATACCACAGGCCCAAGTGTCACTTTTAAGTTGTAGAACTAGTAAAAGACTAGGACTTTTAAGTGTGGGCGTTAACGCCAACATCTTGAACTGCTCGGAACTGGATATATGGACAAGAATACTAAAAGAATTTCCAAAGGTTTTCAGTGGATTGGGAAAACTGAAAAACTACCAATTAAAATTCAAAATAAATCCAGAAATTATACCTGTCACTCAGCCAGTACGTCGGATACCATTCAAGCGGCGGCAATGTGTCCTAAACAAATTGCAAGAACTGGTTGATCTGGATGTAATTGAGAGGGTCAGGGAACCTTCTCAATGGGTGAATCCTTTAGTGACAGTGGAAAAAAGGCCCGAGGACAATGGAAAAAGCGATGTGAGGATATGTATCAACATGCGTAGAGCAAACGAAGCTATCGTTCGAGAACGTCATCCAGTGCCCACGATTGAGGAAACTATACAAGAAATGGCTGGAGGCAAATATTTCTCAAAAGTAGATTTGAATATGGCCTACCATCAAATAGAGTTGCATCCAGACTCCAGAGAAATCACAACATTTGCTGCACCTGATGGGCTATACCGGTATAAAAGACTTATGTTTGGGGTAAACATGGCCTCATAAAAATTTCAGCAAATCATAAGTCAGGTTATAGCTGGCTGCCCAGGAGCATACAACATGTCAGATGACATCATAGTAGTCGGAAAACAGAAAGTGAGCACGACACTAGACTCGCCAAAGTTTTCCAACACCTAGCCGAACAAGGACTGACCGTCAATGGAAAGAAGTGCCAGATTAAAATGACATCTATAAGATACATGGGCCACATTCTGACACAAGACGGCTTGAAGGTCTCGGACGAAAAGGTGAAGGCTGTAGTTGATGCTCCTCCACCAAAAGATGCATCACAGATGAGGAGTTTCTTGGGACTGGCCCAATTCTGTGCTAAGTTTGTGCCCCATTTTGCTAGTGTAACTGCACCACTTTGGGATCTTACAAGACTAGATTCTGATTGGAAATGGGAAGAAGAGGAACAATATTCCTTTAACAAACTAAAGAAAGGGTTAATTGAAGCGCCAGTCATGGCATACTACAGTGTTGAGTTGCCAACTAGAATCACAACTGATGCTTCTCCCGTTGGCGTGGGTGCAATCATTGAACAACAGCAGCTAAACGGATACTGGAAACCAGTATACTATGCCAGTAGGAAGCTCACACCAACAGAGTCCCGATATTCTCAATTTGAAAGAGAAGCACTGGGAGTATTCTGGGCATGCAAAAAGTTCAGTCTGTACCTCATTGGATGTGACTTTCAGATCCTGACTGATCACAAAGCGCTGGTAAAGGTACTATCACCTTCCTCGAAGCCCCCTTCAGCAAGAGTGGAGAGATGGCTGTTGTTTCTACAACAGTTCACCTACAAAGTCATCCACATTCCTGGCCGAACCAATAAGGCGGACCTGCTGAGTCGACAGCCCGTTGAAAACCCAGACAAAACTGAGGAAAAGGAAACAATGGACTACATCTACAGTATCATTAAAGATACTGTACCTCAGGCACTGACTCCCTGTGAAGTGGAAAAAGCTTCAAAGGATGATGCTACGATCTCCAAACTTCGGCAAGCTATATCCGAAAATGACTGGACCCATTTCAAAGGTACTGCATTTCATGCAATCAAAGATGAACTCTGGATAGCAGGACAGATGGTCATCCGAGGACGCAGGATCATAATCCCTGAGGCACTTCAGGGGCGGGTAGTTGTACTGGCTCATGAAGGACACCAAGGGATTGTGCGAACCAAAAATCGCCTACGGTCCAAAGTTTGGTGGCCAGAGATGGATAGAATGGCAGAAAAGCGAGTAAAAGCGTGTTACCCATGTCAAGTGGTTGGCAAAAATGCCCCTCCAGAAGAACTAGAGAGTACACCGCTGCCTGACCAACCCTGGACCTATGTAGCTGTTGACCTACTGAGTGTCTCCGAAGGGAACTACCTGCTGGCTGTTGTCGACTACTACTCAAGATGGCCAGAAGTTGCGCATATGAAAATAGCAAATGCCAAAAATGTAACGGGTGCACTAGAAATGATGTTCAATCATCATGGATATCCCAACTATCTGAGGAGTGACAACGGACAGCCATTCTCATCAAGAGAATTCAATGAGTATATGAATACTCACGGCATCACCCAGGTGAGAGGGATCCCGTATTGGCCACAGTCCAACGGCGAAGTGGAACGGTTCAACAGAACAATCCTAAAGGCAATTAAGATCGCCAAAGTCGAAGGGAAAGACTGGAGGACTGAACTAAGGAATTTTCTGTTCCAATACCGAACCACCCCTCACACAGTAACCGGAGTATCCCCAGCGAAGTTACTAATGAACCGCGAACTCCGAGGTAAGCTGCCAAGTATTGTAGGAGCGTCCACTGATTTTAGTGACGTACATGATAAGGATGCTCTACACAAACTAAAACGCAACATAGCTGCTGACCAGAGAAGAGGAGCCAGAGACCAACAGATCCAGAGAGGGGACACAGTATTGTGTAAAAATTTACACAGAACAAACAAGCTGGACGCTCGGTTCGAGTCTCAGCCCTATCAAGTTGTGGAAAAGAAGGGAAATGCTGTTCTAATACAACAACCCCAAGGCCAAGTGAGAATGAGAAACGCTGCCCATGTAAAAAAGGTACCCGGCGACATGCAGTATAGTCCTGACTACACCGACGTCCCTAAAGCAGTTTACTCTCCCCCTGATACAACCCACTGGCCCCCTACTTCTACAACAGATATCGAAGACACACACCTCAACCCAATCGATGCACTTCCCATCTCCAGTCCAGACCCTAAGGAAACTGCTCAAGAACCCCTAACACCGGCCCTAACTGCCCCTAGTGGTTCAATCAGAACACCTAGAGTAAGATCCACCCCAGTGTGGCAAGAAGACTTTATAGTGACATAAATTTATTAAAAAAAGAGGGAAGATGTAGTGTCGAAGATCACGTACCAACGTGATCGGTACGAGAGCAGGAAGCAGCAGCAGCGACATAGCTAGGGACATAGATAGAGAGATTACGACCGTTGATACACACATGTTGTTATAACCCTTGTTAAATAAAGATATGTTTACAACCACCACAATTGACTGTTGTTTATTACCAAACACCACACTTATATACCGTATAATTTAAGACAAAAGTTGATATCGTCCACAAGTTGAGGGATAATTTTCTTGTTAATGATCAAATACATAATTAATCAAGAAAAGAAAGAAATTTTGTTTACATAAAAAAAATATACAGAATATTTTAAGCCATTAGTCGAGCTCGACCATTTTTCAAGAATTTTTTTAATGTCAGATTTTTTATTTAATTATCGAGTGCATAATTGACCAAGCAAAAGAAGAATCTGTGTTGACATAAAAAAAACATGTTCATATATTTTCGTGGTTACAATTTTTAATTATCAAATGCATAATTAACCAAGAAAAACAAAGAAATGATTAACATTAAAAAAAACATTTTTTATACTGAATTATTTAAGCCATAAGTGGATCTCAACTACGTTGAGGGGTATTTTGATGGTTGGAATTTTTTATTTTCAAGTGCATAATAAACAGAGCAAAAGAAATAAATTTCGTTAGCATAAAAATCATTTTTATGTGCAGTATTATTTAATCCATTAATCGGTCTCTACCATAAGTCGATGCGTATTTTTATGGTTGGAATTTTTTATTTTCAAGTGCATAATAAACAGAGCAAAAGAAATAAATTTCGTTAGCATAAAAACATTTTTATGTACAGTATTATTTAATCCATTAATCGGTCTCTACCATAAGTCGATGCGTATTTTTGTGGTTGGAATTTTTAAGTATCAAGTGCATAATTAACCAAGCACAAGAAAAAAAAATTGTTATCATAAAAAAACATGTTCATATACAGTATTATTTAAGCCATAAGCATATTTCGCGGGGTATTTTTATGGTTGGAATTTTTTATTATCAAGTGCATAATTAATCAAGCAACATAAAAACATGTTTATATACCGTATTATTTCAGCTCTGCTCCATCAGAAAAAAAAAACGGTTTAGAGGAGGTATGGTAGCTTTAAACACGATCGTACAGACACCAATGATGCTGAACTTTCATGTCGCCCAAATTCGGCAGTTGTACCAGAAAATATAAAAGAAAATTCACAAACTAGTGTTGGCCGATCATGAATTGAAGTTGCGTGAGATAGCAGAGGTGTTAAAGATATCAGACTGCAGTGTATTCACCATTTTTCATGAACATTTATCAATGAGAAAGCTGTGTTCAAAGTGGGTGCCCCGTTTACTTATAGTTGATGAAAAACAACAATGTGTCAACGATTCTGAGCATTGATTTCAAGTGTTTCAATGCAACAAAAAGAAGTTTTTACATCAACATATGACAATAGATGAAACATGGAGCCAGCACTTCATTCGAGAGTCAAATCGTAGTCAGCTCAGTGAACAGCAGCAGGTGAATTCCGTCCAAAGTGACTATAAATGCAAACATCAGCAAGCAAGGTTTTAGCTTCCGTATTTTGTTCATCGATTACCTTAAGAAACAAAGAACCACCAATAGTGACATTGGTGTCAAATGCACGCAAAACGGCTATAAATGAGGAAGGAAAATTGCTCTTTCACCAAGATAATGCACCGTGTCACAAGTCAATCGCAACAATGGGAAAACTACATGAATTTCAATTCGAATTGCTTCAACATTCAACCATATTCTCTAGATCTGGCTCCCAGTGACTACTGTCTGTTTGCAGACCTCAAAATAATTCTTCAGGGAAAGAGATTTGGCCCCACTGCAGAACTGTTATCAGAAACTGAAGCATATTTTGAGGCCAAGGACAAATTGTTCTACAAAAAAGGTATCGAATTATTAGAGAAGCATTGGAATCAGTGTATCTCACAAGAAGGAGACTATGTTGATGAATAAAGTCGAATTTTGCCTAAATTTTGCCTTGAGTGATGTGTCATACATCATAAGCAAGTAAGCAAGCAAGCAAAAAGAAATACCCCACTAAATTAAACGAAAAAACAAATTAGCCACCAAAGCAAACAAAACCAGAAACAAATAATAATAAAAGAAAATTTAAAAATTTAAGAAAATAAAATTTTATTAGCATCTGGCTTGATTTCTCATATTTCAAATTGCAATAAACAATTATTAAAAAAACGTGGCCCACTTAAAAGTAGCCCAAATACTTGCCGACTGGAAGAATGTAAGAATGAGTCGGTAAGAGTAGGTCTTTTATTGTGTACTTCTTTGGTTTTAATTGCATACACATTGGATGAGATAAACAACAACCAACAAGTTTGGATCGGAAAGCAACGTATTCAGCATATGATACACTTTGGCTAGGAGTAAGTGTAGTATCTGTTCTAATACTACACTTCACCTTTTTTTGTCCTCAGTCAGTGAAGGAAAAATTCTTCTAGACTGAGGCAATTAAAAATTTTTGTTCCCATTTCAGAGTGCCTCTTTTTGGGGAGCTGGGTTTTCCCCACATTAAAAACCGACCTTGTGTCATGAGGAGGCAAGTAAATAGAGACACACAAGCTATTGTTGCTGAGAGGTCGGGCTACTTTTATGTGAGCCTCCCTATATAATGACATTTTATTTATTGAATTAGTATTTGATTACATCACAAATAATGAATATTTCAAATTACAATTTTGAAAAACAAAATTATATAATTAGATTTTATTTATTGAAATTCTTGCATTTTCTCACATCATAAATAATTAAAATAAATTAATTAATTTAAGAAATTGAAGAAACTAAAAAATAAAACAGAAATATTCATTTTATTTTTTGTTTTATTTTTATTTTATTAATATTCAATAATTTGTTGAACTTTATATATTAAAGCATAAACATCTGAATTTTTTATCAAGCAAATTTATATTTTTAACTCATTTAATTTTCATCTACTTTATAAATTCTCTTTATGTTGCATAATAAAATATTGTGGGGTTTTGCATATGTGTTAAATGTAGCCATGCCCCTACAGAATGTAGCTTACATCCATTTTATTGCTTATGTTTTTTTAATTAGTATTTTTGAGAAAGAAAAAGAAAATTTTTTTTTTAAACTTACTCAGATGAAGAACTTTTATTTACAATTTTTTTTATAATTAGAATCATGCTATAAAAATTGATTACACAAGTTTTGTTTAAGATTTTTCTCTGAAAAAAGTTTTTTTTAACCTATAACAAATGTATTCATATTGTTCATTAGAATGTTTACGAGTTATCTTTTGTGTTGGGGAGGGGGATGATTATTTAAGATTCTATTCATGATTCTTTTGGTCATTTGCCAAATTGGTCACCACTTGTCAACCGTTCCAGTACAGATCGTGTGTTTCCTGAATAATAATAATAATAATAATAATAATAATAATAATAATAATAATAATAATAATAATAATAATAATAATAATAATAATAATAAGCAGCAGCAGCAGAAGAAAAAGAAGGGGACTAGGAAAAAATTGGAATCAAAGAGAAGACTGACACGATGCAAAACACGGTACTGATGAAAACAAATGAAATATTAAAAAAAAATCATTGAGTGCAGAAACCAACTCGCATAATCTGATAACGTCAACCAATCACATGTGAGCTGAAATAGAATAATTGCATCAGAAGGTTGCGTGTTCAGATCAACATTTATAGGTGCTAATATTATCTATGGGTATTAAGACCAACTCCTATAATATTAAAAACAAAACCAAACCTTTTTTTATAACAACAACGAAAGGGTTTATTCAATTACCTATACCATTTGGTATAGGTTGAAGAAAGTTGGACAGTGTCCGAGTGAGGAAAGGAAAAGTGAGAAAATCCTTTGGGCTGCCGAAAATCTGTGAGCAGTTATCTTCAGATAGTCGATGTTTGATCATGGAGTGGATAGGGACAGGAGAGAGAAAGGGGGCGTCTTTCTTTGTAGCTTCCAGGAATCTCTCTGATAACCGACCATGATTCCCAAAGGGGCTCAAGTAGTTCTTCATGGGACAAATGAAATCAATGTGCCCTGCTAGCTGATTAGTCAGTGTCTAACCAAATCGCCTAAGAGAGACATTTCTCGAGAGAGAAAATAAGTCATTATTTATGACTGCTACAATCTAACACTCCTTCCTCCAGACAAAAAATAAATAAATACTCACGGTGACACCAACATCGGTTGATGCCACAAAAATGATCATGAAGGGACGGGGAGGATGGAATAACCGAGGAGAGAACCATCCAGAAAGAGAGAACCATCCAGACCTCTACTGAACTGTCACAGAAAGTACTGGTATTGCCACTCAAGTTTCAGAGAAAACCAACAGCCATTATCAGCAAGAAATCAATGGTAAACGGCTGTTGCAAGAACGCAAAATGATTTGCAATCGTTATCGAAAGAAGCGGACAGTGCTTGAAATCTGGGGAGGCTTCTTATCACTCAGACTCCAGGAAATACCACCTGCTGAGTTAATAATAATAATAATAATAATAATAATAATAATAATAATAATAATAATAATAATAATAATAATAATAATAATAATAATAATAATAATACTAATAATAATAGGTAAAACAAAATTATTTAAATTGTCTCATTATATTTATGAAGTTGATAGATTTTTATTTAAAGAATTTTCAAATCTCTACTAAGTCATACATTGTATGCACAGCAGAATTAACGTATCTTCAAAATTATAAATATAGGGGGAAAAACGCCTCCTATGGACAAAGGGCAGATAACTTCAGTATATTACAAGTAGCTGTTTTCTTTTAATTCGTCTTGACATTTGATTTTTTTTGTCGTATGTACCACAAATTTAGAACGGAAGATTTACCAAACCAACTACAATAATATTTGGTATCTAAATGAAGCTGAGAATAAATTTCAAATGGCTATCGATTTAAGAAGTTATGATTTTTAAGATCGATAACACTAGATCATGTTGAATACTTACAAGGCAATTATCTAAAAATCTAATCTATAATTTGTTATGTTAATATTCTGATTATCTGTGCGATAAAGACAATCTTGGGGAAAAATTCATTAAAATTGGTCTAAAATTAGCCGAGAACCACTCCACCAATGTTTTAACTGAGGTGTACGTGCATTGTTTACATTTGTTAAACCATTAAATAAAAAATAAAAACAAAAACAAAATGTGCATATATTGTATCAAAAAATGTTTTTTTTGCATTAAATAGATTTAGGGGCAGAATTAAATACCTGCCTCCTCATCTCTAAAATTTTGATTCTCCGATTATTTTGAAATTTTTTATAATTTTGTGCACAAATAGTTATTCGTGTTTTCTTTAAATCCATTTTGTCAAAGTAAAATTGCATATTTATTTGTTGTAAGAAATAAATATATGTATGTATTTTTTGTAAGAGGTAATTATTTTTGGATTAATGGAAAAAGATTATGATGATGCAATAAAAATCTGTTCTTTTTAACTGCTAATGTTGAATATCAGGTGTGGGGTACCTGGTCTGAAAAAATAAAGCAAAGCTAATTGGCGCGAAAGTGCACCTGTCCAGAAAATAAATATCCTAGATTTTATGCAGGTCATCTGCAAAGGTTGCCTGCACACGGGAATACAATCATTGCTAAATAAACAATAAAATAGATAAAAGCCTAGTCCTGCACGGGGGAGGGACGTGGCTATCTCACCCAACTTGTTCACCGCAATTGAACAATAAAATACATCATTATATTTTAAGCACAGCAGAAATACACAGAGCACTATCATAATAAAACAAACAATCTTACTGCAGTGCTTCGTGCAGCTTAAAGATTTGATAAAGAAGCAATTTTTCATGTGCATGGCACTTTGTGCAATTGTCAGGACGCAGTGTTCGTTGTGCAATAATTACTTCATGCAATATGTGACATTGTGACAAGTGCATCTGTTGCTCTTACCTGGAGGAACAACTGTGGTTTTGTGGCAATATCTTTCATCACTGCCATCCTTACAATGCCAGAAACCATCACATTTTAAAAAGCCTTCAATACACTGTCCGTCATTACAATGGAACTGATCCCAGCTACAGGGTCCTAAGACAGAAATTATATCAAATCATCGTATGACATCTTACCATAAACAACTGAACAATTTCAAACTGATCTTCGCTTAAATTCTTAAAACCTGACTTAAAGCCAAATTGGTTTGCTTTGGTTTGGTTTGGTTTGGTTTGGTTTGTCTATTTTTACAGTATATCAAACCTGTTTGTCTATTTATACAGTATATCAAACCCGTTTGTCTATTTTTACAGTATATCAAACCTGTTTGTCTATTTATACAGTATATCAAACCCGTTTGTCTATTTTTACAGTATATCAAACCTGTTTGTCTAATTTTACAGTGCATCAAACCTGTTTGTCTATTTTTACAGTATATCAAACCTGTTTGTCTATTTTTACAGTGCATCAAATCTGTTTGTCTATTTATACAGTACATCAAACATGTGTGTTTATTCTTACAATACATCAAACTAAACTTTTTGGGGTTATTTATGCTGAAACAAACTTTGAACATTCTCCCTCGACTTCTACCTGTAAGTACACATTTGATAGATACGGTTTCGAAATTAAAAAAAAAATCCCACCATTTAATTTTAAAAAGATGACTTCTGCTGTTGGCAATGGTTACGTCTATTCTTTGTTTTCATTTAATCCAGTTGAAAAACCTTTCATCGAAATAAATGTTATTTGAATATTATGGAATTATCATCTCTATTATTCATATAAATTAAGTTATGTGTATATGGTTATATATTTATATATACAGGATTCAGTTTCTTTTAAGTGTTGTAAAGGGTTTTAGAGAACATAATATGGAAACAATCTCCCATTTACAAGATTCTGTGAATTTGTCTAAAATTTAAGTTTAAAGCTTCAGGTGTCTTAAGGCACCTGAAGCTTTAACCTTAAATTTTAGACATTATCTAGAGTCAAAATCATTTAATAGATTTTGATAAAAATTGGAATAAGAATTCTAGACATAAGGTTTAGTATCATTATATCTTGATTTTAATCTTCGTAAAGAGACATAAAAGTGGTGCAAAACTTTTCTTTTCGGGGAAATTCATTTTACCCGTCCTGGGACGGGTATTCTTCTAGTTCTTTTATAATTTGTTGTTACCAAGAATTTTGAGCAAGTGTATATGACACATTCCTCTATCTCAAAACTTTTTTTTATTGGTGTGGGGGGGGGGGGCAGTTTTTTTATGTAAGTTTAATTCTATGGAAATTGATATTTCCCGGATTTTTAATCACTATCTAAGATTGTTTTTCTCATTTTAATCTTCGGATTATTAAATAAACTGAACACTAAATTCTCAAATTATAAGAAAAAGTTTGAAAGAGTTACTCATTCAATTTTTAGAGGCGGTTCAGTTTGATATACATAGAATGATCACTTCATGTAAAAACGAAATTGAAAGTGAGTTGCCTACCTGAAAAAGAAAAAGAGAAAAAGAAGTTTTGTATTTCAGAATTTTTTTTACATGAGAATTAACAATTTAGATTATTTGGATTATTCGAACTACTATTCCAATCTTGGTTGTGTTTTTCACCCATTTTCGGCCGACACGTAGCACAACGGATATGGACGTTGATTAGCAATCAGTTCTAAGTGATAGTGTTCTGTGAAGGTTCATTTTTTTTTATTACTAATGATTCACCAATAATCTAGACCAAAAGCCACTCGAAATCTACTGTTCTGCATACCTCTCCCTATATTGTCCAGATTTAATCTTCTTCTGAGGTCATCAGATTTAAGTCTGTTTTTTAAGCTCACATTATACATCCATCGTATCATTCTCATATCATTTCTAGCCATGCAATGCACGTTCTCAATTCTTGCTGACCAGGTTTCACTTCCATACATCATCACACTGCGTAAAAATGCCTGATAAACTCTTCCATTGTTCGACAGTAGTAGCACTCTGATAGTTAACAATGGCAAAAGTTCTCTGAATTTACTCCATCCACTCCTAATTCTTGCAATCACACTAACACCTGCTCCACCCTGTGCTCCAATAGTATCACCAAGGTAATAAAAATTGTGAACAGCTCAATGTGTGTCAATGTGATTTTTATCAATAACAATTGCTTTCATACTGTTGTCAAATCTGGCAAGGTAAATCTGACTGTAAAAAACAACTAATCAAGGTAAAACTTATTCTGCAACGGTGCCTGAGTTCAACATCAAGCTTCCCAAGTTCGACAAGATGCACGTGAAGAAGGTCGGAGATTACATCGGCTGAAACGTTGTGAGAATATCATCCAAGATGAGAACAGTAATTTGAATAATCCAAATAATATAAAGGAATGTTTGTACATTTACATTTGATTGGATTAATCAGTTTAAATGGGTCATTTTTTTTTTCTCCAATGATAATTTTCCTGTCAAAAAAAAAATAGAAAAACGAAAAAAACAAACGAAAAACAAACAACATACCTGTACAATTTTGTTCATCGCTTCCATCTCTGCAGTCTTTCCTGCCATTACACTGTTTGTCTTTCAAAATACACTGCCCATTTGAACAATTGAATTCATCACTATTACAACCAACTGAAACAGATAAAAAACATGTGAGAAAAAAAGGTAAAGCACATCATAATGAATAAATGACAAAAGTTTGGCCCATTTCTTACACTAATGGTAAAATTTCTTACACTAATGGTAAAATTTCTTACACTAATGGTAAAATTTCTTACACTAATGGTAAAATTACGCCGCCATATTTCAAGTTAATTCAACTTTACACAATATACTGCTTATCTATAAGTGATATCAGTCGTAAGATTAACTAATTTGCATATTGCTTTTGAAAAAGGACATTTTATTAATTCATTATTATTTGTTATTGGTTTTAATTCAATGATTGTTTTGATTTTAATGTAACAAATAGTTCTGTTTCGCAATATTATTTTAGTTCCTGGACAAATATTTAGCATTTGTGTTCCTTTCTTTAGAAAAACTGACTTGATTTTCAACATACTGCTATGTATTTCTCACTTGTAAGTGAAAAGGCAAATTGATTTTTTTCGGTCTTTTCCTTTCTTTACGATCACATTTAAAGGATAAATAAATTTGTATCAAAATTACCAAAATTCATATGAATAAAAGATAAGATTTTGTTTTGTGTTTACAACAAAGTTATGAATGAAATATTTATTATTTTACATTAATGTTTCAAATATTTCAAGTAGCGACATTTGCGAAGTGATAGCACGCTAGCAAAGCCAGATCATTATTACATAAAGGAAAAGAAGTTCAGGTGCATCTTGTCAAAGTCAGAATTTCGAACCGACCCCTTTATTTAATCAACTGAAATAAATTGATTTAGTTACACTGTAAGGAAGACAAAGTTATCTTCCTTCAAAGTTATCTCCCGTTGGGAGAAGAGAGTTTTCGGGAGAGAGTTGTGTCCCTTGGAAAAATGGTGTCAAGGGATCCCTTTCAACATTAAGAGAGTATCCAACTCTCGTGACAATACAAGATCTCATCGCTACTTTTATGAGATCCGAGATTGAGATCCTGATCCTTCCCCTATTTGCTCGTTATTCGCTGGATTAAATAAACCTGCCATGTTGGGATCGGCTTCTACAGACAAACATCATTGAGCTACTGTAAGTTTTGCTTGTGTGCTTCACACGACTTTCTTATTATTACAACTATGTGCATTCAATTATATTTGGGACTGATGTATTAATTATATGTACAATCTATCTCGCATGCCTCCTTTATGTTTTGTTATAGTTTCTAAAGACAAACTATGAATAAATGCATACTCTTTTAACAAGGCCTCTTTATCGTCTTTTGTTGCCGATGCGTGTATCCTGTCAAAGTAACACACAGAATATCTTTTGGCATCCACATGTTTAGGGGATTCACTTGGGTCCCCCTAACTACATGTTGCCTATCTTGATAGAATGAGAATATTCAATATTCTACATTCCATATTTATTTTAGATATCTTGTATCAGATAATTAATTATTCCTTAACCTGATATTGAACTCAGAACCTCTAGTTGGCATTAATCTAGAATGACTCTTAACTAACTCTTAGCAAATAACTGTGGTGACCCAGATTATTGTCCCTGCACCTTCGTTTTTATAATTGAGGATGATTATAATCTCTCACTATCATGCTATATATCTGTTATTGGTGCCGTGACCAGGATGGCTTGTTGCACTTTGCTATTTTATTTGCTAAATAAATTAGAGTTGATTGATTGATGAAATAGGCTTCAAGATAAAATTTGCAAACAAATTTAGAATGATTATTATACCTGCAGGACGTGGTGTGGAACAATGGAGCTCGTCACTGTGATCAGGGCAATGTGGGGTTCTATCACAGAGATATGTTGCATTGATGCAATCACCATTGTTACACTGGAATTCTGTTGAATGACAAACTGTAAAAAAAAAAAGATATTTTTTAAACCCAGGACAACTATTAGGAATTTAGAAAATAAAAGACAAGGCATAACTGAAAATAACAAAAGAAAATTGGGATATACTAGCAAATATTTTTGCTAATATATATATATATAATTTTGGTGTTTATACATCTCGGCTTAAAAAGAAAAGCAACATTTTCAAAAAGCTTATATTTTCTATTCATTTCGATGAGCAAGTGTTTTGTGAAAGTAAAAACATTTAAGTCAATCTTCATAACGAATGATATAGCAATGAACACTAGTATTCAAATACCAGATAAGATTGCACTAAATTTGGCATGAATCATCCTTGAGATGCCGAGTGTGTCATAGACGGGTAAACATGTTAAGACTGGTAATGCTAAAACTAATAAACACTTATAAGCTCCTAAGCTATTGGGCAGGATTTCACCCTGAAGAATCGTTTTAATTGCTGAATATTGGGTCTGGTATACCGCAAATGTCACCTGGCAGGAATTAAAATCTACTTGATACAGACACGCACATGGCCGGAAGAAAAAAATGGTGTTGATATGTGATGACTCATTAATAAAAATGAAAGTAATAAGATAAAAAGTGAAATGAGTACCTGTACAATTTTCATCCATAACTGTGATGCTGTCTAAAGCAATAAAAGTATGTTCGTTAGGATTTTCATAGTAAGCCTCAAACATTATACGAGTTGTCGTCTTCGGCAGCGAAACTGTGGCCAGTTTCCAGAACATCTGGTGGTGGGTTTTGTTTTTGCCGTTGTTCCAAACTTCATTGTAAGATGAAGAACCTCGTTTCTTGGCTTTCATGACCAGAACTGTTCTTTCAGTGTCGTTTGCATTCGTCATATATTTGAACGATATGCAGGGGATTTCTGCGACTTGTGGAGAAAGAAGTTTCGCTGGAGAAAAGCTTGTGGCATTCACCGAGGCTAACATATACGCATCTGCAAAAGAAAGACAAGTTGAATTATTAACAGCATTTCCCTCTCTCTCTCTCTCTCTCTCTCTCTATATATATATATATATATATATATATATATATATATATATATATATATCTTAGGTAAACTTTATTACATGATCATTTGTTTACGCTCCAAGAATTCAACATAACAACAGTTTGTGTACGATCGTTTCTGAGACGATATGTTTTTATTAATATAATTTCTATTCATCAGCATCGGGTATAGACACCAACTTAGAATCCAAAAGGTGAGGCTAGCAATCGTAAATCACTCATGAATCTATTAGATAGAAAACTAATCTGCATTCAATTTGAATAACATAACATATAGTTGTAAAATGAGTGCATTTTCACTGATGTTCTTATGTGTAATGGATTAAGAATTGCAAGAATAAAAACGATAATTCTCTGGCTAATTTAATATTATATATTAGAAATGAAGGCAATTTTCCCCATAATTTTGTGATCAAACAAAGGCATCTATTTCGTCTGTCATATAAGGCAAAGATTGGTCTGTGTTTTTCGAAACAAAAATTTAATTTTTAATCGATGTTATAGAATTTCATATTTAATCCGATCATTTGTTCGTTTTGATATCACAGTCAGAGGAGATAACCCTTGCACAGTCCCGAGTCCTAATACTGCTACTCAAATCACTAAGTACTAATCTAATGACTGATAATTTCTGTGTTATTCACTGATAAAAAAGTGGATGCTTTATTTCTCTTCATTCTTTCGTTGCCTTTGGCTAATGGATTTTCGACAATAATGACAGAGGGGGAAAGGGCGAAGAAGGGAGAAAAATAAAGAAAACAGTCTGATTTATGTATTTAATTGAATCCTAATTTTATACGAACAGCCAATGAGTCAATCGGTTAGCTTGCCATACTTAGAAACAGCTTTCGTTTTTTTAATAAAATAAATACTTTATTTTAACACTGATTTATTAATTAACTAGCTGACCTGATCCGGCGTTGCCCGGAAATATTTATACTTTCCAAAGTCTGACTTTTTTTACCAAAGTTTTATTATTTTGAAATGTATCGGTAGTCTTCATAAAATTACGTTTGTACCTTTTCTTTTTAAAGTCTTAAATTTATAAATAATAATAGATAAAAAGCCAGAGTTTAACATTCATTTATTCATAGATAATTTCATTAAGATCGGATAATTCTCTGACTTTTGGTTTATCATATTTTTCAATCAGGGGTATTCATATTTTGGTTATAAAAAAAAACTTTAACTTTCATTTCCCGTCTTTATATATATATATAAAAAAAAACTACTGACCTGTGTCCCTGTCTCCTCCATTCATTGGTTTTGATTTCATATGAGGTGTTGGCCAGTATGGACTTGCCCAGTACCAAGGATTAACAGAATCGTTACGGTAACCACATTTATAACCAGTGCCAAAATTACAAGTAACGGATGTAACTGAAACAACAACAACAACAATCTAGAATCTATCACTTTCTATTAAATGCAAATACTTTTGATGAAATAAAATTAAGCGGTTATTATAAACTAGTTGTATTTATTAGGCGTTGCCCAGTTGAAGAAATATTACCAGGTGGAGGGCTCAGAGAAAAATAATTCAAAATATAGCCTTGTTTACAATTAAAAAAATCAGATTTAAAAAATGTTATTGTTTTCCCTTATTTTATTTTTATTTCAATAAATATTCGATTATTAGTAAACAAAAATATAATTTAATGTGTATTTATCAAAGTTACATATAGGCGAGAAAGGAATA
The DNA here is from genome assembly GCA_963556195.1 of Sepiola atlantica. Lineage (NCBI taxonomy): Eukaryota > Metazoa > Mollusca > Cephalopoda > Sepiida > Sepiolidae > Sepiola > Sepiola atlantica. Next base: position 71,108,005 of record OY744515.1, read on the forward strand.
CACACGCTATCTTGTCTGATAGTTTTATTAATACAGAGATTATAAACCGTTTCTTGTAAGTAGCATACAAAATGCAGCCGAAACGAATAAAAAGAAATAATCAATGTGTATTTATAAAAGTTACGTATAGGCGAGAAGCACACAGTTTGTCGTCGATTGCTTTGAAGCTGACAAATAGATATTTGATGGAGGCATTTTTCAGTAATGACCTAAGTAAAGTACCTCCCTTGAAAATTAATGAACAAACATTTCAAGAAAGTTTTTTTGTAATTTATCCTTTTTTATTAAATCACTATAATTAATTACTTTTAATATCAATGAAACTATTGCACATATATAGGAAATTGGACAATAAAATTAAAAATAAATAACATCAAATATTGATTTATTATAGACTGTTAAAAATACTTATGCAAATTAGGCATTCAAATAGCTGTTTTTAGGAAAGCTCTGTGCTATATATATATATATATATATATATATATATATACAGTATTTCAAAATACTATGTTGTATTATTAATTTAAATAACTGTAATCCGTTTTGATGGAAGTATAAGAGTGATAAATGAAAAACAATTTCGGATTTAGGTTATTAAAAATGTAAAAAAAAATCAATCTTACTGCACTTAGGGGGTAGTTCATCACTACTATCCTGGCAGTGGTCAATTCCATCACATATTTCTGCGTCATAGACACATTTGCCATCTGGACACCTCATCTTACATCCTGCACAAGAAACAAAAAAAAATATTTTAAAAAAATATGAGAGCTTGCACCACAAGTAGATTCAACACCCCTAGTTCTTTCAGCTTCAGAAGGGAACAGGGCTAAACGTTACTATTGATGGCATAAAAGAGTTTAAAGGACATACAGTTGTGAAATTAGTTCAAGGCAGTTTAATATTTAATAGAAAATATAAGCATGTAAAGTAACCGTTAATATTAGTAAGTGATCATCCATCGGCCATGTTATTTCTTTTGGAAGTAGGGTTACGACCGGACCGGAATAGTTTAATTTTAAGATAAATAAGGGCCAGATCAGATAATTAGCTTTTTCCTTTTAAATTTTCATTAAAGCCATGAATTAAAATAGAATTAATGCAAAAATAGGTTTTAAATTCTTAAAATTAAACCCTTCCTTCCAGCAGTCCCTTCCGGTCTGGTTATAATCTAAATATAACAACAACAACAACAACAACAATTATAATATTCATGGCTCTCAAATGGTACTGATTAAACTACCATTTCCCCAATAATCAAGTGTCGAAATAATTCAGCTTAAAATTTCACTAATATATACATAAATAATAATAATAATAATAATAATAATAATAATAATAATAATAATAATAATAATAATAATAATAATGTAAGAAATAGTAATGACTCTGATAGAAATAGAAATAATCCCAATAGAAATAACAAAGATAAAAATGTCACTGTAAAAAATGACACATTGTCCTTTCCCAAATACCTGCTTAGAAAAATCATAATCTACATAGCCACAATATATACCAATATAGAAGAAACCGCACTAGATTTTTTTAAAATATTATAATCATAAAAGCTTATTCATAATATTCTTAAAATATCAACATAATTCTACACAATGCAAAGGAATTCTTTTCACCAATAATTACTAATTATCTCCCTTTCATCTAACTAATTATGCACTAATATGAGGCGAGTGAAATATCACATTAGAATTGTCTCCCTTAGTTTTAGAATTAAAAAATAATAATATTTGTTTTCAATTTAAAGATAATTTCTGTTTAAAATGAGAATGTCTCATATGGATTCTATTGGTAAGAAGGTTTTAAAAGTTAAGAAAATGTTTTTCGAGGGATTTACCATGTGACAAATAATTAATTTGTCTATATAAGAATTTCTGATGAAAATTTTGATTTAATTTTTAATTGCTTAAAATTTTCTTACAACGAAAAAGAGAAATGATAAAATTTGAATTTATTTGTAAAAATACACATTCTAAAAATAAATTGACTTGGAAACAATTGTAACGAATAAGGTATAGTATTCTTTTCTGATTAGCTAAAAAGCTATCTATCTATATATCGATCTATGTATCTAGTTAGCTATCTATCTATCTATCTATCTATCTATCTAGCTAGCTAGCTATATAGCTATATAGCATGTATAACAAGTTGAGAAAAAATATAAAGTGCTCAATCATAAGTTATACAAGAGCTAATAAGAAGTATTTTATTTAAAGACTATACATTACAGTGTCTGTTAAGTGTACAGGGGTTTGGAGGGTAAAATCCGGCTGGCAGGAACAAAGTGCTGATGAATCGATCCGGTTCCTACCAGCCGGATTATACCCCAGATCCAATATGACCAGATCGATGAAACCCGGGTACATTTAACAGACACTGTAATGTATAGTTTTTAAATAATATATATATATATATATATATATATATATATATATATATATATAATGAATGAATAACCGGTAATACCACTTTTTGTGGTACTCGGCCAGCGTCGGACATTCCACCTTCCACTGAAAGTGGAAGTTTATAGGGAATACAGCATGTATACCCCGGTTAGGGGAGATGACATACTGCGCCTAGTATTTCCAAATGGTCACCCATCTTGTACTGGCAAGGCTCAACGTCGCTTAACTTCGGTGATCAAATGGGAACCGGTGTGTCAAGATGATTTATTTGCAAAATAAAATTTATAACAACAATAAAATTTATAACAACAAATTTATACGGTGGATTAATTTACCCTTTTACCGCATGGCAAATCAGACAAAACTAATCGATAAAATTTAAGAGCCATTTTGTGAGCTTCAATATAACCTAAAACTGTAAAGGTTTACATTAGATTTTTAAGATTTTTAATAAAAGGCGATATAATATTGTGTATAGGCGAAAAAATTGTTTTTTTTCTTAAGATTATGACATGCTGAACGTTTTGGAGTTAAAATCAATTTTGTATTACGCATGAAATCTGAAGAAAAATACTTTTTAAATGAGTAAATATGCTAGTATTATCGGCTTATTTCCATTCCACTTCTTTGTATTGTGCACAGCGCCATATTGGTAATAAGCCGATAAACTAATTTAAAAAGTGTTAAAAAATGTCTTTTTTTTATTAATACGTAATACTAAATTGATTTTAACTCCAAAACGTTTAGTATGTTATAATCTATGAAGAAAAAAAATTTTTTCGCCTATACACAATATTATATCGCCTTTCCAAAAAATCTTAACCTGCTTCTAATGTAAACATTTACCGCTAAAACTGTTGTAACTAAAACCTTTTTTTTTAAATAAAAAGTTTGCAAAGCCAAAGTTATAAATGTGCGTATACGATGTATTGTTTTTTTCATAAACAGAAGTTAATTTTATTTTTAAACGGTGTTAAGGCAAAATATGTTTTTTTTATCGTTGTTTATTCTAGGGTCCCTTAAATCCATTTGACCCCTAAAAAGTTAAAAGACGTAACAAATGTAAGCAACTGATTTGATTTTTCGGTGCTTCTGTATTATAATAATATAAAAATTGTGTTTTTTAATTTTGAAGAGTCAAATGACAGGGGGAGATAATTCAAAGTGTTCCCCCAGGATTTATCCAGGATTTTAACGCTCTGAATTTACAAGATATTTTATATTTAACCAGAGATAATGCCAAAATAATAGACTTCTTGCAAGCGCACATCTGTGGCCATGTCATGCGACTTATGCCAACAACATTAAAAGCTGATGGGTTTATGTGGCGTTGCCCATGCTGTTATTGTGGAAGGAAGTTGCCCATTTAGGGTTAGGGTTATTAAAACTTTATTTCCCATGTTTCATGTATTTTCCCTTTCATTTACGTATTTTTCTACTATTTACTTTCTGTGATGCTTAATGTATTTCTATAAATCTGTTTAATTCTTATTGGTGCCGAATACCATAAAGCGTTGTGATTGTTTGATTCCTAAATAATCCTTTTACTTATATATTATTTTTCACTTTACTTTAAGTTAATAGCGTTTTCTTTGTTTTGATTTAATTAAAAGTCATAACGGTAAAATCCCTGAAGGAACACTTTGAATTATCTCCTCTGTCATTTGACTCTTCGAAATTAAAGACAACAAAAAAAAATTTCTGCCCTGTAATACAGAAGCATCGATCTTTCTTACTTGTCTGATCGACAATCCAACCACGGAAATTCAAGATGTTGCTGAAAGCAGCAGGGGTCCCATTTTTGGCGGCACAAAGCGGTGGACCAAAACTGACCACACCGACCAGCTCAAACCGTCCTCTGTCATTCCTGCATACAAGTGGACCACCACTATCACCCTGAAAAGTTCGTAAAAAAAAAAAAAAATTTATTATCTCTTATACAGAACATTTGGTTGTTTTGTTTTACAGGATATCAGCTCTTTCCGGCTTATTTATTTGTACTCATACTAGTAGGGATAACTTATTTTAAGGAGCTGTTTGGAAAGTAGGTACTTTATATTCAACAGACAGTCTGGTTTATCTAATTTTTTTTACTATCAGGAAGCGTCGGAATGAATGAGGACCCTGACATACTTCTGCTCCAAACCCTGAACCCCATATTACAATTTTTATTCTTATTTTGTAATTTCTACAATTTAAATTTTTTAAGTTATAAATAAAAGAAAAAGAAAATATAATAAAGTTGTCGTTATCGTTTATGGATGTTAGGCACGAACGCAGACCTCACGATATTATCATGAAAAAAAACCTACTAATACAAGATTAATATTGCCATTAGATTCCTCTTAAATTTGACTAGAGAAATTTTGTGTTTGAGGCTTTCGTTTTAATATCATCCCTGGACAGAGAGATAAACCGAGACACCATAAATATAGTATAAATATATCGATTTATACATATAAAAGAAGAAGTTTCTTTATTTGGATGTCATACAAATTTATATGTTAACAGTTAGAAAATTGATATATTTCAATATAGAATAACAGAATGACGATTCCGCTGAATACCGCTGCTGGTGAATATCGAAAATATATCTTATTAAATCTGTTCCCGGTATTCATGGGTAGCAGTAGTAGTAGATTTGAATGTGAAAGTAAAAACTCCTCCACCTTCCTTTATTTATTACTGATAAAAATAAAATATTGATCATGATTGAATTAATATTTAATCCTGATCAATATTTTATTTTATTATTAAAAAATCGATCAGAAATGCAATTTTTATTTTGTAAGAAAACATACGAATATTTGCACTAAGTGACTGTCAAAACCGATTTAAGCATTTAGATTCTATTAAAGAAGCTATTAATGTCAAAGAAATGGGGGAAGAACCGGTTCTTTTAGATATTTAGCAAGTATACTCACTAGTATATAAAGTGGTTAGTTAAGAATAACAGGAAATAGAAGTTCAGTTGAGGTCAACTTGCTGGACCCGAGTTTAGAATTACTAGACAGTGGGAATTAATAGAAACGAATATGACGTCACATGGCCCAAAGAGAGAGTGAGAGAGAGAAGAGTTAGTTCCTTGGAAAATGTGTGAATATAAGAACTTGAGACAAAATATGATTAAACAGTCATTTATCGATGTCTCTGTGTCTCTTTTTCGCCCCACTGGTTTGTTGTTTGGAACGAAGATCAAGTTGAATAAACCTCTTCTGTCTTCCATCAGTATTGGGTCGACTTAGTCGTTTTTAAAAGTGTAAATAAGGAGCTTTGATTTCAGGTGTCAAGCCCTCAGTCTGGTAGGATGACATGAGGGGCGCATACAAGAACAAGTAGCTAACAAGGCATGTATAATATTTGTGAACGTTCATGTGTTTTTGTAATAATGACGGCAACTTGGTTTTCTGCATCTCTGACACAAGGTTGAAACGCAACAGTTCTACTTTTTAAATAAAATATATAAAAGAGAAC
>OY744515.1:71118898-71373898 GCA_963556195.1 Sepiola atlantica
ACTAGGTTGCTGCCTATGAAACGGGGAAATATTTGATTACTATGGCTATATATTTGCCCACCTCATCCCAATTGTTTACAACTGTTCACATTAAAAAATGCTGAGTTAAAAATGTTACATGATGAGCCCAGTTTTTATTGTCCGTCTGAGTAATTCTAACAATCACATTATTCACATTATTCTAACAATCATATTAAATAAATTTATTTTCTTGTTTCTCGTCATGGTATGGCAGAAAACAAATAAGCAAGACAGGTTTTTTCTTTGGATTATAACAGAATTTTTATTTCCACAGTTGAATTAATTCACAAATGGACAAACATGTCTCGAACCTGAGTTGTTGACACACCGACCCCCTCCTTTTCTATGCCAGCCGGCCTCCTGTTGAGCTTTCTTTTTCTGCCCTCGACATCAACAGTGCACATGTTAAATAACTTTTGTTTATGTCATCCGACCTCCTCTTTGAGACTCACTATTGACCTGATTCACTGCACACAGCTTTCTCCAATAATACCATTCTTTTGTTGAGTGTGCTTTTCGACCTACTTATGTTAAATATCCGGGTCGGTGTACGAAAAAGTTATGTTGACAAAAAGAGATGCACCTGGCGATTGTCACAAGATAAGAAAATTATCGGATGACAAAAAGGTCATTTGAATTAAAATAATGCACTTAAAAAACGGGAAGAAGTAATATAAGATCAATGCCAAAGACAGAAATATTCCCGAGTTCAAAAAGGCCGGAGGTTACAGCGGCCAAAACGTTGTGAGAATAACACTAAAGATGAGAACAGTAGTCTGAATAACCCAAATTGCACAAATCATCAATCCTCATCTAAAAAATTCAGAAACATAACTCTCATAATATTCTTCATCTTTAAACTGACAATTATTCTATTTTATTAACCCATATCTTCAAGTGGCTTTTGGTCTTGATAAGTGATGACTCATTAGTAAAAAAAAAATAGTAACGTTTAATAACGTCGTTTCACGACACATGTAATTTTATCAGAAGACGATATGCAGTAGCTCAAACTTTGTACTTTTTAAAAGATTATTACATGCTGAACGTATTGGCGTTAAAATTAATTTAGTATTACGTATGAAATATAAAAATAATTTATTTAAAACAATTAAAATATTTGTAAAAATATTTGTTTCACAACATAATTCTTGTGTTTTCGAAACATGAAAAATTTACTTCTTTTCGTTTGGCCTCTCCTATAAAAGCTAATCTTAGCATAGGCGAACACCTATAATATTATTTATAACAACAAAACGGTCGCCACCCGAAAGGAAAACAAAACCTTTTTATGAATAAACAATAATAAGTATTTTTAAGTTACCTACACACAATTCCTTTCTTCACTCGGACACTGTCCAGCTTTCTCCAACCTCTTCAGGTGCAGATAGCCGGTGCTCGAAGAGGAGGGGATCCAGCGGATAGTGAAAAATAGCAGGAGAGACAGGTCGGGGGGGGGGGCTTCTTCATTGGTTCGTTCAAGTAAACTTTCTGATGACTGCTGCGATTCCCAAAGGGGTCTGAAGTAGTCCTTCAGGGGACATATGAAATTAATGCGCCCTGAAAGCTGATTGGTCAGTGTGTGACTAAATCACCTAACAGGGAATGCTCTTCACATGAGAAAATAAATGTGAATGTCTATGACTGCGAATCTTCTACGTTCCCATTTTTATATCAACTACCGGCCATGTTGGATCTATGCCAGTGTGTTGGCTAATGTCGGTTAATTTACTAATTTAAAAAGTGTTTTTTTATTTTCTTATTCCATGCTTAATACTGAATTGATTTTAACGCCAATATGTTCAGAATGCCATAATCTAAAAGAATACATGTGTTGTGAAACAACGTGATTACCTAGTGTCATAGAAATGTAATTAAAAATAGAGACTCAGAAACTTACAGTTTTCATTTCTACCCCATCCAGAGAGATAACAGTAATCTTTTGCGGCGTACAACTTAGATGGTAAGCACACTGGCTGAACGAGATTGTTAAAAACAAGTTTCTTCTCCAGCAAAAGAAGAGCAATATCATTGATTGGGATGCCCTGATAGGTGCTGTAATTACTGCTTTGAATGATCGCTATCACTTTGTATTTGGGGTGTTTGTGAAGGTCTTGCATTCGAAGCAGGCCGACTACCACTTCATACTTCTCAGATGGGTCTCTGTAAAGGAATAAAAACAAATTTATATAAATAGAGAAACAAATATATATATATATATATATATATGTATATATATATATATATATATATATATATATATATATATATATATATATATAATGTACGCGTATATATATACATAAATTATACACACACATAAAAATATGCATATATATATACAAACACATACATACATATATATATATATATATATATATATATATATATATATATATATATATATATATATATATATATATATATATATATATACATACATAAGAGATGAGATTATATCAATATAAAGAAAATTTATATAAATCAAAATGATTCCCGAATGTTTTTAATTTCAATCACAAAAATTCAAGCTCAATATTTCAGGTCGTTTACCATAAAACAAATTCGTTTCTTCAGAACATCTAGCTTCGGGCAAAATGCAAACATAAAAATCGCCAAACGGAGAAATAAGCAGAATCAAATTTTGAAAATTGTAAACCAGATGATTTAGTTTGGGTATGAATTATTGTAAAAATAATATAATACATTTTTAAATTATATATATATATATATATATATATATATATATATATATATATATATATATCAAGGTTTTAAATAGGATGAACAGAGTCATAGCGAGTCGAGGACAATATCACAAGAGAAAAAAAGAGAGGACAATTATAGTAATATATTTAATCGTCGGAAGACATTTGATTAAACACTTTTAAAAGGAATAAAAAAGATCGACTAAAATTAACAGACTAAATCTCGTGGACTTGTGAGTCATCCATTGGACAGCACTTGTATGATAATAAAAAGTGGGGTGAGGCGTACTCCGATGGATGTTTTCGTATTGTACACAAGGCCTGTTCCAAACACCATCTCAAGGTGTTGGAGGCAGTGAGTGTTACAATGCGAAAGCCAAAAAGAGTTGTCTCACAAATTGGACTTATTTAGAGACTTCTGAAAAGGAAAAAAATACTTTGCCTATTATGTCCATATATTCCTTTTCGGTTTATATTGGCGATATTCAATCTCCCTGGGTTTTTTTTCGCTCCACGTTACTCTTTTCCCCGTTTTTAAGCGATATTCACCGACGTTTCCCTTGACAATGTGTCGGTTGAAAGGTACCTTGGGATTTAGTCTGTTAATTTTGATCGATCTTTTTTATTCTTTTTAAAAGTTTTTAATCAAATGTCTTCCGACGATTAAATATATTACTAAAAATTTCCTCTCTTTTTTTCTCTTCTTGTGATATTGTCCTCGACTCGCTATGACTCCGTTCATCCTATTAAAAACCTTGATAAAATTATGCACCACATAAAATTTGCTCAAATACACACACACACACATATATATATATATATATATATATATATATATATATATATATATATATATATATATATATATATATATACAGGGTGATTCATAAGTCACTTAGCTATTTATTTTTGAAATTCTAAAGTTAAAAAATACGGTAATACAAAACAGAAAGTTTATTCAACAAATTCATTGATTGGAGTTTAAAATTACAGCAAATCTTCAAAATTTCCACCTTCGTTCTGCATGCATAGCTCCATTCTTTTTGCAAGGAATTTAGACTCTTTGTAGCATATTTGATTGATTAATTTTAACAAACTCGATAGAGATTTTTGATTTGAAGTCGTCATCGCCTTTCAACAAGTATGGGAGATTCATCAAATTTGGCCATATAACAATAAAAATTCGCCCTTCAATTGTAAATGACATACTGCCTGAAAAAAAAGCACATATGATGATTTACACAAATTTAAATAAACAAAAATAAATATATATAGAAACAAATATATAGACGAACAAATTTAAAATAACAAATAGCAGTAATTAGAGAGTAAGATAACAATTATCAAACGTTCATAGTATGTTTGTGCTTCATATGGTAATCATTTTAAATAGCTAAGTGACTTATGAATCACCCTGTATATATATATGAGCAATCCCCATGCAAAAAATTTTTTCAAGATGATTAATAGTAGGTTTGTGGATGCAACAAGTGATATAAATTATTTTTTCAACATGTATATGACGAGGTGTGTATTTAGAAAATTATAATATTACGTTTATTAAAAATAGAAAAAGATAAGTAAAAATGAAAATGTAACAATGTTTTTGTAACTCCTTTTGGATTAAGACGAGTTTTATGCTGGCTAAAACAGAGCAATTATAACAAACGGCGATTTTATTGAATAATCTTATTTTTTGATTATCCAATATATATATATATATATATATATATATATATATATATATATATATATATATATATATAGTGTTTCCCGGCTGAAAAGTATGAATTTTTTCATATTTTACTAATAAAAAGTAGCCTTATATGAAACATGTGAAAAGTGTGTAAAAGTATAGGTGTTATTCTAATTTAAAAATTTTAATATTTCGCTCTTTCTGCAACGTTCATTTTTCTCTCAACATATATATATATATATATATATATATATATATATATTCATATATATATATATATATATATATATATATATATATATATATATATATATATATTCTTAAGAGACTTCTGTATGTGATGGTATAAAAGGCGCTGACGAAGATACGTTTTGGATATATATATATATATATATATATATATATATATATATATATATATATATATATATATATATATAAAGAAGAGGAAAATAAAGATATAATGTATACCTTTAAAGTAGAACTCATCATGAAAGTATTGATACTCGATATACGAGATAAAGCAATTATATAGATAAGTAAAATATGAGAATAAAGATTGTAAATATACAATATCTATTATGTCATCAGTTGCTCAAAACAAGGTGTTTCAAATAAAAGAAATTTATTTTTCCTTCTTTAAGCTATGGCTTTTCAAAGAATGTAATCTTATCGACAGAGGAATACAAACAGATAAGTCCATAAGGGAAATTACCAAAAGTTATAATATAAGATAAAGACAAATATAAAAATGTCCAATACAAATAGAAGATGTTGAAAATATAGGGAAAAGTTCATCATTTAAGGCGTCATGAAAATTGTAGCAGCAAGTTCAAAAACGTTAAATCCAGGAAAGGTTGGTGTCAAAAATTGTAGAATCCATTGAACTTTTGGAGAAGCAAAACCATTAAAAGGCCCAAGTAATCTAGTTGGAAAAGGTTGCAATGTAAATGTTTAAGATGTAATATATATATATATATATATATATATATATATATATATATATATATATATATATATATATATATTTAAAGAAAGAAAGATGAAGATAAAAAATTGTACAAAATTACATAAAGTTACATAAATTAATACAAATTTTATTACATCGAAAGTTCAGATGCAAGGAGTTACATTTTATTTCTTTATCCCCAACTTTTAGTTTTTTTTATTCTTCAATTTTTCAAAGTGAAATGGAACTAGGTAATATTTAATTGTTATAAATACCATATTACCAGATTTATCCTCTGACGAGAAGAGTTTTATCTTTGAAAAAACATGGTTTAAGTATTACTTACTTGCAAGAAGGAAACCTATCTTCAACTTTCTGTGCCCGCAGCAGTGTATAGTGAACTTAAACATACATATATACAAACATATATATATATATATATATATATATATATATATGGAAGTCTATTTTTTAAAACTTTTGTTTTACCATCGGAGGCTCAGAAATACCCGACTAGTACACGGGCGCAGGTTATTTTTCCCCTCTCAGTGTGTTGGACCTGTAAGACCTTGTCAGGCCGTCTATCTAAGAGAAGGAAATCTCTGACAATAAAACCTTGCTACTAACTACTTACGCCGTGGCAGAAAACCGTTGGGGAGGGAGGCCTCTTTAGTTCTGATCGACAACCTTCCTAGAGTTGGAATCTCGAACACAATATCCGGTTTGCAAACCTAAGCTAAGCTTAAGGAGTAGATAGGTTCTGCCTATCGCCGGCCCTTGCACTCCTTCTTTGTCTATTAGACAGGCGCAGAGGTACCAGCGCTGGGACGCCTCAAAGACACTCAGTACCTGGCCTTGTTTCCTTACTAGGACAATTACGCCGTTTCTCTTTCTCTCTATTTGTGCAACTTGGGGAAAGTTTTTTCGTCACTAAGTCTTACATGACCAGTCTGGGTCGCTCTTGTTTCGACAGGTACAGGTTAGACAGCTTGTCTGGCTGCTGTTTCCGACTGACAGGACAGGAGCCCAAACTCTTGGGTAGCGCTAAGAACGGCTGCTCCATCATCAGTTGCATAATACCGTGGGTAGTTGTATGTGCCATGTCGCGCATAGAAAGGGACCCTGCAGTTATCTCCGGTGGGCTTTCACAAGGCCACAACTCCCATGGACCAGGTCACGATTAATGGACTTGTTGTGTGAACTTTTTGGCACCTAACAAGCACCCACCTTGCCCAACCCACTCTATAACAAAACAAACATGTCATTATAAAAAAATAAAATCAAACCTAAACAGACACCCAACAAAAAACATCTTTGCCTCCGCTCTTGAGGCTCGCATTCACAAATATCCGGGGACTTAGAACCAACATCAACAATGTAGAAACCTTTCTCCTGACAAACTCCCCGGATATCCTAGCACTAAGTGAATCAAACCTTCAATCCTCAATCTCCTCTCACCACTTTGACAATTAATATCTAATGTCTATGGATTAAATTCAATGCAAATCCGAAATATTTGAATTTTCAAATAAGAGATTGTGCTCATATTATGCCCCATAAAATCTTTTTTAAATACTTAAAAGAAATTTAAATTTGAGACATATTTATTAATTGATGTCTAATACCTATTGTTAAAGTTTCATAAAAATCGAAAGTGTATGAACTTCTACGAAGGACTTCCACCCCTCTGCATAAAACTAGATTAAACTTAATATAGCCCATATTACAAACTCTTATGCCTAGCAGCTGTGTTTCAAAATTCATATTGATCAGTTAATTAGTTTAGGAGTGAATCCTATACATAGAAATATATAATTATATGCACATACCTAACTTTATATAAATAGATATTATTATTATTATTATTATTATTATTATTATTATTATTATTATTATTATTATACTAAAGCTGAGTTAATCAAGGCGTTTTCCTATATATTTTATTCACACAAAACACATATTAAAATATTCCTCAGTTTTAGAATTGAGTTAAGTTTGATAAAAAAAAAACATTTTAAATTTTTAATTAGCCATAATTTACAATTTAATCACTGAGTCACCCATCTCTTACCAAGTTTCTATCTATAACTCTCACCCTCTATGTTGTTTAGCCTACTGCTGCTCTTATTTTATACAGTCTCTTTTACTCTCGTTTCCGTCACTCTCATTCTCTCTTGATTGACGGTCAAAGGTAATAAAACTGACAAGAGAAAGGAAGATTGGAATAGTCCATTATAAACAATAGGGAATATCACCACAAGTATTAATACTATTTAACCATCAGCTCGAAAGAAATATATATTGAGAGAGAGAGCGAAACAGAGAAGGAGATATCGGGAGCAGAAAGAGAGTAATTTTGGGTGTTGTCTTTTTATGGCTCATGGTTTGCATTACTCTACTGCAAACAAGCATGAGTCACCTTTTAAACTACCTTTTTTTTCACTAAATCAGCCGTCGATGTTTTAATAACTAGTTTCCACAATCGATAATACTTTCAGCAGAAACATTATTTAAGTTATATTGATTTAATATGAAGTACAAATCAATCATCAAGATGATGATATTTAGTGAGATCGCAGGTGTCAATTGCTATGCCCTAAATTTATAAACACTGACTGATAAAATGCTATTTCAAACATAAGCATGACAGACCAATAGACTGACCGATAATATACTATTTCAAAGTTAAGCATGGCAGACCGATAGACTGGCCAATAAAATGTTATTTCAAATCTAAGCAAAATTCTATTCCAAATTTAAGCATAGCAGATCATTAGTTTAACCGATAAAATGTAATTTAAAACTTCAGCATAGCAGCCCATTAGACTGACATAAAAATGCTATTTTGAACCTCAGCATGTCAGACTATTAGACTGACCGATAAAATGCTATTTTAAACGTAAGAATGGCAGACTATTGGACTGACAGATAAAATGCTATTTTAAACTTAAGCATGGCAGACCATTGTACAGAACAATTACATGCTATTTTAAACTTTAGCATGGCAGACCATTGGACTGACTGATAAACTGCTATTTGAAACTTAAGCATAGCAGTCTATTACACTGGCCGATAAAATGTTATTTCAAACTTAAGAATGGCAGACCATCAGACTGACCAATAAAATACTATTTTAAACTTCAGCATAGCAGACTATTGGACTGACTGATAAAATGTTATTTTAAACTTCAGCATGGCAGACCATTAGACTGACCGATAAAATACTATTTTAAACGTAAGCATGGCAGACTATTGGACTGACTGATAAAATGTTATTTTAAACTTCAGCAATAGTATTTTATCGGTCAGTCTAATAGACTGACCGATAAAATACTATTTTAAACGTAAGCATGGCAGACTATTGGACTGACTGATAATATATTATTTTAAACTTTAGAATGGCAGACCATCAGACTAACCGATAAAATACTATTTTAAACTTCAGCATAGCAGACTATTAGACTTGCCGATAAAATGCTATTTTAAACTTAAGCAGAGCAGCCCATTAGACTTGCCGATAAAATGCTATTTTAAACTTCAACATGACTGACTGATAATATGCTATTTTAAACTTTAGCATGGCAGACCATTGGACTGACTGAAAAAAGGCTATTTCAAACTTCAGCATGACAGACTGACGAACGGATCAATACATTACTTACTTTCATCTAGTGCTCACTAATGTCATCTAATCAATAGTGAATGAAATTCTATTTCAAACTTGGACGAAGAGAGCCCCTTTTATAAAGACGCATGGATGTATCTAAAACTATAAATGGTCAACCACTTTCAGTATAGACATAAACCTAAGCACAATCTCGTTTCACTTTATGAAGAAATCCACATTTTGATTTACTTACAACATGCAATGTGCCGCTGTTATGATCCAACGTTCGCTGAATATACTGCATCCACAAAAGAAGATACCATTTCTTAACAACACCCCCATCCATGGATACTCTGCTGCAATGGATTGCGTGCCATACTGTATATATTTTTGAAACATTTTCTTTGGTCGGCTACCACATTCTGCAAACAAAACAAAACATCATCAAGGCTATCATTTGAAACGATTAATCTGATATACAAAATTAAATCAACTAGATTTTTCCTTTCAGACCTAAATAGCTTCCATCTTAAAATATCAATATTTCATTCTGAATCGCCATTTCCTTTTCTTTAGCGTTGGTCCATGTTGTTAAAAAAATGTAGTTCGCTTGAATTTCTTTGCAAATACAATTATTCCGGCTGGGAATACTTTTTGCAGGGAAAATAATTTTTCTTTGCAAGTACAGATTGACGCCATTTTTTTATATCAGCAGTAGATTTCACTATTATTACAGAATAGTAATACTGATGTATTCTTTCGTTTAATATTGCTGCTGTTAAAAAAATTATAAGGATTTGAATGACATAATCTTTTTGTGCTTCGCAGCTGACAGCTCCACTATCGGATCCAGAACTACACCTTAATCAGGAGGAACCAATTTGCAGTTTCGGCCCCTATTCCTCAACTGTTTTTTGTGAAGTGGTGCAGCCCCTCTATCAGGAAGTGGTTATGTAGCACTGGTGTCGTCTGCCCATAAATGCCATCAAGCCAGATACACCTTTCAGCCATCATCAACATCAACAACTGATTTTGATTGCATTGTGACGTCATAAACTACCCTGCATATGACATCAGCACTATCTCCTTCATTTCCCTTCTTTCACCATCCAAAATTTACCTCTCCTTCCAATTCGTATCATTCCTCTTCAACCATATCCAATCAGATGCTTTCTTTGCTGTTTCCTGAAGATCTTTAATCAATTTTCTCAATTGTGAGTTGTTACAGTAAAAGCTATGTCGAAATAGGTTTACAACCGTTCGCTTTACATTTCCTCTTGCCCCAGTGGCCAAATAATGGAATTCGATCTTCCATCCTTTATATTGACACTCCTGTACCAACTCTTCATATCTGATCTCTTTCCTATTTTCTACAGCAGCAAAGTTTTCTTCCCATGGTACTGTTAATTCCAGTATTATTCCTTCTTTCTTTTCTTCACACCAATATCTGGTCGTTGTCCAGATGATACCAACTGGAACACCAAAATGTTTTCCAGATCTAAACTTAATTTCCAGTTTCCAGTCCATCTGTCATCAATTTTTATAGTCATTGGATGACTACTCAGATTACTTTTTGCGCCTGCGTTGTGGAATTCCATCTTTATTTGTTTAATCCTGGGTAATTCTCCATCATGAAATTGCTTTTTCTTTTGCTTGATTTGTTTTTCAATTATTGCAAGCACCTGATTGTGATGCCACGTATACCTAATCGTAAGCACTGTCCTTGATGATCACATTTAACAAGATGTATATATTTGTTCTCTTGAACTTCTTTCCTAATTTCTTTCACTATAGCATCCCTCTTTTCCCTTACATTACTCCTGGAAAATGCTTTAAAGTTTCCAAATACATTTGTACCATCTTGCATTGCTCCAACAATATCTGTATGTTCCAACTTTGCTATTGTATGATCGACTGCAGTGTCTGCTCTTCATTTCGTCCCAGTTCTTACTTCAGGTGGATTATCTTTGATTTTTTCAGCGATGGAAAAGCAAAGCATCATCACTGTACACACTTTAGTAGCCTTATATTCTTTTACAATAGATGCGACCAGAAGTTGTAGTTGATTATTTCTTTCAAATATTGCAGCATTATTGAACGACTTTGGCAATCCCAGCCATTTTCGCTGTTCTATTCTTTCAACTCGGGTCAATGGAATCTGTAAAAGCCACACTAACCTTGGATACAACGCATACTGTAAGCACCGACATTTGAATTTCCCAGGTAGATCAGTATTTTTTCTATAGTTTTAGTTCCTCTTCCGCTTGCTGCTGTATTTCTGCTCCCTTACTTCTGTCATTTAATGTAATATTTCTAGATTTCTTCACTGTGAATTTCATTTTTCACCACAAAATCAATTCATCCAATCGAAAGAAGAACTTCTTCCATTCCTTCAACACTTTCCGATTTAAGTGTCACATCATTCAAAAATGCTCTAAGTGTTGTATCGACTAGTGTATTTCTACAATCTGCTACTCTTAATATCATTTCCATAACAAGTACAAATAAGATGACAGAAATTGTGCAACCTGCAGAAATTCCCACTTCAAACTTTGCCAATTTGTTGTAAAACTTCCGGTTGTAAATCTCATTTTGAATTGGTCATAATATTTCATTATCATCCTTTGCACTGCTTTAGGAATCTAAAAGAAATCCATAGCTTTCTGTATTATCATGTGTTGTACTAAGCCATATTGGCAAGATCTAACCATACCATAACCACATCTCCGTTCTCTTTGTTTGTATTTTGTATACTTTCCTATATTGCATAAGCATGTTAAATGCACCCTGGGATTCCTGGAATTCCAGCCTTCTGTACTGATTCATTGATAAATCCGTTTCTCTGCACATACGTAATTATCCAATTTGCTATGATACCAAACATTATCTTGCCATCAATACTGAAGCAATGATCTCGGACGGAATTCTCCCAGTTTTTTCTCACCTTTCTTCTTTTAGCAGATAGATGCCTTCTGCAACACACCAACGATCTGCTACATCTTTACTTCACCATATGTCTCTTATAAAAAAAAAAAGCTGCAAGCAGAGTTGCAGACAATATTTGTATACTTTGTAGCTAACCCCATCATTTCCAGGGGAATTCTTTGCTGTAGCCTTCTTCACTAAATCATCTAATTCCTTCTACTTTATATAATTGACATCAAATGGTACTCCTGGCTGTGTTGGTCTTTTCAACCCGTCTATATACAGTGGTTTTCTATCTTTATTTTGATCACTGTATGTATTCTTTAGATACATTTCCAATTCTTCTCTTGGACATTTCTTATTCTCTGTAAAGTATCCTTTTGCAAACTTATATGGGTTTTTCACAAAATTCTTCCGACAACTTTCCCTCTTCTTCTTCCGGTGTAATCTCCTTTCTTTCCTCATTATATCCCGTAACCTCTTAATCAAAGTGAATAAATGCAAAAGTTTTTCCCATCTATCTTAGATACATTAGCATCAAAACACGTTAGGATTATTTAATTCTAATGATATAAGAATATATTGAAATACCCTTTATATAAGCATTTCCTACTCACTAAACAAATCTTGATTTTGCTGTTTTGCATATTTATTTATTTTTAAGTTTTTAATAAATTAATATTCTGTAATATACCTTTCTATTGTCAAATTTTCATCTACATACGCAATCGTTTTATCGATAGTACTATTATTATAATTATAAATAAAATAAGATAGAGAGATTTTATTTAAAAAATGATAGCGTTTAACAACTTATTTAGAATTTCATTTTCAAAGGAGATAATTTACTTCTGGCTTTAGTAAAGTGTCAAATATCGCTGATATGTCAAACAGATACTACACTTTGATCTTAGCCAAAAGCCACGGAACCATACAAAATATTTTTCTGTGACTAGGCATTTTTAAATGAAAATGAAAAATATGATTAAATTGGAATATTTTTTAATAGGCGGTGTAGTGTAGTATCGGTTCTGTTGTCATAAGACTGTCCTCCCAGGAATTACCTCCTCCGTTTTTAAGGGTTTTTAAGGGAATTCTGAAAAATCCCCAAGACTCGATTTAGTCAGAATATCTTTTAAAGAGGGGGGGGGGGTAGTGTAATATCGATTCTGTTCTCATAAGACTGTCCACGTAAGAATGACTTTCTCCTTTTTGGGTGGAGGGAAGTCGTGTTCGTTCATCATGATATTATCGTCTGTAAGGGAGTGTAGTATATGTTCGTTCACCATAATACTAGCTAGGAAGAACGATAACTCAAGTTTATGATAAGCATGTCTTTTTTAACTAGAAAATTATGAAAGTTATCGTTCTTCTTTAGCCAGCATATTCATTTTTGTTTATAAAGATGGCGACTATATTTTTCCAGCCAATTTTCATTTAGGCGTTTCATGTGGACAATGAAACTTGTCATGGTTTTTAATGTTATCTAAATAAATAAATGCAAACGTTTTTTCCACCTATTCTAACTACATTAAAACGGTTTATGCTTATTTAATTCTCTGTAGTATATTTTCATTCGTCATGATACATTCCTCCCAGGCATTACTTCCTCTTCGGGGGGAAAGCCGTACAATATACATTCGCTCCTCACGATACAATTTCCTCAGGATTACCAGTTTTGTGTGTGGAGGGAGTTAGTGTACTATCTATTCTGTTGTCATGATATCATCCTCCCAGGCATTAACCCCTCCTTTGGGGGGGGGGGGGGAGAGGTCAGTGTATGTAGTTCGTTCATCATGATATCATCCTCTCAGCCTCTCATTTGCATATTTATTTATTTTTAAGTTTCTAATGAATTAATATTTTCTAATCTGTTGATAATTAAATACATGCGTTTATTATTTTTTAAATAAATTTGTTGCTGTTGTTGTTGTTGCTGCTGTTCCTATTCCTATTTACTTCCTCCCACAAGAGCAGAGTTAGGCACAATGTCAATATTTAACGTGGAGAGAATCCAGCTCCCCCAAAATGGGCACTCTGAATTGGAACAAACATTTCAATTGCCTCGGTCTGGAAGGAGTTCTCGTTCACTGACTGTGATCATAAAAACTAAGCGCAGATTCAGTTCATTTTGCTCCTAGCCAAAAGGCCAAGGAGTTAACATGGTGGTGGTGGTGACGACGACGACGACGACGACGATGATGATGATGATGATGATGATGATGATGATGATGATGATGATGATGATGATGATGATGATGATGATGATGATGATGATTTGTCATAGAAAATCTTTTCAAATTACCAAAAAAAGTATTTTTTCTTTAATATTCTTTACGTATTTTTCTTTCTTTTATAATAAAAATGAAAAGTACAAAGTACCCATTTCGAATTACTCAGTAATATAAAAATGGAATATTTGATTAATCGACGTTCCACCCGTATGTTTATTCATTTTATTGTATAACCAGTTTTAATGGGGAATTCATTTAAATTGTTATACTGAAACAAAATAAAATTTATCGACGTTGAATATCTTAAATAGCATATCAATTGAGCTTTTTGTTGTTTCTTCCTAAAAAACAAAATTTGACAATGTCCATGCACATTTCCCCCATATTGGAATATATCAAATAACACTATGACAATCATCATTTTTTTAAATTTCCTCTAAATTACCAAAATGTCAAAGGAAAATTATTTCTTTGGTTTCTGTAAAGAAGACTACAGTGTCGGTAATTGCCGGGTAGAATTTGCTAGTATATTCATATAGCTGTTTTAAGCCATCTTTCTCTTCTACTACTGCACGTAATCATTTTGTCTGCAGATTCTTTTTCCCCCTCTTCAGATTGGCAGTTTTTCCTTCCCTTCTAGATTGTTTTTGGATTCTACTATATTTCAATTCGTTCTTCTTTTCCAACCCAAATATCTCTTTTTCTTTCTCGTAGATCGTCTCTGCTAACTTTTCCAATTTCTCTTCTGTCCTTCTTTTATATCAAGATACTACCTCGCCATCAAACTTTTCATAAGTAGCAGTATCATTGACTTTTGGCCACTTTATCTTGGACTTTTTATTATTATATTATTTTGCAGCTTAAGTTTCTCAACGGTAAAGTGTTTCGCACTGTGGTTTACATCCTGGGGATATATGCTACACGTCTTATGGTCCATCGACCCACACTGTTGAGAATCTCTATTCTTACAAACTTTTCCTTGATGTATTCGTAGTCCTTGAAAAGTATAAAAATCTTTTCCACAGCAAATAAATTTTCATTGTCCATTCTCTTTGTCCTTTTTTCGTACCGAGTTCATTCCCATGTTAGCCGATTTTGTTGATCTGTTATCCTCCCTCCGTTACCGCAGATCTTGAGGACCTTTTTCGTTATCTTGGCTTGTTACAATTAATTTTCCTGAATCATGGGCTGCAAAACCGATTTGTTCAGACAGAAACGGCTATGGAAAAAATAGCTAATATCCAAAAACTTTTTAATTTCGATGTAAGAAAAGACCATGTGACATATCATTCGCATGTCTTCATTCCTAAGCATAACTAAAATAATATAAGGGGGATAACTCATACTTTAAGTGTAAGAATGTGATAGGAGTAATCTCCTTTACATGAGTATTCCTTTTCCATCACTTTTCTTGTGTGTTTCTGTGTTTCTGTGCATGTTTCTCCCCTGTAGGTGACTTACACACTAGGCATAACTAAAATAATTGTGGTTTACATCCTAGGGACAACTCATATTTTAAATTGAAGAATCTAATAGGAGTTGTCTACCTTATACATATTTTTTATAAGTTTAAAAATGTGAAAACAAGTAAAAATTAAAAACTAAAACGCCTTTAGTGTATCCCGGGCAACGTCGGATCGGAGCAGCTAGTACTTTATTTACCTCCTCTCCAGGAGGTTACACACAAGCTTAGGTGTGATTTTGAAAAGCAAGCGCACTGGGACTAGTGCGCTCTCTGGTCTACAAAGCAGCCCCTGTCGGTATTCCCTAGTAAGGGCCTTCAGGCGATTAAACTAACCCCTTCTCAAAGAGAAAATAAAGCCTGGAAGGGTGGACCTCAGCCAACAGAAAAAACGTCACTGTCGGACTGATTGTCGAGGACGTATCCCTGATAGGATTCTATGAAACCAACAAGCCAAACTAAACTCTTTACTCGAATCCTTATATTATCAATACCTTATATTATCAATACCTTATATTATCAATACCTTATATTATCAATACCTATATGGATTAAATAAAGTTGTATGACTGTCTCTCATCAATTTTGATCAGTTAATCACAGGGTAAAATATTGGGTGGATTTGAAATCAGTAAATTCTTTTGAGTAAGTGTTTGTACCAGTCAGGAGTACGTCCTTGACAATCAGTTCAACAGTGGCTTTGTTGCTGTTGGGTTGAGGTATGGTACTGTTCAGTTTTAGGAGGTCCACCTTCCCAGGCTTTACCTTCTCTTTCAGAAGGGGTTAGTTTCTTGCTAATCGCGCTTCTACCGGGGAATATCGACAGGGCTGTTCAGGCTTTTTTTGTAGGCCAGAGTGCACTTATCCTAGTGTGCTGGCGTTTCAAGACCACACTTGACCATGTGTCTATCCTCCAGAGAGGAGATAAATAACATCTCTCTTTATGTAACTAACTGTACCTACCTGGTATTGCCCGAGATTCAGTAATGTCTGTAAATTTTTGGGGGTGACCATTTTTAAAGTTATGCCCCGAAATACATTTAAAAAAAAGTAATGTGTAAGTCACCTATAGGCAAGAAACATGCAAAGAAACATGCAAAGATGTCAATATAATGTTACTAATAGAGAGGAGCGATGGAAAACGAAATGCTTATGTCAGGTAGATAATTTCTAGTATATTCATCAAGTTAAAATAGAAGTTATCTCTCTTACATTATTTGAGTTATGCTTAGAAATAAAGACACCGTTTATGAATAATATGTCACAAGACCGTTTTTTCAACATCAAAAAGGTGTCAGATATTATCTTATCGTAGCCTTCATTTTTTACAGCCGCTCCTGCTGCTATTTCAAAACGTTTGTTTTGGGCCCTGCCTACATAGTGTCTAGTGTGTTCCTGCTGCTTGTTTTATGACCAAAATATGGCTTGCATTTCTCTACCGCATATGCCAAGGAAGCACATTTTTAGCTACCATTTTTTTTTACTAAATCAACACACAATGTTTTACTGACTAGTTCGCAGGATATATAATACCATCAGCTAACACTTTATTTAAGTTATATTGTATTATCATGGTTTGGTTGTTTTGTTTTACTGCATATCAACCCTTTTCGGGTTGAATCCAGTCATATTTGTAAATATATTTATGCTTCAAGTTTATTAATATCTTAAAATATTTATCATGTTGTTTGGTTTGGTTGTTTTGTTTTACGGCCTGTCAACACTTTTCAGGTTATTTAATGTCGAATCCAGTCATTTTTGTAAAAGTTTTTAATATCTTCAAATATTTGTTTTATGCTTCAAGTTCTTTATATCTTCAAATATTTATTCAAACCGATTTGATTGTTTTGTAGAGGAAAATTGTTGTTTTGTTTTTAGCTTTGCAGAAAATGATTAAGTTTTGCAAAATTAAGGAAAAAAAATAACGTCAATGTTTGGTGCATTTAAGTCTGGAAGCCTGTATCTTTATACAGATTGATCTTGTAGCACCAAAGTGTATTATCACAAACGAGGAACATAGCCAGTGAAGCTAAGGCGGTAGCACTTGATATATCCAAAACCTTTGACAAGATCTGGCATAAAGAGCTCCTAAAAATTCACTCATATGGTATTACTGGACAAATATTTAATATAATTAGATCCTTCCTAACCAAAAGAAAGATCAAGGTTGTCTTCAATGGCCGTTCATCTAAGCAACATGATATAAATGCTGGTGTGCCCCAGGGATCTATCCTTGGACCTTTACAGTTCCTGATTTTCATAAACAACCTCCCTGATGTCATTGAGTCTGAGATGGGTATATTTGCTGACGACACCACACTCTACTCTCGTCATGTGGGCAAAATGGACGTGCATATATATAAGGCAATCGATGAATCCTTAGAAAATGACCTCTAGGCTGTAGTGGATTGGGGTCATAAATGGTTGGTAACTTTTAATGCCGCAAAGACAAAGCTCCTTTCCTTCAATAACTACAAGAAACTTCTACAACCACCAGTTGCCATAGCAAATAACACCCTACCTGAGAGTTCAACATTCAAACTCCTCAGCCTAACATTCACAGGTAACATGAATTAGAATAAATACATTGAAGACATTACCAAGGCTACTGCAGAGAAGGTGGGCTCTCTCTACCGTGCTAGTAAACTCCTCACACCTGAAATTATCCTATAACTCTACAAAGCCACCATCCGCCCATGCATAGAGTATTGTTGTCACATCTGGGCTGGTGCATCATCCACTAGTCTCTTCCTCTTAGACAAGGTAAAAAAAAGAGTTGCCATCTTAATAGGTCTCTCACTATCCACCAAGCTCCAGCCCCTGTCTCATCGCCGCAATGTAGAATCCTTGTGCCTGTTTTACAAGTACTTCAATGGATTGTGCTCAGATGAACTTGCTGCTCTAGTGCCCCCCTGACGTAAATACACTAGACCAACCCGACAATCAGCTAAATGCAATCCATTCACTGTGGGGGTCCCCAGATGACGGAGAGCCTTCTACTCCAATAGTTTCTTTCCTCGTGCTGCCAGCCTCTGGAACTTCCTCCCTGCTTCCTGTTTTCCTGACTGTACCGACATGCAGAAATTTAAAACTAATGTAAACAGACATGTCGCTACACAGCTTCCAACTTAGGATAACCCCAAAAACTTACAGCGTAATTCTCAGTAGCCCCTTACGTCTACAGTGGTGGCCTGCCTTGTTTGGGGTGAACTATGTTAAAAAAAAAAAGTCAGAGAAGGAGAAATTTTTCTTGACTGAGACATTTTTTTCGAAATCACGAGTGCCCCTTTGTTTTCGTGGGGGGGGGGGGGGGGGTATCGGAACAACTTAGTCGCCAGCTCTTAATTAATAGCAATCTCATACACTTACTTTGCATTTCTCCGACACTAGCTCAATTTGCCAACAACTAAAAAAACATGACTCCTGCCTTCTCAATATAAACACAACACAAAAACAATACACCACGATACCAACATGAAAAGATTAAAAATTCTTGAAATAATTTACATTAAAACTAGACATCTGACAATTAATAATATTAATTACGAAACTAGTCACGAAATTGTACAGTATCCAGTGTAGTAATCAACATTAACAAATTCTTAGCTATTAAACAACACCCTTTTGAATTTTGTACGTGCTTTGCACGTCATCACGTTTGCATGCAACATCTCATCACTACAGACGCTCTTTTAAAAGTCGTAAATTACTAGCCGTTAAAACTAAACAGTAAATGACATAGTTGTAAACACACCAGAACTAACCTCGCCTGATAATAAACCAAATCGAAAATATGTATGAAAAAAGAATGAAAAAATTGAACAAGAAATCCACAAAACTTATATACACCAATTTGACTGAAATACTAAATGGAATATTCGAAAAATGAAAAAATAAAAAAAGCCTCATCAAACAAAAGAAAAAACTGAATGAAATGTAAACATGTCTGTTCTCTTACCTTGGCCGTAGCATTCAAGTTTCAATTTTTGGCAAGCTCTACAATAAAAACAAAAAAGTATTTAAAAAAAACAGTATGTAAAAAAAGAATGGGTCTTTACTCTGGAGTCAACGATTTTTTTCTTTGATACGACAGGGTCGCGTGCAAAAATTAATGAGCTAGATGATGGTGGTAAAAAAGGGTGATAATTCTGTCAAATTTAACGAAATTTTAAAGAATTTATTTTGAAAGAAAAGTTTTTGATAGCATTTAAAGCATATTAAGGATCTCGACCACCACCTCTGCAACATGAGGTGAAGCCAAATTTAGTGTCTCTATCCTGATCCCGGCATTCTTGACTGCTATTATAAGAATTGTAAGGCAAAGTCGAATTTAGGGTCTCACCCCAGATCCTAGTGTTCTTAATCGCTATATTAGTGCTGGGGTTAAGGAAAAAACGTGTTTTAATCTTCATCCTCGTCAAGTAAATTCTAATCGAATACAATGACTATTTCGAGAAATAATAAAGATAAAATGTAAATTTGTTGATTAACACCCTCAGCTAAAAAAATGAGATTCTACTTTCTTTTAGGCAATTATGTGTGAACACCCTGAAAAACTTGGCAAAACGAAAGAAGCAAAAACACCAAAAAACAATTATTTTAGAAATTAGAGTTGGGGATCAGTTTCGTATATAAATTTAACGTAAAATGGTCCCCCATTTCCAGGTCATTCTGACTTTTTAGGGCTGTGAATTAAAAAAAATTACCACTAACCCTAAGTCCGACTGGCAAGGTTGTATGACCACACATAATCGCCTAAAAAGTAAAACCCACCCTAAAGCGTACAGAATTTATCTCCCATAGAAAATAAAAAATATATTTTGGTTAACTGCCCTAAAACGCTAGAATAGCCTGGAAATGGGGAATCATTTTACATTAAATTTATATGCAAAACTGATTCCCCACTCTTAATTCTACAATAATTGGTATTTTTTTCTTCTTTCCATCAAGTTGTTCAAGGTGTTCACACGTAATCGCCTAAAATAGTAGAATTGGGGGTGGGGCTAACTAGGGTGTTTATCTACAATAATACCAAAAGAAAGTTTAAATTAGAATATGTTTCTTAACAAATTTAAAAATAAATATCTTAAAAGAAATATATATATATATATATATATATATATATATATATATATATATATATATATATATATATATATAAAACAAAAAGAAAGGAAACTTACCTGGAGGAAAGTGACAAGTCATACTTTCCTATAACTGTTCTGCTTGAGGAGCTTGGAGAAGCTATTAATCCAGAAGAGGTTGAGAAGCCGATTTTCTTTTGTTTGACAACTCTGGAAAAAGAGAAAAAAATGTAACTGTTTCTGTAAATTATATCAGCTATAGGCTGCCGTATAAGACATCTGAACAACTTTTTTTATCGCATTAAACACAAAAGGTAAACGCTGTTGGCCTTCAGCACATGTTAAACATTATTATTGGCGACATAAATTATTTTTAAAGAAATACAGTTAGAAAATTAGACAAAAACAATTATTTTGCTTCACTTAATCATTTGTGACGTATTCGCATTAAAAATTAATATTTAATATAAAATATAAGCCTATCAAGTTACCGTAAATATTGGTCGTTAGTAAAGTAATAAACGTCGGACATTTTGTTATTTCAAGAAGTAAGTTACCTTACCGGATCGGAAGGAACTAAGATAAATAAAATCAAAACTGCTATAGTCGCCTATCTCTCTGGGACCAATAAAGAGACACACATTTTAGAGAATGCGAACGATATATTAGAGGCATGCAGATTGGGAGAAAGGCCAAAGTGATGAACCTATGAGGCATGGTTATTAAGAATAATTTTTCTTTTGTGAATGATGTGCGAGAGATGTTGTAATTGCCTATCTCTCTGGGGCATGCAATAGTTGCTTATCTGTCTGAGACTGGTGATAGTTGTCTAGCTGTCTGGTACACATGATAGTCGCCTGTCTGTTTGAGACACACCATAGCATTCTGTCAGTCTTCGATACACGATAGTCACCTATTTGTCCGAGACACGTGATAGTCACCTATCTGTCTGTGGGTACTTGCAATAGTTGCCTATCTGTTTGAGACACACGATAGTCTTCTTGGACAAGCAATAGTTGCCTGTCTTGAACCCGGGATAGTCATCATTGAGGCATGCAATAGTCGTCTATCTGTTTGAGACACGCAATAGTTGCCTATCTGTTTGAGGCATACGATAGTTGTCTATCTGTCTGAAACCTGCGATAGTCGGCTATCTGTCTTGAACATGGGATAATCGCCTATCTGTATGGTACATTAGATAGTTGCCCATCTGTCTGAGACACACAATAGTTGGCTATCTGTCTGAGACATGCAATAAGCACCTATCTGTCTTGAACCTGGGATAGTCACCTCTTTTTGAGACACACCATAGTTGCCTATCTGTTTTGGACCAGCGATAATCACTTATTTTTTCTGAGACACCTGATAGTTGCTTATCTGTCTGCTAGGACCTGCAATAGTTGCCTATCTGTCTGCTAGGACCTGCAATAGTTGCCTATCTGTCTGCTAGGACCTGCAATAGTTGCCTATCTGTCTGCTAGGACCTGTAATAGTTGCCTATCTGTCTGCTAGGACCTGCAATTGTTGCCTATCTGTCTTTGACCCGGGGTAGTTACTTATCTGTCTGAGACATGCGATAGTCGCGGATCTCAGATGAATACACGATAATTGCCTATCTGTCTGGGACACATCATAGTCGCCTATATCTCCAGGACCTTTGATAGTCGCGTATCTGTCTGAGACCCATAAAGAGACAGGTAGCCACTTTTCAATTTTAGAGAATGTTAATGATATATTAGAAGCACGTAGATTGAGAGAGAAGCTGAAAGAGAAATCTTTCTAAAGGCCAAAGTGATGAAACGATAAAGTATAGTTATTAAGAACAATTTTTATTTTATATATGATATGCGGAAGATGTTGTACACGTTTATAAAGAAATAGGAGAGAATATCTATGTGAATAATGAATGGGTAGATAAGGAGCGTCAATAGAATGGGTAAAAATATCCATCTCTTTAGGACGTCTGAATGTCATTTTGTTGGGTCGAAAAAAAAACTGTGAAAAGATGAGGATGCCTGTGAACGTCTTTTTGCCTCAAGTGTCCGTGTCAAAGAGAGAGAAAAATAGTCACCTGACTGACGTCACACCGTTCAGAGTTAAGGGCAGGTTATTCGGAATACGAAAATTGTATTGTCTGCAACAGGCATATGAAGAAGTAAATATTTCTAAACTCACCCTTGTCCCATGATCAAACACAAACTGGAATAAAGGGCTTCATTGTATCCATCATTACAGAGCGGGTTCCAAGTGTAGTTGTAATAAATTTCGACATCCCCTTCGGCGTCTCTTCGTACTGAGAAATAAAAGAGTTTGTCAGAAAATTATTCAACTTGAATTCTAAAAATTAAAAAAAAAACAATGTGATGTGTAAACTTTGAAATACAATTCCATTCTCAAACAGTAAGTCACTAATATGGGATGCGACTTGTGTCAACGCATTAATGCTCTAGTCAATAGCAGAATCAGCAACAAAATCTGGGCATGAGGCAGCATAAAAAAGTACCACAACGATCAAAATACGTTAATCTTCTTAACAGATTCGTATTCCTATTGGTCGCCATAGAGACGAGTGGAGTGATTTGTTCTGCCACATGAGACTTCTTCACCCGCATTAGTCTATAAATATCGCGACTTTACAAGCGCCATCACTATTATTCGAGAAAACATTTCGAGCCTGCTCTCGGCCTACCAAGTCGGCAAGATAACCGATTACATTTCCTAATGTTCGGGATATATCCACAAAGGCCTTTTAAATTTGATAGGAGAAACACATTATTTAGAATAGGATGACAACAAAGTTAACTTTTTGCTTTCAAATATGCTAAATAAACTGAGGGTAAATATTCCCATATACCTTTATTCAATAAAATGCTTACCAAAAAATAAAAAATAACAGAAACAAACATTCAATGGAACTTTACGCTTTATCAAACAGTAAGCAGCTTGTAAAACAACCCGGAAATATTTTTAGAAGGGCAACTCAACGATCTTCACTGTAAGCCAGTTGACTTCCGGTTTTAGATATTCTGCTTTAAACGGGACTGATGACTCCATCTACATTCTTCCTAATTTTAAATGACGAAATAGGCGAAACCCGAGTATTCCTAACACACACAATAATGTATAGTATTTAAATAAAATAATTTATATTAGCTCTTGTATGACCTATGATCGAGCACTCTGATGTTTTTTCTACTAACCTTTGATATATATATATATATATATATATATATATATATATATATATATATATATATATATATATATATATATATATTCTGTTAGTATTTGTTTGCTGATTAGAGGAGATCAACTTTGGAAGCCGTTACGTTGTTTAATTGTGTCAGAGTTCATGATCAGTGCTGATTCAAGAAGTCTTCGGCAAGATTCATTTAAAATGAATTTAATGAATCTAGCTTGTTTAAAGTTAAAAGAATATGCATATTGTAATGTATGGGCGCTTAGATAAAAAGTAGTATTCCCTTAATTAACCTATTGCTGGTCGCAGTGAACGAGTCAAGTGAGTGAGAAATGAGGGCGCACAGAAATTGATGGAGTGGTTTTCTCGAACCCGATTCCCAGTCGACTTCAAATCTCAATTTCAGGTTAGTTTATATAATAATTTGTGACAGCCACGCATCCACCTGTAAACGCCCATTCTGGGATTTCGCCATTGCACCTAGGGTGATAATTTACCAACAAGGTATTCCCGTCCAATGATTTTCCAATCAATGGCGGTGTTTAACAGGTCTGTGTCCTGTCCCCAACGCTCTTCAGCATGATGGTTTCAGCGATGCTGACTGATGCATTCAACGCATTAGATCCCAGAGTATGCATCAATTATCGGACAGAAATAAGTTGTTCAACCCAAAACAACTTAGTACTGGCACAAGGATTAAGGCCACCATAATACGAGGCCTTCTGTTTGCTGATGATTGAGCCAAACATGCAACACATTGTTAATCGTTTTTCTGAAGTGTGCGACAACTTTGGGCTGACTATCAGCATAAAGTAAACGAGGTAATATTCCAACCTGTGGACGGGAAACAATATGTTGAGCCACAGATCTCAATTCATGGAACCAACCTAAAAACCGTGGACAAGTTCTCTTACTTAGGCATTACCATGTCAAGGGTAGTACACATAGACGATGAAGTCGACTACAGGTATACAGAGCTATCATTCTTACCATCTTTTTGTACGCCTGCAAGACTTGGACCGTATATTCCAGACATGACAAGAAACTGAACGATTCCCACATGGCCTGCCTATGTAGATTGATGAAAATCAAGTGGCAAGACAGGATACCAGACACAGAGGTTTTAGCCCGATCAAGCCTTTCGTCGGGATGCACTATGCTGCAACAGTGTCAGGTTCGTTGGGCGGGTCATATATGTCGCATGTCAGATTCAAGACCTGCAAAACAGCTCCTTTATGGTGAGCTAGCCAAGGAACAGCCAAAAGAACAGTAGGAGGACAGCGGAAACGGTTCAAGGACAGCTTGAAGGTGTCTCTCAAACAGTTCGATCTGTATTTCGACTCGTGGGAAAACCTACCACAGAACAAAGGTTCCTGGCGTACTGCAAGCCTCAAAGGAACCACGATTGCTGAATCTGCACACATTGAGGAACGCAAGAGAAAACGTGCTATTCGAAAAGACAGAGCAGTCAGCACCTCTGCTACAGAATCATCCCACAGGTGCTCTACATGCGGGAGATACTACAGAGCTCGGATCGGACTGACGAGCCATCTCTGGACCCACAAAAAACATAATGATCACGGTCATCTTCGCAAGCGATGGACGACCATCATCATCACTATCATCCACACATCTAGAGTGTTTATTTAGCGAGAGGGTATTCCCGTCTGCATCTAATCTTTGTGGATAAGAATAACCTTTGCAGGTTGTTTTGAATCAATCAATAATTTTTTTCTAATAATCAACCGTGTTTTGTTTCTTCCAGCCAGGTGCGTGTCTGTGTCAAGTACCTTTTATTCCTGCCAGGTGACATTTCCGGTACACCCGGTCCGATATTCAGCATTATCATCTGTCATCCAATGCCATGCTGGATTTTATTTATTTATTATTTTTAAAGAATTAATATCGTGTACAAAATTGACTAAACATCGGTAAAAAGAGGAGTCAATACAAAACGGAGAATAACACAAACGAAATTGCTACAGTCAATTGCATCCATTTCTTTTTTTTTACTTACCACAATTCATTTCATCCGATGAATCTGGGCAATCCGGTTTACCGTTACATCTTTGTGAGATTGCGATGCATTTGTGGTCCAAACATGTGAATTCGTCGGCTTTACAATTAGCTGAAAAAAGAAATTAATATATAAGTAAATTTCTTTCTTAATAATTATATTTAACATTTTGGGGGCGCTTTTTCGGCATTTACCCACCACTTCTTTTGCGATTTTTACGGGCAATTTTCTTTTCTCTTTTCTATGTACACTTACCTATTATGTCGCTAGATTGTTTGATTTTTAATTTTTTTTTACCCAATATTTAAGATTTTGGAGTGGGGGATAACTTTCTTATATGAATTTAACGTAAAATGATCATCCATTTCTTGGCCATCACCAATTTCTGAAAAAATTATGTAGAAAAATAATTGCGCTTTTTTTTATTTCTAAAATTTCAAAGTAATTATGCAGAACAGCGCGCAAGTGATATAATTTGTTTTTGTTTTGAGCTCGACAATTTCCGTAAAATAGTGAATGCACTGCATAACATCTTATTCTTTTGCACTACATGTTTTTTTTGTATTTTGTAATTTCGAAACACTCGTCCTCTGAATGAATGCCCTCTGGCCATGCCTTTGCCTTCCACCCCCACCCATGTTCAATAACCACCAGAAACAATTCCCAAATTAACTCCAAACGCACTAGTTTTCCCATACAACAGAAACTGGTGAACGGCCGCACTGAGGATTAAACTTTCAACTTCCAGAAAAACGTCCATTAGAGCTGATTAACTTAGCACTTTTATCCGTTGCGCCACAAGTACTTGCGGATTCAGATTACCAAGTTCGACATAAATATTCCCGAGTTCGACAAGATGCACCTAAAGAAGGTCGGCGGTTACACTGGCCGAAACGTGAGAATAACATCCAATGTGAAAACAGTAGTCCGAATAATTCAAATTATCAATCCTAATCTAAAATATTCCGAAACGTATTTTTAAATGTTTTTTTTCCATTTGGCTGCCATGTATTCTACCCTCGCGTGATGATGAAATCAACAAAACATACGATCACTAAGCTTTTCCGTTGTAAAAATATGCGATTTTTTCACGAGAAACATGATTACTCGTAAGATTGCATGGCCTTGAGACTTAATGAATTAAACTTGCAACCTTTTTTCTCTCCAAACACATTTTGGCTGAGAAGAAAGTGTAGTATCTGTTCTGATGGATACTACACTCTATAGACCGGTATTGTCTTGGCCTTCGGGGCTTGATTTCCGCCGGTATATGGGTTTGTCCTGTGCAGTTCTAGGAGGTCCACCCTCCCAGGCTTTGCCTTCTCACCCTTTGAGAAGGGGTTAGTTTATTGCTAATCGCCTGAGGCGCCCCTACCGGGGAATGCTGACGGGGCTGCCCAGGCATTTTTTAGGGTCACAGGTGCTCTTCCTCTAGGGTGCTGAATCATCAAATCCCACTTTCCGACCTTGTGTCACATTTTACTTTGTGGGAGGTAGATAAATACCCGCTAGCATGGCTGTCAGTTGATTTTAAACATCGACCCTGTTTTGAAATAAGTCGAGGAGTGTAAACAGGTCAAAGGAATGACTAGTCGAGTTCAACGAATTGACAGCTTTGGGACTTTGAAAATATTTTTAAAAAGAAAACAGACAAGAAAATGTTTTATTCATTCTTATTGAGACATTTTCGGCAGCTTGTAGACTCAACTATTCTCCGTTCTTCCTAAAGTCTAGAATACATTCTCTCTAACACTGCGGAGAAGTAATGAACAGGCCCTTATCGCTTGTTTGGACCGGTCACATCAATATAAGAGTTTTGTGGGTCTAATTTAACAACGTGGGCATAGAACTATTGACTTGACAAAGAACTGGTCAGAACGAATGTGACTCTCGTGGCTCCTCGATTGCACCGAGACCACGTCAGGATTTTCTTTTTACAGATTGGTCATCGCTTATTAATACCCAAGGGTTAAAAATATTGTTGGTTGGACGATGATCGCCGTTTTCAGAGGATTGTAGGTGGAATGGGCAGAAGAATACTTAAGAGCACTCGATTATCCAAGAGGACAGCTCGACAAATATTTGTTCACATTAGACTTGAAGACAACCATGCTGTAGTTAGTTTGGAATCAGACTCGTTGTATGTTATTTCATTAATTCTAGGAAAGAAACTTTGTTCACGAAAGTTCTATTTAGTTTTTGGTACAAAGAGAGAGAGAGAGAGAGAGAGAGAGAGAGAGAGAGAGAGAGAGAGAGAGAGAGAGGGGTAAATTAATCTGCTGTGGTCGTAGCCGCATAATTTCTTGCTGTGAATGTTTATTTTTTTTGTCTTATCTATTATTATTATTATTATTATTATTATTATTATTATTATTATTATTATTATTATTATTATTATTATTATTATTAATAATAATAATAATAATAATAATAATAGATTAAAAAAATTAAACAAATAAATTAAATTAATAAATAAATAAACGAATAAAGATATATATATATATATATATATATATATATGTTTATATATATACACATATGTAAATTAATAGATATATAACTAATAATAAAACTATGAATACGGCTCTTACTAATAATAAGACACAGCCTCCTGAAGACGGTCGCGAGACCGAAAGCGCTCGAGGAATGGCCCACGATACAACGTTAGGTGCCATACTCCACCAATTAACACCGGAAAACCGACGAATCGCTCGCCGCGTCGAGAAATTAACGACGCATGTATAATAAATGACTTGCTGCCGAAATACACACACACACACACACACACACACACACACATATATATATATATATATATATATATATATATATATATATATATATATATATATATTAATGCATGTGTTGTTAGAAAACAACAGAACTCTTCTGTTTGCTAATCCTTTTTTTATTTTTTCCATTCTTCGAATGATCTTTTTAACGTTGACATGGAATGAATTAATGTAGGATCCGTATGTTTGACAAACGTTTTCGATTCTCTCCGGAATCATCATCAGGTCTTTTTAATGGCACAAAATGAATAAAAAAGCGGGTGAAAGAATGGAAGTTTTTAAAGAAATATGCCGGCAAACCGTTCACATAAAAGACGAACGTCTACATTTTGAAATGTAACAGATGAACTAGTTCTTTATTTATTTATTTATTTTTTATTTATATTTTTTTAATTATTTAATTTTTTTATATTTTTTATTTTTAATTTAAAATAGTAGCTGATTTAATTTGGTCTAGTCTATGAATTATGTAGAAGGGAAAAATGGAGAAGATAGGCAGTGAGTAATTTTAATAAGATGTCCCTTTTATATATATATATATATATATATATATATATATATATATATATATATATATATATATATATATATATATATGATAATTTTTTTATTTACACAGACATGTACAAAATGTGTAACACTGGCATGTCGATGTTATCGATCAACAGTTACTATAAACTGAGATCTCATCAGGCAGAGTTAGAATCCGATCTTAGCCTATAAAGCTCTTTCTGGGTACTTTTTATAAACCCGGATAAAATTCTCTGGATTACCACACTGTGGATATTTTTACCTGGATTATTACCATTATATATATATATATATATATATATATATATATATATATATATATATATATATATGATTAACCAACAGCGTAAGTGCAATCACAAAAGCCACGCCTTAAAATGATATCGAAAAAATCTGTCACATTTTTGTACAAACATTGACTCCAAACATAAAAGGAGAAATGATATTATGTGACCGCTTTACAATTACGTCCCCGATGTAAATCACTTTAACCTGCCAAAAACAAATTCGATTCCACGAGCCGGTCATTCCAATAAAAGGAATTTTTCAATTTTTGTTATCATCTGAGAACTTGGTGTTCAATCAGTTTAGTAATCTTAAGGTTTAACGAAAAATATAATAACAAAAGGATTTACGAAATTAAGTGTGGGATGATATTTCCTGTTTTCTATAGCCTCTTTCTCGCAGAAGAAACGGTGATAGTCTTTCCTTATTTCCATGGAATGTGCTTGACTAAGCTCGAATCTCCGATTCCTTCTTCTAAGGCATTCGCAGCAAGAACTCGTCTCAGAACCAGAATCGAAAAAACTTTTCTTCTTCCTCCATATGCTTAGCGTCAGGCTGAATTTCCATGAACAAAGTTTATTTCCAAGTTATTTTAGTCTGTGGAACACATTACCACGGGAATGCTTCCATGCAGAATACAACATGTTCGTCGTCAAATCCAATGTAAACAAATACTTGTCATAAACCGTCATCGTGAGTACGCAAATTTTGTTCGGTCCATTTATCGTTTTCAACCCTCTCATATAATATACTGCATTTAACTAAAATTCCACTCATCTGATTAACTCTGATACTCGAGTGTCTTTTGGCCTGGATAAATGCTGACTCATTAGTAAAGCAACAAAAACAAACAAACAAAAAGGCTATCGGTAACTATGAGGATCAGTGTTGCCAATGTAACCGTTTTCCCACTAGGTCTGGAGATTTTGTTTGGATTATAGCTAATAAAATTTGGATCTAGCGGTTAGCGGATTTTTCTGTAAAATCTGGAGATTTCGCGTGCCACTCACATACCTGGAATTTCAGTTAACCTACTTTCCGCATTCATTTCCTCTCTGGTCATCATATGCGATTATCTATTAAGTTATCTCCCATACATGATATAAGCAAAACAGTAGTAGTTGTACATTTCAATAACAATGCCAATATTTCAAAATATACCCGGCATCACCCGACCCTATAAACCCTAATCCACCACGACTTTATAAATGTTTTGTTAAACTTTACATTTCTCAATTAGTCAGACACACAACTTGGACATGAATTACGACCCTTTGTTTGTTTTTTAACATTTAAATTAAATACAAATAACATTAAAGTGACAAATAACAATTTAAATAACATTGAAATAAAAAAATATGTAACGTATCTGTACCCAATTTCGGACGCGTTTACCCAATTTCGGACGGTAACTTTTTTTTTATCAATTCAAATATTTCAAAATGAACATACAATGCAGACATTATATTAAATAGTGATTTTCAGTATGTAAGGATATAATGTCTGTATTGTATGTTAATTTTGAAATATTTGAATTATTAAAAATTTTGTACCGTCCGAAATTAGGTACAGATACGTTATAAAAAACACGAAATATTATGTATATTCGTAATATTTTTATATAGGGTACGAAAAGTTAAAATCTAGCGGTTTTATGGAGATTTTTTTCGTTCCAATCTAGCGAATTTCGAAAATCTCAGTTGGCATCACTGATGAGAATGCCACATCTAGTCACGTTGAAAGAACCTGGTGAAAGAGGAGAACGGTGGCAAGTACGTCCGTTGGACTATAGTGTTCGTGAGAAAGAAAGAGAATATAGGGTTAGATGACTGACGTAACACCGTTCAGAGCTATTCAAACTTTTACGTATTTTCGTATTTTCTGCTACAAATTTATCTTTTCAAAAGTCTTTGCTATAATCTAAAAATGGAGTTTTTCAATGGATAACGCTCATAATGTTTTTCAATGGATAACGCTCATAATGTTTTTCAATGGATAACGCTCATAATGTTTTTCAATGGATAACGCTCATAATGTTTTCTCCAATCGAATAGCAATAACTTTATAAGTGCCGGTGGTGGAGGGACCTAAGGCATGTTAAATAGGAATTTCTTCTTTTGATCGTACTTACAGCAATACTTTTCGTCTTCTCCGCCTGGACAATCGAAGTCGCCATCACAGAATTGATCAGGGTGTAAGCAGTAGATAGTAGAATTCGCATTCTCTCGAGGGCATAATTTCTTTCCTGGCTCGCAGACTAAAATTTAAAAAAAATAAAAAGAATGAAGCTTACATCGATTCAAGTTCAATTTTTAGCTGTTATACAAGAATTTTAAGATAGCTCAAAGAAATAAAATAAGCAAGGTACTCTTAGGCAAGGTATTCCGGCTTGTCCTGATTGATACGCATCCTAGTCGGATTGAGCTGGCTTCCTCCGAAAGAGGAAGTTTTTAGGGAATATTACATTCACTTATCCTCGAGTGGCCTTTGAGCCTTGATAAGTGATGACTCCTTAGTAAAAAAAAAAAGCAGCTCCAGTCGCATGTGTATTCCGCTCAGGGTTATTTTAATGACGTTAGTTTTTGCAGGGAGGTGTCGCCGTTCTCGCACAGGTAGTGCCCAGTATTCCCAAATGGTCACCAATCTGGTACTGGCCAGGCTCAACGTCGTTGAT
This sequence comes from Sepiola atlantica, assembly GCA_963556195.1. Taxonomy (NCBI): domain Eukaryota; kingdom Metazoa; phylum Mollusca; class Cephalopoda; order Sepiida; family Sepiolidae; genus Sepiola; species Sepiola atlantica. The sequence continues at coordinate 71,151,083 of OY744515.1, forward strand.
CTAATGAGAACCGGTGTGTCAGCGTGATTATGAAATTCACCCACCACTTCTCGCTGCACCATCGATAATCAATCGCTACCTTTTTAATTTATTTAAACCCTTTCAACTAATCAAATGTTGTCTATCCTAACCCGGTCTTGGGTATTACCCTAAACTACAACCGGTGGCGAAACCAAAATTTGGGAGCTCTGCCACTATTCCGAAGTCCATTGTATCCTTGAGATTTTGTTTTCTTATCGTTAAGTTTTGTCTTCTTTTTCTTATCAATTAGTTTTGTCGTCTTTTTCTTATCTATTAGTTTTGTGGTATTTGATGGAAACCAGCTAATTGAAAAATAAAGTGGGGATAGTTATCAAAGGCCATTCGAGTGTTTTTATTGCTAGAAAATATCTTATAGAAAAAATGTAGGAAAATTGTAGGGCAGAGATCTATTCCTGTATGTATGTAACAGCACGGTGCCAATAAGGTATATTTTTACGAACATTAATTGTTTATATTCGGCCTGAAAACCTAATTTGTTTTCAATTGTCTACTGGCATAAACTTCTGGATATTGTTAGTCTCCTTTCTTTTTTGGAATTCAATTTTGTTTACAAAACCTAACAACTATGTCAGCCCCAATTCCCAAACAAATTTCGTTTTGACGATTCTTTTGACTTTTTAACATTTTTACATGGTTTAAAACCTTCGTCAGTAACCTAACTATATAAATGTCAATATATATGTGTGTTCCCTATAGAAAAAAAAGTTAGAGAATCTACATAAAAACAAAAGTGTATTGATTTGTAAAATTTTCCGGGGAAAACCATGGAAGTGATCCCGAATCATTAGTGTATCCCTAAGTGGACTATGGGGGTAGAACCCCCTTAAAACTTCACATATATCCTATTTTGATGAAATTTAAACTTTATGCATAACATTTTCCGGGAAAAAACAATGGAAGTTGTCTCGAATCTCTAAGTACCCTACTAAGGGAGCCATGAGGGCCGAATTAACTTTAAAACTTCAAATATATCCTATTTTGATAAAATTTAAATCATATGTATAAAATTTTCCGGGCAAGACAAGAGAAGTGGTCCCGAATCTCTACATTCTCTGCCAAATGTTTACATGCCCCTTCCTAAGTTAACAATGGAGACAGAAACCTCTTAAAACTTCAAAATCGTATATTATATTTAATGTAATTTAAACCATATGTATAAGACACTAATTCAGATAGTTTTCCAAAATTTCAGTTTCTTCCAGCTAAATTAAGAGACGAAACGAGGAGGGGTGTAGTAAAAAGGAAAGAAAGTACTATCGTGTTATGAATGAAAGAGAACATATAAGTGTGCCTCATTCAATCCCGAGTAACGCCAGCTCTTCTGCTAGTATGTGCTAAATTCTCCATTTACCTGCCTCATTGTGCTACAGATAGTGGCAGTGCTATCTAAATGAATTAAATGCGGAAGTTGGGCCCATTTCTCACACCAACGGTAAAGTCAAAACGCCCTACTTCAAGTACACAATAGCCGCACAATCGTTTTATATACTGTTTATGTATATGCGATATCAGCCGCAAGATTAACTAAGTTCCATATTGTCTTTGAAAAAGGGCATAATATTAATTGATTATTATTTGTTATTGTTTTTTTTTTAATTCAATGATTATTTTGATTTAGATACAACAAATAGTTCTGTTTCACAATATTGTTTTATTTTCTGGACAAACTTTCAGCATTTATGTTCAAAATGTTCCTTTTTAGGATGAACAGACTTGCTTTTCAACAAGTCACGATTTATTTCGAAATCGCAAGTTAAAAAGAAACCTGATTTCTTCTTTCTTTTTTCGTTTCTTTACGATCACATTTAAAAGATAAATTAATGTGTATCGAAATTACCAAAATGTTAATGTTTGTCTATCTATATGAATAAATGAGAAATATTTTGTTTCATGTTTACAAAATGTTATGAATGGAATGTTTATCATTTTAAGTTATTGTTTCAAGTAACAAACTTTGCGAAGCGATAACGAGCCTCAAAGCAAGCTGGTTTTGATATATACGTATGAAAGCCCTAGATGTTAGAGAGACTCAATTATAGCGTGACTTACCGGTATTATAGCAGGTCAAACCGATGTCAAACTCGTGAGGAATATAATCAACGACATTCCATCTGTTGCAATCTTGGATGCTGGTTTCATTACCGATGCAATCTATTTGCCAGACATTTCCAATGCCATAAAAATATGTCCCATACCTCATAGACTTGAAGAAACCACTGTAATAAATAAATCAATAAATCAATAAATAAGCACACAAAATCAAAACGATTTATTTGTTCGCCCTATCCTTACCTTTTTGAACTGCTTGCGTTTGTATGTGTGAGTTGCTTATATATATATATATATATATATATATATATATATATATATATATATATATATATATATATATATATATCGAAATTGAAAAAAGGAAAACCAAAAAATATTATTTATGTATTCATCAATATATATATATATATATATATATATATTTTTATAGATAAAATAATTATCTACGGACACGTGTTTCGCCGTTACTGCGGCTCATCAGCGTGATGAATATGACTTGGCCTGAACCTCGGTCACTGGGGTTGTGACCAAGTGCGTAGAGCCCATCAAAAGAACTAGATTAAGTGCAGTTGACATATATATATATATATATATATATATATATATAAATTTTTATTTATACAAACATTATAGGTTTCGTTTCTGCATGCATGTTTCGGTTGTACTCTTCACAGTGAGTCCACCTCTTCAGACCAAAGAAGTGGCCACTAAAGAACAGCTCAACTTGTCATTGAGCACTTTTTTATAAACACTGGAGCGTCAACGGATTTACATCTACAGAAACTAATACAAAACATGTACCATATATATATATATATATATATATATATATATATAGTATCATTTATTTACTTATATTTATTTATAGACAATTGACTGGGCTCGAAGCTCGGTCACTGGGCTGTGACCGAGTGCGCTAACCGTTATGCTAAGAGATAAATTACGTGATAATTTATCATTTATAAAGTTACTTTTTGTTGTTATTGTTTTAGCGATAATTAACTAATGGTATATTTCGCTCATTAAAGTAGGTTGATATGCAGGGTAAAACATTCGTGCGTATGTATAAGGGAGGCAACGCCATACGCTCAAGGTGGGCGCAATATACCATTAGTTAATTATCGCTAAAAACAATGACAAAAGTAACTTTGTAAACGATAAATTGTCACGTAATGTCAGACAGGTCTCTTAGCGTATTCGGTCACATCCCTAGTGACCAGGGTTCGATCCCAGTCATAGTAACGGTGAAACATGTTATCTATAAATAAATATATGTAAGTAAATGATACAATATATATATTTAAATATTTAATAACATTTTTTTTATTTTAATATAAAAAATAAATATTTATAGTGTATATATATATATATATATATATATATATATATATATATATATATATATATGCGCACGCCCCTTAAAGTGGTTTGCTAAAAGATATGCAGGAGAGAACACTCGTGCGTATGTATAAAGGAGGCAACTCCATACGCTCATGGTGAGCGAAATATACAATTAGTTAATTATCGCTAAAAACAATAACAACAAAAGGTAACTCTATAAACGATAAATTGCCAGGTAATTTTAGACGAATCTCTTAGTGTAATGGTTAGAGCACTCGGTCCCAGTCATAGTCAGCAAGGCTCATGAGCCGCAGTAACGGCGAAACGCGTGTCCGTGGATAACTATTTTATCTATAAGTAAATATCAGTAAATAAATGATACAAAATATATATATATATATATATATATATATATATATATATATATATATATATATATATATATATAGTAGTATGTTTTTAAAAGGCTGTGGGCAATGCAAATTCCGGGTAAGATGTAAGTTGGAAGGAACAAGAATAATAAATCGAATACAAAATATGACTTAGTATTTTTTTTTTTTAATCTTACATAACAGCAAAAGTGTTGTTAGAGAATTATTCCTCTGGTATTAATTATTTTTGATAAAAAGGAAGTTTCTTTTCCCGAAATATTAAATAAATGATTTTATAATCATCCGGACATCACACAAACAGCTAACAACACTCTTGCTGTTATGTAAGATTTTAAGAAAAAATAAAGACTAAGGCATATTTCGTATTCGATTTATTATTTTTGTTCCTTCCAACTTACATCTTACCCGGAATTTGCATTGGCCACAGCCTTTTAAAAACATACTACTACTATACCCAGCAATGCTTCAAGCAAACTACCATTCTCTCTCTCTCTCTCTCTCTCTCTCTCTCTATATATATATATATATATATATATATATATATAGTTTGAGTGTCAAACACTTTAGGCGACAAGACAATTGCCATCGCTTCCCGGGTAAGTGTACCTTAATTTCAATTACTGTCAGTGGTAATTTCTCGCGGTTGTGTGGGATCGTGATTCTCGACTGAATATATGAACTGCTTTCGAGCCCATACGACCGCCACTCCTACACTGATGAGAGTAGAAAGCCCGAAACTACGTTGTCTGTGGGTGAAAAGTACTTTAATATTTAAAAATATTTGTAGTTAAAGGATGTAATAGTCTTAAACGTAGATTGTTGTCATTTCTGCGATAAGCAAGTTCGCTCGGGCGTCGAACACTGGAGACGCTTGACCCCCGCCTCCTGGGTAGTGTATCTTAATTTCAATTACTGTCTGAATGTACGAATTGCGTCTGAACCCATGTGACCGCCTGCAACCGTCACTCCAACACTGATGAGGATAGAAAGCCTGAAAAACACTTTAATTTATACATATATATATATATATATATATATATATATATATATAAATGCGAAAATGTTTTCATCTATTCTAAGCATCTTAGCATCAAAAAACGTTATTATTATTTGATTCTAATGATATAAAAAATATTTAAATAGCGTATATATAGGAATCTCCAACCCATTCAAACAAATCTCGATATTGCTCATTTGCATATTTATTTATTTTTAAGTTTTTAATTAATTAATATTCTGTAATATACCTTTCTACTTTGTATTGTCAAATTTTCTTCTACATACGCAATCGTTTTATCGATAGTACTATTATTATAATTATAAATAAAATAAGATAAAGAGATTTTATTTTTAAAAATGATAGCGTTTAAAAACTTATTTAGAATTTCATTTTCAAGGGAGATAATTTACTTCCGGCTTTAGTAAAATGTTAAATATAGCTGATATGGCGAGAACAGATACTACACTTTGATCCTAGCAAAAAGCTAAGGAACCATAACAATATATTTTGTGACTCAGCATTTTTTAAATTAAAAAAAATAACAAAAAATTGATTAAATTGGAATATTTTTTAATGGGCGGTGTAGTGTAGAATCGGTTCTGTTCTCATAAGACTGTCCTCCCATGAATTACCTCCTCCGTTTTTAAGGGTATGTAGGGGGGAATCCTCCCAGACTGAAAAAAAAACCCAAGACTCGATTTAGTCAGAATATCTTTTAAAGGGGGGGGGGGTAGTGTATTATCGTTTCTGTTCTCATAAGACTGTCCACGCAAGAATGACTACCTCCTTTCCTTTTTGGGTGGAGGGAAGTAGTGTTCGTTCATCATGATGTTATCCTCTGTCAGGGGTGGGGATATGTGTAGAATATGTTCGTTCACCATAATATTAGCTAAGGAAAACGATAACTCAAGTTTATAATAAACATGTCTTTTTTAAGTAGAAAATTAGGAAAGTTATCGTTCCTCCTTAGCCAGCATATTCATCCTTGTTTATAAAGATGGCGACTATATTTTTCCAGCCAATTTTCATTTAGATGTTTCCCGTGGACGATGAAACTTGTCATGGTTTTTAATGTTATCTAAATAAATAAATGCAAAAGTTTTTTCCACCTATTCTATCTATATTGACATAAAAACGGTAATTCTCTGTAGTATATTTTCTAATGAATTAATATTTTCTAATCTGTTAATGATTAAATACATGCGTTTATTATTTTTTTTAATAAATTTGTTGCTGTAGTTGTTGTTCCTATTTACTTCCTCCCACGAGAGCAGAGTAAGGCTCAATGTCAATATTTAATGTGGGAAGAATTCAGCTCCCCCAAAATGGGCACTCTGAATTGGAACAAAAATTTCAATTGCCTTGGTCTAGAAGGATTTCTCCTTCGGTGACAGAGAACATAAAAATTAAGTGCAGATTCAGTACAGATGCTACATTTTTCTCCTAGCCAAAAGACCAAGTTGTTAACATGATGATGATGATGATGATGATGATGATGATGATGATGATGATGATGAATTAAAAAGCTGTCATACAAACGAAATAAACCACCTTTAATCTTTCTAAATTATAAAAAATGTATTTTTCTTTAATATTCTTTACATATGTTTTCTTTCTTTTATAATAAAGCTGAAAAGTACAAAGTACCCATTTCGAATTACTCAGTAATATAAAATCGTTTTCTTTGACCAATCGACGTTCCACCCTTATGTTTATTCATTTCATTCTCTAACCAGTTTTAATTGGGAATTCATTTAAATCTTTATGCTGAAACAAAATCAAATTTATCGACGTTGAATATCTTAAAGTCCATCTCAATTAAGCCTTTTGTTGTTTCTTCCTAAAAAACAAAATTGACGATGTCCATGCACATTTCCCCCCATATTAGAATATATCAAATAACACTACGACAATCATCATTTTTTAAAATTTCCTCTAAACTACCAAAATGTCAAATGAAAATTACTTCTTTGGTTTCTGTAAAGAAAACTACAGCGTCAGTAATTGCCATCCGGAGGACGGGTGGTTTTTGCTAGTATATATATATATGTATTTCTGTTATTTATAGTATCGGGAATGTTAATTTGTTATTTTTTTAATGCTTAACTTTTATAACCTTAACCATCCCAATAACATAACGTATCCTCATCTGTACACCTAATAACTATATTAACCCATAACACTTAATGTAAATGGAGAACTAATATTATTCTCCTCCATTCCACTAATCCATAACCGCTTTTACTTCATATATATATATATAAAATATGAAACTAAAAGTATACTTTTAGCAGATAAAACCTATAGTGAAATAGTTTAAGCTCAATATACGAGATAGAGCAATTATAAAGATAAATGAAAGAAGAAGGATAAACATGTACGAATGACAAATCTATTTCAACTTCAATTGTTCAATGCAAGGTTTACTCGGTAAAAAATGTTTATTATTCTTTCTTTAAGCCAAGACTTTTCAAAGATTAAAATCTTATCATCAGAGGAATTACATAGATGGATAAGTTGGCAGTGGAAAAGCCAAAATTCAAAAAATATTAAGTAATGGAGAGTGAGAGTGCGTGTAAAAAAATATAGGGTCTGTCCAGTTGGTGAATGTCCGTTGATAAGATGTCCGGTGAAAGGAGAATTAAAGATGGAAAAAAGTGTTTTCGTGTAGGCAGCGTTGAACAAGTTAAAAAAAATGAAGTAAATCCAATAAAAAGATGTTCAGTTCAATCGTAGGTGGAACGCACTTATTCAGAAGTAATTTTGAGAATTCGGGCCATTTTAAAATACTTCCGTGGACCGAGAATGAGAGTAGTTTTTCAGAAGTTGAGATTGAACTGTGTATATTAAACGCAGGCAGTCGGGAATTTAAGTAGTGACTTCGATTGAGTCTAAGAAAAGCGACAGCTTTTGTTGAAGACAATGGCAAATGAGGAAGTGGGGGAAGGGATAAAGATAAAAGATAAAGTAGGTCGGTAGTAGGGTTAGTTATGCTGGGAGAAGAGAAGGGGAAGGGATTGTTTAGTTACTGCATATTGCTAGTAAGCAATAAAACCCGGTGCGAGTTGGGGTGGGGTTATCATAAGCTAAAAACAGAAGTGAATATAGTTTAGTTAAAGATTAAATGATCGAACTGGGAAAAAAAACACATTCTTTATCTTGTGATGTAAGTACGGAATCCGATTTTTTCTACGGTGATGCTATTGTTTACACAAAAAATGAGATTATTATGTGAAATGTTAAATATTTTTGGATGAGCAAACAGTTTCTTCGTACAATAAATAATTGTATTATTAAAATGTAATACTACACTTATAATAACTAAAAATATAGTGAACACTTTTAAGGGAAAAAGTTTTTAATTTCATCAAAATAAATATTTAAAAAATGGTTTGAAAGGACGAATAGAAGTAATGATTTTTGCTATTATTGTGTCAGTGTTTGGCATCAATTTTATATATAATAGAAATCAAACTAAAAATGAAAATTGAAAAAATATTGTGGTTTGTTTGTTAATGATTTAAAAAATTATTAGCCAATTAAAAATAAATTAGACCATTTCAGATGAAAAATAATTTTTGATTCAAATCGTATTTTCGCCGAATAAAATTCGAAAGAGTTTTGAATGGATAAGCATTTAAATTTGAAAAAAAGAAAATGATTAAAAGTATATAATACTTAATTTTGCCGTACAAAGACAGAGTTCTTTTTCAGCTAAAAGAATGTAAGCAAAAAAAAGTCTCGTAAACAGAACAATAACATTTACACACACGTTTGCAAATGCGACTACTTTTTCTTTACGAGTTGACACGTTAATAAAGTCTATTCGGTGTTCCATAGTTTGATAGCGTCGGAGGAATTTGACGAAACGCTTGCGTATCTCGAGAAAATAAACATTCTATAAATAAGCACAAATTATTAGGCCGAAGTCGATGTCAGTCTTTTACGATTAATAACCGTTAAGGGTGCTTCTGTATTGTAGGGCCGGAAAAAAATGTTAATCTTTATTTTTGAAGAGTCCAATAAAGGGGAGATAATTCAAAGGTTTTCCCCTACAATTTATCTAAAAATGGATTTTACTATTGTAATTAACTTAAAATAAACTTTAAAAATATGTATGTACAACGATGATTTAGGAATAAAACAATTATTATATTCAAATATTTTGAAAAATTGGGAAAACGTATTTATAAAATAGATGTTTACACTTTAAAATGTCTAAATGATGAAGTCATTTAAATGAATTAAAATCTCTGAAAAATTAATTGCTGTTTGAAACATTTTTTTTTTGCAATACAACAGATCATAGTTTATATTAATGAGAAAATGAAGTAAAAACTTTCCAAACATAATAATATCAACTTTTTATTTATGAATTAACGGATACTTTACCAACACCAATTTACGGCACCAATAAAAAAAAAGGTAAATTTGATGTGTTGTTAAAGACTTTTCCGCTTTATATAACATTAAAATTTCGATCGACGTTCGATGTTCAGATTTTATCAAATTAATCAAGAGGGGGGGGGGATCACGTAGAGAAAATATTTCCCCTCTTATATTTTACGAAAAAAGCATTTTAAATATAAATTAGTTCAATAATGAATAAGTATCGAAAATTTCGTGAAAATCTAAACATTACTTAATTTTTGCTAAATTTATTAAACACGTGTCTATCAGAGCGCACAAAATGGCCACTACACAGGAACGTTGTTTTAAGGCGTCAATAATGTAAACACGTTTTTAGTTTCTCATTTTCATTATTTTCGTACGCTGAAAAAATTGCAAAAAATCATCAGCAGTTTATTTTATGTTTCTTTGTTTGAATGGTGCAAAAGTTATGATGATAATATTAACCTATATTAAAGTGACATCGTGTTACATATAGATATATATGGTTAGCTTTGGATGTCCCTACTGATGCTCAACTATAAGTTCTAAAATAATTGTTTTTTCTTTCTTGTTTTTACTAAAAAAAATTCTACCAGGTTGTTCACACGTAATCACCTCAAAATGTTTTCGATGATGTCACCACATTCCCGGTCTTTTGTGCTCGTACACCCAAAGAAAAGATTAATTTTACCATGTATCCCTATCGGCCGAAAGGCGGGAAAATTTTACTGGTTCCAGATACGTACGTGTAACCAAGCTGTCTGCATGCTATTTCTGCATTGGTTTGGGACCACCGGAGACCATAGATTGTCGCCCAACTGCCGTTTACATAGATTTCAATACGCCCTTTTGACCCGGCAGTAATACCATCGATCAAGCGGATCGTCGAACGATTGGCAGCTGTAAATACACACAAAGAAAATACAGGATTATGTTTTAATTTATATTAAAACCATTAATAGTAAGAGCACCACTAATAGCATATAAACTGTTAAAACCTCTATTTTATTTCTGCTTGACTACTCCAGTTCAATAACACATCACTCAACAAGTCCCGGGTCTAACTAACAAAACATATTGATCAACATAGTAATCTTCTATCGTAAAGAAAGAAGGCCTGTCAACTGAGTCGAGTTTGTCTGGTGACGTCATTGATAGTAAGAACCACTATCAAGGAAGATCGGAAGTCCTTGGAACTCTTAACGCGCATGCGTTCATCTGTAATCAGAACAAGTAATCAGACACGCCAACTCACGTCCTTTATACATTCACTTTGAAATCATTGTTAACTTGTTCCTGCTATTGTGACTTTATTCCCATGCCAAGAACACGACTAACCTCCTAAGGAGTATTCATTCACTTGGAAATTATTTTTAACTTATTCCCTTTTTCAAACGTACTTCATAAAAATGATCACATTTTCAGAGTCCTGACGTGATGGAAAAAGTAAATGGCGATTTCGTCTTTTCCGGTTGAATTTGACTACGAACGGCTGATAAAGATAGATGTCTTAAAATTTTATTTCGGGATAAAAAATACAATTTTAGACTAATTAATAAGTTTCGTCCAAAATGCGTGCGAAAATCTAACGAAATAAACGATATATTAAAATAATATAAACTGTCCGTATGGAACCCCCCAGAAAAGCATGACTGTTTTAATTTATTACACATTCTTACTATATTGTAAATAAACTTCGTTTTGCCCCCAAAACACACACACACTTTAATTTATTTCAATAAGTGTTCTATTTATTAATTAGTTTGAATTATTGATTTTGTGTTACTTTAATGAATTCGTAATCTTTCATGTTGGATTCATTTTTTATGCTTGATTTATTTTTAAAAAATCAAGACACATTTATTTACTAAAATGAGAGCAACTCTTATCAAATTATTTAGCTAAAACTAATGATAATGAAATGTTCATATAAAGAATAAAACTGCCTAAAAATGGGGATTTGTCTTATTCTTGTTGTGTTTACAAACCAAAAGATATGTCCATGCAGTATAACTCATAGCCTTTTCTTTCGATGTAGACCGAAAAGAATGAAATTATTTAAAGAATGAATATTAAATCAGACAAATTATTTTTCAAAGAAAAATTTCATGTTTTAAAAATTAAAAAAATTATGACAACACAATTTTATTATTATGTATTAATTTAATGTTTGTTGTCTAGCCTATGCAAATTACACGAAATAATGCATTTGCACTAAGATTTCTAATAAAGTAATAGGTTAATTATATTCCGTGATCGTTAATTACTAAATACTGAATATTTGATTAAAATTGGTTGATTTCCTGAATTGTGAAGGGAGGGGTCAAAATGTCCATAGTCTGACTGTTCGGGTTTGCTACTTTAGAACATAACGTCATTTTCCAGCGCTCATACCTCTTTTATTACGATGGCCGTGGTTTAACGCTTTTCTAACAATTCGATACCTTTTTTAGAATGATTTGTCTTTGGCCACAAAGTCTCAGTTTCCGATATCACTTCTTCATTGGAGCCAACTCTCTTTGTCTGGGGCATTCTTTTCAGGTTTGCAAACAGCCAGTAGTTGGTCATGATCGAACTTTACTATGACTTTTTAACGGAATTTCAACTTCTGATTTTCCAAATTTGATGTATGGATCTGATACTTTTTGATAACAGTAACAACCATGCAACATTTAAGTCTGGTCAGATAAATAGTTTTTGAGTTATCAACGGTTCCATGACATAAATTCGAGAATACTTCATACAATATGGAGAAGTAAAGCCCAGATAAGACTTTGGCCAATCCGTACGTTGTCAAGTGGAGGTATGCTGTCTCACGACTGATTAGTGGTCTAGTTTAAGGATATTGTAAATACACCAAATGTGAGTGGACTAAATGGTCCCCGGTCTGATGTGTAATCTTCCACTACCAGGGTTCTTGTTTGTCTATCTTCGCTTCTGAGACTTAATCTATATTTTGATGATTTCACAAGTTTATGTAATACTATATAATGCATCATATTACCTTAGACTTTTTTATTTCCAATTCTTGAAACGATATTTTCTAATTTATGGTTTGACTTAATTTCATGATTGTTAATTTTTGGTCCACTTTTCCTCAGATTATTCGCCGTACTGATGTTAGATTAAAGGAATGTTGTGATTTCTAATTTCTATCCATTCTGTTTAACATAATCATTGCGATATTTTACTATTATTTTCATTATTATTATTTGCACTCACTAGGAGTTCTCACACAAGTCATCGACAGTGATTGTTCACTGATAACAACCGATGGTGTTCCTTTGAGTCTAGAAGGCAACAAGCCTCTCCAGATTTCCAGTACTCTCCACCTCTTTTCGATAACCATTGAAAATGACTTTGCAGTATTACAGCAGCCGCTTACCATTGATTTCTCGTTGGTAACGACCATTGGTTTCCTCTGGAATCCGAGTGGCAATAAGCCTCCCCAAGGTCCTAGTACTCTCTGCACTCTTTCGAGCGGAGGTCTACTTAGTGCTCTCCCTCCTCGGTCTTCCCATCCTCCTTGACCCTTCATGACTATTTTGTGAGGTATCAGCCGAAGCTGGTGCCATCACTTTTTTTGTTGAGGGGGGGGGGCAGTTTATGAAGTTTCTTGCAGTTTCTATTCCTTGGGTTAACGTGGTTGTGTTCTTCCTGTGGTTTTGTTTTCTTCCTGTTGTAACATCCATGTGACTGGTTACCATTCGTAGCTTATGCGGATTAGTTTCCACATTCGAGGATTTTCCTTCAGATTGCAGATTATTATTATTATACTGTTATTATTATTATTATTATTATTATTATTATTATTATTATTATTATTATTATTATTATTATTATTATTATTATTATTATTATTTGATTGGGTGGCTTCAGGTTGAAACGACTTCACCCACGTTTCCAAACTTAGCTGTTCCTTTGTCTACGTCATATTATTACACTTCACTTTACGTTTTGATAAATTACCAATATGCATGTTTATTCTTATAGTATGCTTTGCAAGGCGAGGAAGAGTAAGATATGTTACTGGCATGTTCAGTCGCTGCCTTTCCTTCTCTACTCGTCTCGCTTTACTCTTTCCTTTTTTTTTATCTTTCCCCTTCCCTTCTAAAAAGCAGCATCCACAGTAAAGGGAAAATGGATGCACACAAAACCATTGTTTAAAACTACGTCCGAAAAAACGTAAACTTCTCAGTAAACTTCAGTTTTCAACTCAAGAACTTGAAACTGCATGCAATAAATATAAGATTATGCAAATTACGAAAATTACTCTAACTTTAATTCGGAAATCAATGATCTCAATGAAAATCTGTAAAGTATTCTTACGGCATCCCTGTTCATCAAATCCACTGGAACAATCTTTCACCCAATCGCACTTCTTGTAGTTGGGTATACAGACATCATCTTGTGGGCATTTGAACATTCCTTGACTGCATACTAAAATAAAAAGAATAAAAAGTACATAATAAAATATTATAATACATATTTTGGTTGTGTAGTCAAACTCAAGTGTTTAAGCTCAATTGATATTAGACGATCTTAAGGTTCTAATATGTAATTCCAGGGCAATTATAAATTGAAATACTTTTCGTCCGACTAAATAAAACGTATCAAGCAAATTGGTCCTTAATTCAAAATAACAACTGTTTCATCATCGCCGCCATACAATCACAAGATCAGTAGAGTTTGATTTTTTTTACAAATTTTGAATTTTATAGATATGATTAATCTTCAGAAATGCATAAAAAACGACTTTTACATATTTCACCCAAAACAACCGTATTTTGCGATACATGGGTTATAAATAATTGTATCTTTGCTAGAAATTATTTTGTCTTATTGGGCACAAGAATTTACTCCTGACAAAGTTTGAGTTAAAAATGATTATTTATTATTAATTTGTCTCTTTTACATCTCAATTTCAATAAATAATACTACTCCAACGTTTATTAAATAATATATATATATATATATATATATATATATATATATATATATATATATATATATATATACAGAGAGAGAGAGAGAGAGGGTGAGAGCAAAAGAATGTATAAAACTTTTAGAAAGAAAAAATACTAGAGTTCTCAGTTATCGAGGTAAAAGCCCGATATATTTATTTTTAAACAGTTAATTTACAATGTGTTCGTTAATTGTATTGTCAAATATGCATTCTCATTCTTCCACTCTTTTATCAATCTTGTTTGCAAGTCAAAATCAGTAACTTGAACTAGTTATAACATGCAAAAAGTGTATACATCTTTTGGGGACACCCAGTATATATATATATATATATATATATATATATATATATATATATATATATATATATATATATATAGTTTAAGGTTTTTCAAAATTTAAATACTTCCCTATGACAACAATGTTTTAAAATATGTCCATACATATTTTTCTTCGAATCATCGTGAATCGCGCTAAAAGACATGACTTGATTTTTTCTTCTACCATCATGTCGCGAACAATATGAGAGAAACAAACACCTTTTACTTTGACAAAGAAGTTATATCTTCGAAAGTTAAAATAAATTTTATTTATTCTAACAAAAAGATGCAGACATTGTTTAAGTTTGTCCAATATATATATATATATATATATATATATATATATATATATATATATATATACATGACGATTACTGATGCTGTCTGTATGAAATCACTGGTTTGTTCACAATATCAAGTCTGTATTTAGTTAAATATGTTGGAATTGAGACTAGTAATTTCTGTCTGACGGTGGTATATGTCCATTCTTCCAGGCCCTGTCTTCCTTTTTTTGACAAGGAGTTAGTTCATTTCAAACTGCCTGAGCCGCTCTTATCGGGGAATGCCGAAGGGGCTGCCCAGGATATTTTTAGAGAACAGCCTGGCTCTTCAGTTGGGGCGCTGGCTTTTTCCTCTTCCAACCTTCCGGTCTTATTCCACATTATACTTTGTGGATACTAATAAATACTAATAATCTAACTAATTAATCTTTTTAAAAAGTGTATAAAACTTTTTATTTATACAAATATTATGTGACTACACATTTGCAGACGTGTTTCTGCCAAAGCTATGACTTTGCTAGACCTACTCATATCGAACTGTTATCAATGGATGTGAAAAAAATGAGGAAGTTTTATCAAAAACTGAACACATTATCAATTCAAAATGATTAATTCAAACTACATAATCATGCTGTTAAGATTTCCACTTTTTTGCAGAGATTTTAAATTTATGTATTTTTATTTATTTATTTTCTTTATTTCTCATTGTTATTTTATTTATCTTTCGCTTTTCATTAAAAAAAGATAGTTGTGCATGCAGCTATGTTGTTTTATGTGAATATATCGAATATACATATACACAAAAATGTTCACGAAGTGCTTGCACTCCCTTTCACACATTTTGCATAAAACTAAATAAAACTAAATGTACCCCATATTTTGACCTCTTAGCCCTCGAAATGTGTTCCAGAATTCATAATGATCGTTTAATAAGTTTGTGAGTGAATCCTGTACATACAAATATATAAGCATATAAATATATTTAACTTATATATATATATATATATATATATATATATATATATATATATATATATATATATATATATATATATATATTGTGTGTATTTAGGCAGCATTTTTTCATTAATACAAGTGTTGTTAAAAACAACAGAACTCTTCTGTTTTGTTAGTCCTTTTTTTATTTTTTCAATTCGTCGAATTATTTTTTTATGTTGACATCGAATGAATTAATAAATGAACCGTATGTTACACGAACGTTTTTGACTCCTTCTGGAATCATAATCAGGTGTTTGATGGTATAAAATGGTAAAAAAATGACTAAAAGCGGGTGAAAAAATGGAAGTTTTTAAAATACTACGGCAAACCGTGAACGCAAAAACGAACGTCTACATTGTTGAAATGCGACGGATGAATTGAATCTTTAATTCATTTATGTATTTATGTATTTTTTTTATTTCTTTTATTTTTAAATTAATAGCTGATTTATTTTAGTTTGCTGGAATAATTATGGAGAAGGAAACAAGGGGAGATAGGTAATAATTAATTTAATAGAATGTCCCTATTTTTATAACAGAAGAGGGGAATCTTTTACAATAATCAGCAGAGTAAAAACGCTCAAAAAACAAATATTCAACAAATAAAAGTAACTGTAGGCGATAAAAGTTATTTTCAAACTTACCTGTGTCATTTCCAACTATTAAAAAGATTTTTAACCCGTTTCAATTGCTATTTATTATAAATTAAAGTATTCGGCACACGAACATCGCACAACACAAGATGGCTGATTTAAGGGGGGCTACGTATTGATAAAGTGGACGGGCGGCCATTTTTTTTTTTTGCCAAATTCGATGCAAAAAAAAACAAGAATTTTTTTTTACATCGTATAAAAACCTATTAATACTACGTAAAAATACAAACAAATTACATAGGTAAGTAGAAAAAGTCTATTCTCGACTTTACTTGTTACAAATTTATGTTTTTAAACCCTTTCTCGTTCTTTTTTTGGACCCCGTTCGCGTCTGCTGATTATTGTAAAAGATTCCCCAGAAGAGTTCTGTTGTTTTTAACAACATTTGTATTAATATATATATATATATATATTAGGTATGTGCAAAAATGGCCGCCTCTTATACGGACTATGCTTATTAAAAAGGGCTTATCATTAATTATTTAATTAGTTTCTGTGTAAACTTTGATTGTATTTGAAAGATAAAAGCCTAAACTTAATCTCTAAACGAAAAAAAAAACTGCATATTTACGTGTGAAAAATAAATTATAATGAAATATGTAATCACGGCGGCTGAAAAATCTAAAAATTCAGTGAAATTTTAACTTTTAAAAAATTACTTGTAAAAATCCCTTGAAAGATAAATATAAGTTTTTGGGACTTATTTCAAAGATAATTATTAAATTAAAGTCATAAGATACTTAATTTTAAAAAAAATTCCCACATTTTAGTAAAAATTAGCAAAATTATCCCCCAAAAGTCATAAATGGGTAAAATCCAGCGTCACATAATCGGCAAACGACTTTGTTTACTATCGCTATGCAAAATATATGGAAGACAAAAATGTCATAATTTATCATTTTTAACTTTATATATAAAAATGGTTTTGTAATAGTTTATAGAAGTTGAAAAATTATTATCCATTAATTTCTTTATTCTTTTTAACGCTACAAAGAAATTTAAGTACCCTTATTTTGTTATAATAAAAAAGGAAATGTTTATTTAACTAAAATATTTGTGAGTGTACACAATTAAGATCTTATTTTATTTTTAACTAAAAAGGTTCATATTTAACTTGGTATTAGTTATTAATTTAGTAATACTCTGAAATTATTGATGACGTCTGTTTACCAATGTTTTTCCTTAGAATTTGAAATAAGACTTTTTTTTAATGTTAAAAATTATTTTTACGATACGAACTGCGTCAATTTTATCATTTTTTTACATGATTTAAAACTTTAGTTACTCGATTTATTCTTAATGTGTCGTAACGATAAATTACATTGATTCTTTTTAAAATAAAGTGTATTTTTTATTTTAAGTGTGAAAAAGTAAATTAAAGTCAATGACTACACTGACAATTTATTCATTGAAAAAAAAGTTAAAACAGTTATTTAATTTTGAAAGAAAATGTCATGTTTGAATTTTCCTTATTTATTAATAAATAATTGTTTTTAACTTCTTAAATATTTATTAATGAAAAAAAGACAAGACAAATACAAATCTTTCTAAATAATTGACGATGAATTGTGAAATTAACGAAATTGTTGAATCTCTAAAAATAAAAATTTGAGGGCGGTGTAAAAGTGATTGGTTATTGGAAGGCTAATCCCAGCTGGTTATCAGAACGGGGCTAGCATACCAATCAAAGTGAATCGTTAGTAGAAATTATCCAATTCTTTAAATTCTTCTTTTAGTTAAGTCTCTGGGTCTCAAATTTGTCAATTTTTTGTTTATTTTCAAGATTATAAAAAGATTTCTTGCGCTGATGATGCCACGTTCATGTATGAAAGGGAAATATAATTATGTCGCATTTTTTATTTTTCATGAAATATTTTTTGCAATTATATTATTTTTTGGTGAAAATATTGATTAAACAATGCTTTATTCAATAATAATATCGCTAATTCAAAAAATTAATTTTTCTTCGAGTTATAGTGATTTTGTTAACACGGTATTTAGGGGCCTTTTCCGTAATATATAAAAAATATTATTTTAAAATATTTTTAATTGTTAACATCTACAATGCTTTATTTTCATAAAAACAAAAAAAAATAATGCATTTTTTTTTATTAATATATAAAAATATAACTTTAGTAAAGGTGTATTTTGTTTTAAAAAATAATAATTTTCACTAAGATTTTAAAAAATAATAATGGTTTCATTATATTCCATGATTGTTGATTAATAAATATTGAAAATTTAATTAAAATTGGTTGATTTCCTGAATTTTTAAGTGAAGGGGGGAGGGGTCAAAATGTTTTTACATTTTGGGAATCAGCCATTGATGTTGCACGTACCTAATATATATATATATATATATATATATATATATATATATATATATATATATATATATATATATATATATATATAACACGATTATTTTATATAGTTCAGATTGATTCTCCTGGGAATCAAATTCCAAAGCTAAATGAAGCTCAGTATTTCAAACGTTTAAATAGTTATTTAAAAATGTGTAATAAAGCTGTAAATAAATAAATTGACAGAATAAAGTTATGTCATGTGATTTATTGTTAGTTTCGAAGCAACGAAAAATCAATGCGTGTTTTAAAGGTTTTTTGTTTGCTGCCTGAATTTGATTCACAGATTATTTTAATTCTCATAGAAACACATGTTAGCTTTTCTTTTGCTTCGAAACTGACAATAAATCACTGTATGATATAACTTTGATCTGTCAGTATATATATATATATATATATATATATATATATATATATATATATATATATATATATATATATATATATATATATTTGTATAGGTACACAGTTTTAATAAACAGTGAAATAATGTTGGACGCACTGCCATTATTATCTATGAGGGTTTCTTTTATATGATTTATATTACAAAAGAGGAAAAAGACACAGGAGAAGGGAAACAAAGATGAATCACCCCGTAAACTTTTCTTCTTTCTCTATGAGGATTTTTTTCTCCTTTTTTAAACGAGTATTGAGAGAAAAAAAAAGGTAAAGAAAATTAAATAAAACTACCGAGACGTCTTTCAGTCGACACTCTTCAAGGTAATCGTCGACTATGAAGGGAAATCACGATTAAAAACGTGGTCAAAAGACCATAAATAATTATCGAGGGTATTAAAAAGAAAATTATAGAAAAAAAATGGGAAGAGACATTCTTAACGTACACCCATTAGTTCTAAGTTATGGGTGTACTCTTTTTGTTTACTCATATATATATATATATATATATATATATATATATATATATATATATATAAAACTTAAAGAAAGGGCAAAATGCCTACAAAAAACCATGTGGTAGATGCAGATATTTTTATTAAAAGTCAAAATAATTTTTTTATCTTGATTTTTTTTCTGCATTATTTTGATTTTAATAAACATATCTGCATCTAACACATGTTTGTAAAGGCATTTTTCCTCTTTCTTTATATTTTAAATTTTAAAGATGCTTAAAAAATGAACTTTCCCAGATATATATATATATATATATATATGTATGTATGTGTGTGTGTGTGTGTGTGTGTGGAGATTTCCGTTTGCCTAATGGATTAGGGTGTAAGATCGTGATACTTTTCTGAATCTACGAAAGGCGTTCGAACCCGCCTGCCGCCTGAAACCACCACTTCCTGCACTAATAAATACGTAAGTCCGAAACGACGTCGCCTTCTTTCTCGCTCTCTATCTATCTCTATCTCTCCCTCTCTCTGCATATATATATATATATATATATATATATATATATATATATATATATATATATATATACTATGAATATTTTAATTAAATATTAAAGTGTATTTACACTTTAATATTTAATTAAAATATTCATAGTATATATATATATATATATATATATATATATATATATATATATGCATATGCAGAGAGAGGGAGAGATAGAGATAGAGAGAGAGCGAGAAAGAAAGTGGGTAATATAAACTAAGACTTAGTGTTAAAAACAATTCAAAACGTTTTATAAAAAAATAGATAGATTTATGTAAATATATCGAAAGCATATTTACCGATTTCCGGACACTTTCCAAAAGTGAGGTTGACATCATCAAATGCAAAGATTGTGCTGCTGAAGATCCGATCATAAGGTGTCACCGAGAATATGACTGAGAGATTTCCCGGTTTTAGAGTCATTTGTCCAACTCTCCAGGCGGCCAAAGAAAATCCGTTGATGCCAAATAACTTCACTTCGTTTTTCCTTTTGTCAACGTAGTCAACGGTCACGGACATGTTTGTACCTTTGCCTAATTGAATGTAGTAATGAAATTTTAAGCACATCGTGCCCCCGTACGCGATCCGAGGGGACATAATCTTTGCCGGACTGGTCGTGACTAAAAAGTGACCTGAAAAAAGAATTGTAAATTAGTGTGGATTCAAACGAATATATATTTAAAACAATTTTTTTTTATCATAGTTCACCCCAAACAAGGCAGGCCGCTACTGTAGACGTTTTTTTGGGGGGAGGGGGATTCAACCTAAATTAGGAGCTGCGTAGCGAGATGTCTGTTTACATTAGTTTTAAATTTCTGCATGTCAGTAACGTCAGGAAAGCAGGGAGCAGGGAGGGAGTTCCAGAGTCCAGCAGCACAAGGAAAGAAGCTTTTGGAGTAGTAAGCTCTTCGGTATCTGGGAACCTCCACAGTGTATGGATGGGACCTAGCTGATTGTCGGGTTGATCTAGTGAATTTACGTCGTGGGTGTACCATAGCAGCAAGCTCATAAGAGCACAATCCATTGAAGTACTTGTAAAACAGGCACAAGGAAGTAACATTGCGGCGATGGAACAGGGGCTGGAGCTTGTTGGATAGTGAAGGACCTATCAAGTTAACAACTCTTTTTTGGACCTTGTCTAAGAGGGAGAGACTAGCAGATGATGCACCAGCCCAAATGTGGCAAAAATACTTTATGCATGAGCAGATGGTGGCTTTGCAGAGATATAGGATAATGTCAGGTGTGATAAGTTTACTGGCACTGTAGAGAGAGCCCACCTTCTTTGCAGCAGTCCTGGCAATGTTTTCAATGTATTTATTCCAATTCATGTTATCTGTGAAAGTTAGGCCGAGGAGTTTGAATGATGAACTCTCAGGCAGGGTGCTATTTGCCATGACAATCGGTGGTTGAAGAGGTTTCTTGTATTTATTGAAGGAAAGTAGCTTTGTCTTTGCGGCATTAAAAGTTACCATCCATTTTTGACTCCATTCCACTACAGACTGGAGGTCATTTTCTAAGGATTTAGCCATTGCCTCAGATATGTGCGTGTCAGTTTTGCCCACATGATGAGAGTAGAGCGTGGTGTCGTCAGCAAATATTTCTATCTCAATCGCAATGGCATCAGGAAGGTCATTTATGAAAATCAGGAACAGTAGAGGTCCAAGAATAGATCCCTGGGGTACACCAGCATTTATGCCATGTTGCTTAGAAGAACGACCATCGAGTACAACCTGGATCTTTCGTTTTGTTAGGAAGGATTTAATTATATTATGATTTCAAACTTAAGCGTGACAGCCCAACGAAAATGTGATTTCAAACTTAAGTGTGACAGCCCAACGAAAATGTGATTTCAAAATTAAATTTGATAGACAAACGAAAATGTTATTTCAAACTTAAGCATGACAGACTCAGAGACAACTTCCTGTCGATCCAGTTCTTACCCACGTCTATACGGACTGGATCTACCTGAGGAACCTTATTATACCCCAGGGACGTCCAAATCAATTTCTTTGTTACGTCATCTTGCCTGTGTTTGCTATTTAGTTTCCAGTTACATCATCCTTGCTATCTGGTTCACAGTGCCGTCGTCTTTCCGTTTTCCTACTATCGAGTCCGCAGTGACGTCCTCCAATATCTCCAGCCTTTCTCATCGTGGAATTTCCGCTTTTTAAAAATTAATATAATTCTAAAGAAATAGAAGGATTTTTAAGATTATTGTGACATAAAATAATAGAGAATCGTGTTGTAAAAACGTGAGAATAAAAACCTTTTATGGGTTTGATTGAAGGCAGTTGTGCTACCGACTCATTAAGCCACACCCATTGTTCATTGAAGGATTTGTCATCGCGCATTTCTCTCGTCAAACGACCTGTGTAGCCGCACATCATCTCATTTTCGAAGTCGCAGGAAATCTCGAGCTCTAAAAAAAGACAAAAGAAAAAAATTAAAACTGAAGAATAGGAATACTGAATATTCTCATTCTATCACGATAGGCATCGCGTAGTTAAGGAATCGAAAACTAACAGAGTGCAACAAGCCATGTAAAGTAAGTTATTCTGACCACGGCACCAAATTGAGATCTTCAGTATGATGGTGAGAGATTATAATCATCCTCAATTATAAAAAAGAAGGTGCAAGGACAATAATCTGGGTCACCGCAGTTATTTGCTAAGCGTTAGTGACACCAAGAGGTTGTGAGTTTAATCTTATGTCAAGGAATAATTAATTACCTGATACGAGATATCTAAAATAAATATGGAATGTGTTAAGAATAGGAATATTGAATATTCTCATTCTATCAAGATAAGCAACGTGTGGTTAGGGGATCCAAACGAATTCCCTAAGCACGTAGATGCCAAAAGATATTATGTGTGTTACTTGGACAGCAACAAAAACGATGAAGAGGATTTGTTAACAGAGTATTCATCAATTAATAGTTTGTCTATAACAAAACATAAAGGAGACATACAATATAGATTATACATGTAATTAATACATCAGTTAGATTCATTACATTAATAACCTTGAGTGAGCATAGAAAAGGGGCAATTGATATATTTTTAATTAAATTAAATGTATTTTTTGTCAAAAAAATTGAATCTAATGGTTTTATGCGATAATAAGTTGTTTGGAAATAGTGTCGAGCGGCAGTTTTAGGGTTACTCGCTTTGATTATTCTTGAAAATTAGAGAAAACAAAACGGAACTTCCATTAGCAATGTTTCTTTATCAGAATTACCCGTTTGTGGAACACAGTACCAAGGAGCTGTTTCCCAGCTGACTACCACATGGTCGTTTTTAAGTCAAACGTTAACTAATTCCTGTTTAGCCGTCTTCTTAAATAATAGAAATTCTGCCCAGTCTCAACCATCGTTACCAATCCTCATCAGGACCGGCAGGACAGTTATAAAAGTGTGTGTATGTGTGTGTGGGGGGGGGGCTCTCCTAAAAAGTGTGGGGGGGCCGCTTAAACACATGCATATATAACTTCATTATTGATGACCGTAAAGTGGGGGGGGGCCAAATCAAAAAGTGGGGGGCTTGAGTCACCTTACCCCCCCCTCCCCGGTGCCGTCGTCCATACTCATGGCGTTGTCTCACCATTCACCTGACAAATTCAGTAACCCTTATACTTGAGTGGTCTTTGGGCCTTGATAAGTGTTGACTCGTTAGTACATAAAAATAATGCAATTTGTAATATGGAGTTCATGGCCGAGAGCAGTACTAGATATTGGTATGTACATTTACTAGTATGGATATTAGTTAAAATATATTTGCTCAGATATACCTGGCGCTATGTTGTAAACAAAGATCTGTGGTGAAAAAAGTTGGGGTTCGTGAGAATAAAAAGTCGAGAGTAATCAGTCGAATATGATGTTAGACATGGTTTTTTAATTACAGCTACCGAAATTGTCATCAGTCGGAAGGATCATTCAAACACACACGTGGCTGGCGACGTCCAAAACGACAAGGTACAATTTTATGTTAATTGTGGTATTAGTTGTTAAATTACTTTTGGGAAGTAAATGACTGCAAGGACTTCCTTAGCCTTTTGGATAGGAACAAAATCTAATATCTGTTCTGATGTCACATAACTAGGGTCGTGTTTGAATGGAAAATTTTGAGTGACCTTTTTAATGGTCATATAATTCACGAAACCACGTGATTTCTGGACAAAGATTTTCTGTCTCTTGGATGGCGAGATTTCAAGTAGAAAAGACGTGTCTGGAGTGCTGTCCCCAATAAGGGAGGAAGGACGCAATGTAACTAGATGTAGCGATACAAGCTATCCATCTATCTATCTGTCTGTCTGTCTGTCTGTCTGTCTGTCTGTCTGTCTGTCTGTCTGTCTCTGTCTCTGTCTCTGTCTCTGTCTCTCTCTCACCTCTCACCTCTCTCCTCTCTCTCTCTCCTCTCTCTCTCTCTCTCTCTCTCTAGTGGTGTTTTTTGTGATTGTCCTCTTTTTAAATATACCTTTTTATAAATCCACACCGGCATCCGATTTGGTTTTGTATCTCGGTCAGTGAAGGAGAATTCTTTCTAGACTGGAGCTATTTTAATTTTTGTCCGAATCAAAATTGTATCCTTATTGAGGAGCTGGATTTCCCCCACATTTTTTTTTAAACCGACCTTGTGTTTTCACTGTCATCGTAGGGGGGGGCAAGTAGCTAGGAACTGTGTGGGGGTCAACTCGATGATGTCCTTTGGGCTATGTAACAAAAGGTCCTCATTGATTTCCGGATAACGTCGCGTGTGCCTGTTAGTAAATCAATAAAAACTTTGTATTTGCATAGAAGAAAGAAAATTAGATTTACCTGGACATTTTCCCTGAAACAGATGCACATTATCAATTGCTATATCGCTGAGGGGGCCGTTTCCATGGACGCCTATAAACGAGATGTTCATTTTCTTGTTTGGGGGCAGATCTATGCAGGCCAAATACCAGTTGGGAGCAATGTCTCCTTTTTTTAACCAACGCTTATTTCCTGCGTTGCCAACGTCCACCGACAACGAACCAATGTCTCTCCCGCTCATGTAGTAATGAAATAGCAGGCTAGTATTTACAGAGCTCTTCACATTCATAAATTTGACAATCGCTTTGTCTCCTTGGCGACCGACTGAACCTTCGGTGTAAAGATAATGTCCTAAAAAAAGAAGAAAAATCCATATAATAAATGTGAATATATGTGTGCCCAGCTCGCTTCAATAACCATGTATGCAAATTTATTTTTATAAGCGCAGAATGGAGGAGGAATACTACTACTACTACTACTACTACTACTAATAATAATAATAATAATAATAATAATAATAATAAATGCAGACTGTGTGGACAAAGAGACGAAACAGTAAATCATATAATAAGTGAATGTAGCAAACTAGCCCCAAAAGAATACAAGAACAAACATGACTGTGTGGGGAAAGCAGTACACCGGGAACTGTGCAAACAATTGAATTTCGAATACGTAGGCAAATGGTACAAACATAAACCAGAAACAGTACTGGAAAACGAAAAGCACAAAATCATCTGGGATATGGATATACAAACAGACAAACTCATACAAGCAAGGAGACCGGATGTTATAATAATAGACAAGAAGGAAAAATCTTGCAAAATCGTAGACTTCGCCGTTCCAGTAGACCACAGAGTGAAAATCAAAGAAACGGAAAAACGAAACAAATACACGGAACTAGCCAGAGAACTGAAAGGAATATGGAGCATGAAGAAAGTCAGTATAATACCAATAATCGTAGGAGCACTAGGAATAATCCCCAAAAAAACTGGAAAAAAGACTGGGAGAAATTGGAATCAAAGGGATCATTGGAACTATACAAAGGACAGCAATGATCAAAACAGCTACAATCTTAAGAAAAATTATTGAATGCAGAAACCAACCCACATTTAAGCAACGAAGGGTCACACGAAATCTACTACAGGAAGAAAACAAAACCACAGAAAGAACACATCACAAACAAAGAAACAGAAAATGCAAGAAACATCGCTTTATTACACCGGCCTCAACTGACACGACACAAAAATGAACCAATGAACAGAAATAGCAAGAAACACCATCAGCTCCCCCCCAAAAATAAATAAATAAATAAAAAATAATCAGCTCCCCCCCAAATAAATAAATAAATAAATAAAAAATATTTTTAAAAAAAATTTAATTAAAAAAATAAATAAATAAATAAAAATGGTACCAGCCTAGGCTGATACATCACAAAATATTTGCATAGGGTCAAGGAATGTGAAAAGACCGAGGAGGGACAGCACAAGCCAGACCTCTACTGGAAGTGCAGAGACTGCTGGGACCTTGGGGAGGCTTATTGCCATCCAAATCCTAGAGGAGACCAATGGTCCTTACCAGCAGTAAATCAATGGTAAACGGCTGTTGTGATACTGCAAGGTTATTGGTGGTGACTATCAAAAAGAGATGGAGAATACTGGAAATCTGGGTAGACTTGTTGTCACTCAGACTCCAGAAAATGCCACTGGTTGTCGGTGAGCAATCACTGATGACCTGTGTGAGAACTCCTAGTGAGTACAAATAGTAATAATAATAATAATAATAGCAATAATAACAATAATAATAATAAACCAATCTACCTAACCGACAAACACTGACCAATAACCAGCCACAGATAAATAGAAACGGGGAAAGGAGGGGGAAGCACACACACACACACATACGGTGGCACCAGCCTCGACTGGTACCACACAAAATTGTTGTGAAAGGTCAAGGAGGTTTGAAAGACCAATGGAGGGGAGCACTAACCAGACCTCTACTTGAAGGGTGCAAGAATACTGGAACCTTCGGGGAGGCTTATTGCTACTCAAATTCCAGAGGAGACCAATGGGCGTTGCTAGCGAGAAATCGATGGTAAATGGCTGTTGCGATAACGCAACATAATTTCAAATAGTTATCGAAAGAGGTGAAGAATGCTCGAAAGCTGAGGAGACTTGTTGTCACTCGGACTCTAGGGGAACACCACTTGTTATTGCCAGTGAGCAATCTGATAATGACTCGTTTGAAAACTCCTAGTGAGTAATAATAATAATAATAATAATAATAATAATAATAATAATAATAATAATAATAATAATAATAATTATTATTGAATCTTATAAACCCCACCCCAACAAGGTATCAGCCGAGGCTAATGCCATACAAAATCGTCGTGAAGGGTCAAGGAGGATGGAAGGGCCGAGAAGGGAAATCACTTACCAGACCTCCACTGGATGAGTGTAAAGAGAACTGGGACTTTAGGGATGCTTATTGCCACCCAAATTCCAGTGAAGATCAATGGTCGTTGCAAGCGAGAAAACAATGGTAAGCGGCTGTTGCGATAACGCAAAATCATTTGCAAAGGTTATC
Source organism: Sepiola atlantica (assembly GCA_963556195.1). Classification (NCBI taxonomy): domain Eukaryota; kingdom Metazoa; phylum Mollusca; class Cephalopoda; order Sepiida; family Sepiolidae; genus Sepiola; species Sepiola atlantica. Next base: position 71,178,661 of record OY744515.1, read on the forward strand.
GAAAGGGCGGAGAGTAGTGGAAATATGGGGAGACTTGTTGTCACCTAGACTTCAGGAAGCACCGCCGATTATTATCAATGAGTAATCTCTGATGATGACCTGTGTTAGAACTAATGAGTACAAATAATAATAATAATAATAATAATAATAATAATAATAATAATAATAATAATAATAATAATAATAATAATAAGAAGAAGAAGAAGAAGAAGAAGAAGAAGAAGTATACCAAAGGTGCTCGTAGCGGTGTTATCTTTCTGTGGTCCCGTAGCAATGGTCGGTGTCGCACCATAGAAACGCTTCCACTTGTATTGCGTACTAACTGAACAGTCTATTTCATAACCGCATAGATTCGGCTCATCAAAATCACAGGCATTGTAATTCAAACCAACTGGAGAAAATAATAGAAAAAGAAATATGAGCGGGGTTTGCCAACATTATTATACAACAAAACTTTGGAGATTTTTTCGGTGTTTATTGCATGCGTAAAAATCTCCCATTTTGCAAATGAAAAGAACAAGAACCATACAACATATCACTCAATAAGTCCCGGATCTAACTAATAAAACAACTTAACAACTATTAGGCAAAATTCGATTTTATTCATCAACAGAGTCTCCTTCTAGGGCGATACGCCGATTCCAACGTTTCTCTAACAATTCGATGCCTTTTTTGTAGAACGATTTGTCCTTGGTCTCAGTTTCCGATACCACTTCTTCATTAAAGTCAAATATCTTTCCCTGGAGCAGTCTTTTGAGGTCTGCAAACAGCCAGTGGTCACAGGGGAGGCAGCTCTGGAGAATACGGTGGGTGTGGAAGCAAGTTGAAGTGCAATTCATGTAGTTCTGCCATCGTTTCGATTAACTTTTCACATCGTACATTTTTCTTCTTTATCATTTGAGGCTGATTTTTGGCGATTTTTTACCTTCAAATGCATAAATAATGCTAGTGATCATTTCGCTAGTGATCATTTCGCTAGTGATCATTTCGCTAGTGATCATTTCGCTAGTGATCATTTCGCTAGTGATCATTTCGCTAGTGATCATTTCGCTAGTGATCGTTCTTCCTTTATCAAGGTAATCGATCAGCAAAAATACTTTGTGTATCCCAAATACGGACGCAAAAACTTTGTCTGCTGATGCGTGTGTCTTTCGTCGCTTTGGACGGCTTTAATCGGTTTCTATCTACTCAGTTGACTGTCGATTTGACCACAGCGTGAAATGGTGGATCCATGTTTCATACATTGTCACATATTGACGTAAAAAAACTTTTTGTTGAGTTAAAACAATTGCAAACAACGCTCTGAATCGTTGATGCGTTGTTGTTTTTGATCGACAGTCTTCAAACAAGGCTTCAATTTACGATTTGTCAATATGAGTTTGTGTACTTTTTTGGCTGTTTTCTGGGACAACTGCCGAATTTGGGTAGACTGAGTACACCCTTTCATAACCGTTGTTTTCGACGGAGCAGAGTTCAAATAACACTTATCAAGTCATTGCTTTGCTTGAACAGTATTTTTCCCATCAGAAAGCAATGCTTTATCAACACACGGAATTCAGATTTTTCTATTATTTTGAAAATGTGAAACAGTAGCTTCACTTAAATAACTAATTTGTAAACTAATAATCTGATTGGCCTCCTTGCCTCTGCCTCTACCATCTATTCGCCCAGAACCAATCCACCCCACACCTCAGTGCCTTTCATTCTGTGCTTAAATTACATAATTAATTTTACATATAATAAATTTAAATATATTAGTTTTAGGAATATTTAGGAATAATTATACCCTATAACATTACATATTAATATATAAAACAAAAACAAACAAAAAACAAAGAAAAAACAAAGAAAAACAAAAAATAATAAATATGAACTGAGTAATATACACTTTATATATATATATGTATATAGACTTTATATATATATATATATATATATATATATATATATATATATATATATATATATATAATCTCTAAATTAAAATTTAAATAAATTAATTTTAGGAATAATTATACCCTATTACATTACTTATAATTTAAATATGAATTAAGAAATATACACTTTATATATATATATATATATATATATATATATATATATATATATATATATATATATATATATATATATGTAATCTTTTAATTTTCCCTCACCATCCATTTTTATTGAGTCTTGATCTTCTTAGGATATCATGATTCTTATTCTTCTTACTATAAAGTTATCTTTTGTTTCACTATTGATTTCAGTTTTGAATTTGAATTAATTCTAACCAGATTCTGGATTTCACAGTTGCCTCCCCTTGACCGTTCGTATTCCTGTTACATATTAACGGCTCAAATTTATCAAATTTAAAATTGAAATTGAATTGAAATAAAAAAAAAGGAAAAAGGGGAAAAAAATCAGAAAAAAAATTATAGAATAGTAATAAATAATAAGGTATATCCATTAACAAATATTAATAAGATGACAAGCTTAAAGCCGAATAATTATACAATTAAATTATGATAGGAATAATTAATATTTATGTCCAATTAGCTTATCTAAACTCATTTTCTGCGTACCTACCTTCAATTCTCTGCGGTATTTCGTCAACAGTTGTTTCCATCTCGTTTTTTCAACCAGTCGGTCATATTTTTTATCTTTTGATAATGAGAGGTCCCGCTCTCGAAAATTAAAGTTTAAAGTTTAACTTTTGTCCGGAACTTTTTAATTGCTTGACAGTAAACTTTTTTCTATTTACTGTTCTGGTATTTAATCTGTTTTACATGAAATATTAATAAATTGATTTGAGATTCCATTCTCTTTTTTCTCTTCTCATTTATTTTTGTTCATCTGTTCCACCTATATCACATTGCTCCGGCCTCGGATTACTAACTTACATTTATATATATATATATATATATATATATATATATATATATATATATATATATATATATATATATTTGAATAGATTTTTTGTGGTACAAAATTTTATTATACATTTAAATAAAAATAAGCCATCTTGAATAAAGGGCCACATCACAAGTAAAAAGTAAGAAAAAAAAAATTTTTTTTTAAATTTTTTTCCACCGACGTTCCCCCTTGAAAATGTGTCGAACGAAAGGTACCTTGGGTTGGGTTTTTTTTTCCACTTTTATTCGTAACGAAACTTCTTAATTGTTTTATTCGATAATTATACTTGAACAACATTTTTTTTTCTTACTTTTTACTTGTGATATGGTCCTTTATTCAAGATGGCTCCACTTATTTTATTTAAATGTATAATATATATATATATATATATATATATATATATATATATATATATATATAATGAAGTGATCACTTCCGAGTTTTTGTTTAAAGCAATTTTCTTGTTTACTATATTTTTCATATTTCATATTCACTTAAGTCTATTAAAAGTGGGTCTTATACAAGTTCAAGTGTTTCAAATGTTCTTATAAAGAAAATAGCAAATGATGAAAATAGAATTTCTTTATAAAAATAGACATTTTAAAAATGCTAGCACAATTGGAATGCTGAACATGCACTTCGTCTTATTATTGAAACAAATGCATACAATGATGTTCTTTCTTAATAGCTATATCTTAATAGCTATATCTACAAGCAGTGCTTATGTTTTCAATATAGAAATGGTTATATAATAACAAAATGATGCGATTGCATATTTAATACTCTATGTATTGTGGGAATTAAAGTTGGGGTATATTTGAAATACACTAATTTATAGAGTGTTTCCATGAGATCTACAAAAAGTAATGATTTTGCAGATACGAGGTTCTCTGCTGTGGTTATGACCTACTTGATTTTTTCCAAAAACAATGGCCGGAATCCCCTAGGCATTAGGTTTTTGATGTCAATAGATTGGGAGCAGATTAGTCTTTGCAGGTGGATATCCAGGTGGTCTTTCTTGTGTGATTCCAGGGATATCTACATATATTCCAGCAACGGGACAGAGAGGATAAACGCACACAGGCACACGTTTATACAAGCAAGCACGTTCGTATTAGCAAAGAAAGGATAAAAACAGTTGTTAATAATAAGATTGACGTTTGTTTTATATATTGTCAACGTTATATTAGTACCGCTGACTAGATTATGAAGGCATGTAAATATGCGAAAGGGTCCAACTACACAAATAGCATAGAAAAACATAATTTCTAAATGAAAGTGTTACGGTGAGCTACCCTATTCTGTCACTGTACATACTATTCATGACTCTATTAATAGAGTCCTAATGACCAATCAGCAGAAGTGAGAAGAAGCGAAATGGGGGAAGCAGTCTCTGTCTACCCATTACTTCTGTACTTTCTGTTAAGTTCTTGTGAATTACCTTCTGTTCGTGTTATTTCTTCCGGCCCTTTAAGGCCACAGCATAAGTAATACATTTGTCCAATCACAGTATGGAAAAATACACAAATTGCTTAGGGTACAAATGCACGGAAATGTAAAGTTACTTACATAAGAGAAAATCTACGAACATCTTGTCCAGTAGACGTTTGATTCGATCACAAAAGAAATCCGAACAGACAAAGACCGTTGAGATTTGAAAGTCATACTAAGAAACAGCACACTGGAAAATGCACGTCAGAACAGTTTGAACGTCACGCCAATAAGAAGCAGAGTCTCATGTATCAATTTACAACCGTGTGGGGGAGCACAAGAGAAGCAAATCACGCGACCATAGCACAATCTAGCGCTGAACCTAATTATCTCCCAGATAACTCTGGTTCCAACATTTGGATTTCTTTTTTTAAACAGTTCTGCTATTTTGAAAGTCTTGTCAAATTTTATGTCATACCGAAATACATTAGTAATACGGTTTAAAAAAAAAAACTGTATAATAAATTATTAGTGTTTTCATAAGATTTCAAAATGATCTTTATAATAATAATATGCCAAAGCATTTCATGTTCGTGCTATGTTATCACCTTCCACACACATTCAAAAAATGAGATCGTCCGATCAGCTCTTTGCTGATCAGATGATCTCATTCGTGGTGATTAATCTGTCGCTAAAGTAAAAACATTCTGACTTTACCCATTTTAAAATGAATTGTTAAAAAATCACTCCATGTCGTCCCGCAGACTAAAACAGTACAATCTTAAATAAAACATTTCAAAAAGTGACATTCGTTTTGTTAATTTGAAAAATATTTAGCTGGCAATTATTTTACATTAAGAAGACAAAGAATATTTGAAGAGTTCGAATGCAAAACGCGATAAATCCAATCTCTTTAAATTGATGAATTAAACAATATAAGAATGAACATATCAAATATAGACTTCGACTAAAACCTGATTTTAATGGAAAGCAAAAAGAAACTTATGCTGATATCACATTATCTTTCGTGTGGTAAAATGTTGAAATGCAACACCTTTTGGAGTGATAGCTCCGCCATTTTGAAAATAGTGTTTATCGCATTTCGCATTCGAACTCCTCATTTATATTTTGAAATGAATTCAATTGCTACAATTTTAAATAAACGAATAAGAGACATATTCGTTTTATTTATTAAAAACTATTTAGCTGACAATGATAATTATTTTTACAGAAAAAGAAAAGGTCATTTTTTTCTAAATAGTATGGACCATGACATACATTTATTTCAAAAGGAATACTATTATTATTAACAGTAAATGATACAGATTGATGTAAAAAGCGCTGTTGACTTCCCACGGAATCCCGTTAGTCTTTATCATCATTTGCATAATCGAAAAAAAAGAGAATTTCTTACTTTCACATGATTTTCGACTGACTGTCACCCAATCAAGGATCACTTTGCCGCCCTGTGGATCAACTTTATAACTATCAATAATAATGGAGAGATTGTTTGTGTTCGGCAATTGAAAGCAAGCAGTCAACCAGTCCCGTCGATTATTACTGGCGACAATCTTTGATAAATTAAACTGCACAGTATCTGTTGGTCTTTTCTGTACACCGGTCATCAAGCCTTCAGTAGTCCACATCTGTTTAAATAGAAAAGACAATCAATTGATAATTATTTCTGAATCGAAGTTTCAATTTTGTAAGGCGCGAAATATCTTTTCAAAATTGGCACGATAGAAACTTAGACTTAAACTTAAACTAAAGATTATAAAAACGAAAAAGGGAAAGAAAGAAATATATCCTCTCATAATTAAAATATATAATTTAATAATATTTTTAATTTAATAATTATAATTTTATAATAATTTTATATATATATATATGTATATATATATATATATATATATATATATATATATATATATAGAGAGAGAGAGAGAGAGAGAGAGAGAGAGAGAGAGTTTTTATTTATTATTGGTATTTCTAATAATACATTTATCCTCTATCAACACCATAGCTCAGCAGCTTACTAATCAGCATTCCTACCTTCGCTCCCAATTTAAAAAAAAACTCTTAGTAGAAAACACAACAATATTAGAACAAACCAATAATAAACAAAAACTCTATATATTAGAAGCGTTATACATAAAAAAAAAAAAAAACAGCCATTAACAGAATTAATTTTAACACTAGTGATAACATTCTAAAATGTTTATAGTTCTAACTTTAGTTCCGTATTAATAATATAATTCCCGCCAAAAATACATATTAATATTAACATTAACGCCATAATCTTTACCTGATTCCCCTGAAAATGAACTCGGATGGGATACCATCATTTATGGCAGATTCATCAGCCAATTTCCCACCGAAACAAAGACCTTGATTCGGCAAATGGAACGGATCCACACAAGGATATCCAGACAGAAGTTGTTAGTCATATTCAATGACACTTGTATTACAGAGAAAATGCTGCCTAAATATACATAATTATATATATATATATATATATATATATATATATATATATATATATATATATATATATATATATATATATATATATATATATAAGGTGCTTTAGTTTTCATCCTGATAAAACATAATATATAAAAATAATAGTATTAACTATTGTTACTAAAATGAGATTGCAAGCTAGGTCTGGGCAGCCCTCAGAACTAGTGAGTTCCCCTAGGGCTAATCCCCCAAGGAGGTCGGGCAGATTTCGACAGGTAAAGCCGTTGTCATTAGAGACACTGAAGTGGCAAATGGGACTTGTCCAGCCGATATAAATTTTAACATTGCTCCCTGTGGAGCTTCGTTATGTAAAACTTGTGATATTTTAATAACATCTAAAGAATATCAATCTAATGTAACTAAAAGAATCTATCCGGTCCTAAATCATTCCTAAATTTGTCGTGTAGGTCACAAAATTTAGTTTACTTATTATCGTGTAAAAATTGTAATTTACAATATGTAGGCGAAACAGTACTACCTTTAAATAGACGGATGAATTTACATAGAACTAGTAATAAAGAACCTGTAGTAAATCATCTTTTTCAATACAGATTATTGAAAAATTTAAAGATAATGGATATGATAGTTTTGGTAAGGTAGATAATAATACACTTAAAATGCGTCTAAATAAAGAAGATGAAATAATTAAGAAAATTCAAGTAATTTATCCATATGGTCTAAATGTAAAAGTAAAAAAAGATAATTTACAATATGAATTAGAAAATGTAGGGCAATTATATCCAGCTTTGCCTCACTATGGTACTAGAGATAGAACACATGTAAATAGAAACAATAGAGAATCTGCCGTTTCATGCGAGGAATTTTTAAAAAAAATTAAAGAAATTATCATGACTAATATTTCCGAGTCTTTTAATTACATTAGAAAACTTCTTAATAAAACAAAGAAAAAGGTATTAAAAGACATAGCATCTAAAATATTACTAAACCCGGATATGATATATCGGAAAGAAGAACTTCCTCAATGGTATGAGTATATCATGGATATTATCGATACAAAATTATACAAGCCACCTGTTGAGGGTATAAAAAAATAAACCTCGAAATGTTTGTGTAGTCCTGTATGAAAATAAAGGATTTGATGATATAAATCTGCCTAAAATATTTAATAATCTAGAAATCATTCAGTCACTGCCCAATGAACTTTAAAAAGAGGAACAGAAACCAATAGTAACATATAAACTAGGGCAAACTATACGGAATAAGGTTTTTAACTAAAGAAACTGTAGAGAATTTAAATATTACTGATAATGATGAAATGTATATACCATCATGTGAATGTGAATCCTCCCCTTTATTTAATACTGACATAGGGCATATAATTACCGGTAATCTAGCGATAGTTAAAAATTCCAAATTAAGAAAACTCCTAAGTAACGGCCCAAACTATAGAGAACCTAAATGTTTAAATTATGCGAAATGTGTTAAGGAAATAAATAAAGCGTTAGATAATTTCACTGCATCCATGGCAAAAAGCATAAACTATTACACTCTACATTTGACGCATGGAAAAATAATGTACTTAGATTCGTAAATAAAAAAGTAGAACGTTTAAAAGAATTTAAACACCCTAAAAAAACGAATCCCCTTCTTAGAAATCCACAAATAACTACGGAGCTTGAAATGCTTCAAAATAGGGTTGTAATAGTTCCTATTGATAAGGCGACAAATAATGTAGCTTTTATCTGTAAAAAATATTATATACAACGCTTATTGCTAGAAGTAGGAATAATAGATGAAGCTTCAGATACTTATAAATTAAGTAATAGTAAAGGCGATAATATTATTATAAACAATACTGTTATTTGTGAAAAATTAGGATTAAAATTAGAAAAGTACAAAAAACTTCCATGTATGTATTGGATACCAAAAATGCATTAAACACCAGTCGGCGCCCGTTTCATTGTTGCCTCAAAAATGTGCATCACTAAACCAATAAGTAAGGCTGTATCTAAAATCTTTAAATTAATTATAAATCAAATAAATAATTTCCATAAAAAAAGTAAATTCTATAGTAATATAAACCTATTTTGGGTGATAAATAATTCAGATCTAGTGAAAGAAAAATTGGATGGTATTAATTCTCGTAAACAGACTAAATTAATCTCGACATATGATTTTAGTACATTATATACAAAAATACCACATAAAGAACTTATTAAAGAATTAGGTAATACTATAGATTTAGATTTTGCAGGAGGAAAAGGTAAATACATAGACTTTGCAAAATCTAAAGCTTTTTGGTGTAAAACTAAAAATGGTAAGACGAGTGTGTCCAAAACTGATCTGGCAATAAGTCACCTTATAAAAGAGAGTTACTTTCAAATAGGAAATAAAGTACTACTCCAAACAATAGGTATTCCAATGGGTTTGGATCCTTCTTCATTTTGGGCAAATTTATATTTACATAGACTTGAATATATATATATATCATCATTAATAAAAAACGATATATCTAGAGCGTATAGTTATCATGGATGTAGGCGATATATTGACGACCTTGTTTGCATTAATGATAGCAGTGAGTTTGCAAATACTAAACATTTAATATATCCTAAAGAGTTAAAATTAAACCGTGAACATAAGGGAACACAAGCTACTTTTCTTGATTTGGATATAAAAATTGAAGATAAAATATTTATCTATAAACTGTTTGATAAAAGAAATTCATTTCCTTTTCGTATCGTACGGATGCCACATAAAAATAGTACCTGCCCTGTGTATATATTTTACGGGAGTATTATGTCCGAATTTCTGAGGATTGCTCGTGTTACCTTAAAATTGGTAGATTTTATGCCCCCAATTTCTGACCTAATAATAAGAAGGATTAAACAAGGTGACGATCAAAATAAAATATTTAGACAATTAAATAAGGCAATTACTCGCCATCCTGATGCTTTTAAGTCTTATCAAATTAATCAAAGTAAATTGATAGAGCAAATACAAAGCTATCTAAATATAAATAAAAATAATGTAGAATATGTATAATCGTATATATAACACATATACTAATTATATAAAAAATAGTTACGTTTAATAGACAGTTAAAAGGGATGAAGAGGAAAGAAATGTTTAAAAAGTTAAAAAAGAAGAAGAAGAAGAAGAAGAAGAAGAAGAAGAAGAAGGAGAAAAAATCGACAGTTAGCTTACAACGCCGATTGGAAACACTGTGAGTTTAAAAAAAGAAGAAGAAAGAGATACAGGATGGACAGTTGGCTTATGAACGCCGGTTGGAGGCGCTGTGAGTTAAAAAAGAAGAAGAAAGAGAAAAATCGGCAGTTAAGCTTATGAACGCTGTGAGTTGACAAGGAGGATTAATATTTATTTGAAATTGATGTCAAGGAATTGAACAACAAAGGAGGAGGAGGGGGGAGAAAAAAGGACTAAAAGTATATATATATGTATATATATATAATTTTTAAAAAATTTTTAATGGATTCGTCTACACACTTTAAAATGCAGCAACATTTTTGTAAGTAACGGATGAATTTATTAGACAGACGAACAACACAGGTAAGGAGGACTTTTTTCTTTTTTTAATAACTAATATAAGTTAGCAAAACATTTATACGGAACAAAACTTAGGTTTAGTATACGGAACGTTTATGTTTTTGTCTTTTAACGGAAGTGGGGTCTGATCAACTCTGCTGGGAAGCCATAAAATTAAATACTGTCTTGTTTTTAAATTCCCGAAACAGTTTTCTATGGTAAACAACTGATGATCCCGTAAATAATGTTAGAAGCAAACTAATATAATAACTGAAAAAGTTAAATTGACTTACATGAGTGATTTTCCACTGAACGACTTGGGACTTACGGTTTGTTTTTTTTGGTTTTTTTTTATATAGTTTTAATGGTTGAGAAACTTCCAAGACTATATATATATATATATATATATATATATATATATATATATATATATATATATATATATGATTATATATATGTATACATAAATAAATATGTATATATGTCTATATATACATATATATACATATATATACATATATATACACATATATATACATATATATATACACACGTATATATATATATACATACACACGTATATATATACATATATACACATATATATATATACACATATATATACATATATATACACATATATATATACACATATATAACACCACAAAAATTTCCATTTAAAACATCACTAGCACAAATAACACCGACATGACTGAGAAAAATAAATCTTACATAGTTCTCTTCAATAATCCCATATCTATTTCCTTACAAAACAATACAAATCTCTAAAACAATTAAGGATTTACTCAACGCCAAACCCGTGCCTAAGTACTCCCTAAGGACACTTATTCCCTAGAGGGCATTTACAATATAAAATGTGTTTTACATTGGTGAAACGGCCAGAAAGATAAAATCCCACATTTACGAACACAGACAAGACCTCAAGCAACAATCCTACTAACGCATTAGTCATGCACAGAAACACTTTTACTCACAAATTTTACTTCACAAACTGCATCCTCCTCAAAACCGTATACTGTCTCCCACCTCACAAGTGAATCGAAAGCGTTATAATACTTCTTTTATCACTATCTAACGTAAACCTTAGACTCGTATCTTATTCCTTAAGTAAATATCTGGCAAAATCCGCACTGAAACAATGCAGTACATCACGCCACTGTTTAAGTAACTGTACTCCCAGTTAAAATAACTTTTCATTTTTACTACATTTCATCCATATTTCCATTTATTTTCCTTTTTCTTCTCTTTTTCTTTCTTCCCTCCCTTTTCTAAATTTAACGTTCTCTGCCGCATGCGTTTATTTAGTCTTTCTCATTTTTTTCAAATAGTTTAACACGTGCCAATAACATCCCGTTGTGGGTTCTTCTTTTTCCTGTCTTAACCGTTATCGAATAACTTTAAAATCTTCACTTTTTCTGAAGATGTCCGTTGATCTGAACGAAACTGGTAAAATCTCTCGTTTTTTGATGATTTTTGCTGTATTTAAATTTGATTTTTCCGTTTGTCTTTTTCAAACATCCTGTCTTTGATGGACTTTAATTTTTTAATAATATATCGTGCATTTTATCCTGATACATCCACCCACACATACACATACACACACACACACATATATATATATATATATATATATATATATATATATATATATATATATATATATATATATATATTATTTTATATAAAATATCGTTCTGATGAGATACGCTGTTTGGACAAATCTTATGTTGCATTGAATGACTAAAAATAAACATCGTCTTGAAACAGCTGCGAATAACTTTCATACCTTTGTGTATATACTTTATTTGGAATATGATTTGAAAATAATGTAAATTGTTAAAATATATATATATAAATATATATATATAATTATCTTTTTATAAAAACATATTTAATATCTACAGACGTATATGTTTCATGTTCAGTAACACTTCTCAGTGTGGCTAATGTGACTGTACCGCCAGTCGAACGATTCGAACCGTGAACCCAAATAACTCTATCCCAAACGTCTTACCGCTTGGCTAAATGCGAGAGAAATAAGCCTTATCTTTTATTTACAAAAATAGTAAGTAACAGACAGTGTTCAATCTACCCAAAGGGAGGAAACTCGCAATGTTGTTAAATTTGAAACATTTTTTATTTCTTCCAAAGTGCTTTACTTGAACGGAGTTTTATATATTCAGCTCTATCTCATTAAAAATCGAGCTGTGGCTGTTTGTAAGGTGATGATTGATCTTTGTGAAAGTGATCATTTTCAGATGGTGGCCTCCATTGTTCTTCAGTAAATGGAAATGCGAAAATGCAATCTTGTTGTCCCAAACGTGCACATTTGTTAAAAAACGACGTGTGCATTAAAAAAATGTTTTTGAATCAAGTTTTAATCGGTTTTGCTTTTACATGGATATGTGGTACGGCCGGTTAAGTTTAATATGCATTTTTATTTTGAAGTTTCCGCATATTCTACTATGTAAATAGATGTGTTATCAGCTTTTGAAAATCATAAGACCACAATCTACTGCCTTGTTAATTAGTCTCTACATTTCATGGTTAGAAACTTAAGAAGCATTTTAATATATTGCTTTCATGGCAGTGAATGCTGGGCCCTCGCTCAGTCCTCTCTCACCCATCTGCAGCACAATGACAGATCCATGATCAGATGGATCTGCAATGTGAAATCTGACCAAACCCAACACATAAGGTCAGAGGATTTGCTGAAAGCACTACACTTGCCCAGCATAGAGGTTATCCTAAGAATGAATCGATTATGCTGGTATGGTCATGTGGAACGTTCATCCTCCTGGATGAACTGTTGCAGAAGCATGAATGTCCTAAATCGCATGGTGGTTGGCCAGCCAAGGAGAACTTGGAAGCAAGTGATTGAGCCAAGACGGCACAGAGTGGAATTTGAAGACTGCTGACCCGCTTAACCCTGTGAAGTGGAGAGTGAGCTTGCGCAATATCAGAAAAACGTCTGACCCCTAACAAGAGAAAAGTGACGTTAAATGAAGAAGAAAATAGTTTGACCCTATTGGGCATTTATATTGACTGAAGAAGGGTGGAGGCCATGAAAGACGGACTTACTAAATATGTGTAGAGGTATGTTGAACATAACTTGTATAGACGTAACAACGACTGACTGCAAGTTGTCTCAAAGGCACCTCGACAGAACTGGTCTTGGGGTGAGGAGACAATTGACCTCATATTATAGATCTTGTTAGCATAAATGAATACGTAAATGAATATAGATCTTGTTAGCATAAATGAATACGTAAATAATTATGGATCTTGTTAGCATAAATTAATACGTAAATGAATATAGATCTTTTTAGCATAAATGAATACGTAAATAATTATGGATCTTGTTAGCATAAATGAATACGTAAATGAATATAGATCTTGTTAGCATAAATGAATACGTAAATAATTATGGATCTTGTTAGCATAAATGAATACGTAAATGAATATAGATCTTGTTAGCATAAATGAATACGTAAATAATTATGGATCTTGTTAGCATAAATGAATACGTAAATGAATATAGATCTTGTTAGCATAAATGAATACGTAAATGAATATAGATCTTGTTAGCATAAACGAATACGTAAATAATTATGGATCTTGTTAGCATAAATGAATACGTAAATGAATATAGATCTTGTTAGCATAAATGAATACGTAAATAATTATGGATCTTGTTAGCATAAATGAATACGTAAATGAATATAGATCTTGTTAGCATAAATGAATACGTAAATAATTATGGATCTTGTTAGCATAAATGAATACGTAAATGAATATAGATCTTGTTAGAATAAATGAATACGTAAATGATTATAGATCTTGTTAGCATAAATGAATACGTAAATGAATATAGATCTTGTTAGCATAAACGAATATGTAAATGAATATAGATCTTGTTAGCATACATGAATACGTAAATGAATATAGATCTTGTTAGCATAAATGAATACGTAAATCAATATAGATCTTGTTAGCATAAATGAATACGTAAATGAATATAGATCTTGTTAGCATAAATGAATACGTAAATCAATATAGATCTTGTTAGCATAAATGAATACGTAAATGAATATAGATCTTGTTAGCATACATGAATACGTAAATGAATATAGATCTTGTTAGCATAAACGAATACGTAAATGAATATAGATCTTTTTAGCATAAATGAATACGTAAATGAATATAGATCTTGTTAGCATAAATGAATACGTAAATGAATATAGATCTTGTTAGCATAAATGAATACGTAAATGAATATAGATCTTGTTAGCATAAATGAATACGTAAATGAATATAGATCTTGTTAGCATAAATGAATACGTAAATGAATATAGATCTTGTTAGCATAAACGAATATGTAAATGAATATAGATCTTGTTAGCATACATGAATACGTAAATGAATATAGATCTTGTTAGCATAAATGAATACGTAAATCAATATAGATCTTGTTAGCATAAATGAATACGTAAATGAATATAGATCTTGTTAGCATAAATGAATACGTAAATCAATATAGATCTTGTTAGCATAAATGAATACGTAAATGAATATAGATCTTGTTAGCATACATGAATACGTAAATGAATATAGATCTTGTTAGCATAAACGAATACGTAAATGAATATAGATCTTTTTAGCATAAATGAATACGTAAATGAATATAGATCTTGTTAGCATAAATGAATACGTAAATGAATATAGATCTTGTTAGCATAAATGAATACGTAAATGAATATAGATCTTGTTAGCATAAATGAATACGTAAATGAATATAGATCTTGTTAGCATAAATGAATACGTAAATGAATATAGATCTTGTTAGCATAAACGAATATGTAAATGAATATAGATCTTGTTAGCATACATGAATACGTAAATGAATATAGATCTTGTTAGCATAAATGAATACGTAAATCAATATAGATCTTGTTAGCATAAATGAATACGTAAATCAATATAGATCTTGTTAGCATAAATGAATACGTAAATCAATATAGATCTTGTTAGCATAAATGAATACGTAAATGAATATATATCTTGTTAGCATACATGAATACGTAAATGAATATAGATCTTGTTAGCATAAACGAATACGTAAATGAATATAGATCTTTTTAGCATAAATGAATACGTAAATGAATATAGATCTTGTTAGCATAAATGAATACGTAAATGAATATAGATCTTGTTAGCATAAATGAATACGTAAATGAATATAGATCTTGTTAGCATAAATGAATACGTAAATGAATATAGATCTTGTTAGAATAAATGAATACGTAAATGAATATAGATCTTGTTAGAATAAATGAATACGTAAATGAATATAGATCTTGTTAGCATAAATGAATACGTAAATGAATATAGATCTTGTTAGCATAAATGAATACGTAAATGATTATAGATCTTGTTAGCATAAATGAATACGTAAATTAATATAGATCTTGTTAGCATAAATGAATACGTAAATGATTATGGATTTTGTTAGCATAAATGAATACGCACATGAATATAGATCTTGTTAGCATAAACGAATACGTAAATGAATATAGATCTTGTTAGCATAAACGAATACGTAAATGAATATAGATCTTTTTAGCATAAATGAATACGTAAATGAATATAGATCTTGTTAGCATAAATGAATACGTAAATGAATATAGATCTTGTTAGCATAAATGAATACGTAAATGAATATAGATCTTGTTAGCATAAATGAATACGTAAATGATTATGGATTTTGTTAGCATAAATGAATACGCACATGAATATAGATCTTGTTAGCATAAACGAATACGTAAATGAATATAGATCTTGTTAGCATAAACGAATACGTAAATGAATATAGATCTTGTTAGCATAAATGAATACGTAAATGAATATAGATCTTGTTAGCATAAATAAATACGTAAATGATTATGGATCTTGTTAGCATAAATGAATACGTAAATGAATATAGATCTTGTTAGCATAAATGAATACGTAAATGAATATAGATCTTGTTAGAATAAATGAATACGTAAATGAATATAGATCTTGTTAGAATAAATGAATACGTAAATGAATATAGATCTTGTTAGCATAAATGAATACGTAAATGAATATAGATCTTTTTAGCATAAATGAATATGTAAATGAATATAGATCTTGTTAGCATAAATTAATACGTAAATGATTATAGATCTTGTTAGCATAAATGAATACGTAAATGAATATAGATCTTGTTAGCATAAACGAATATGTAAATGAATATAGATCTTGTTAGCATACATGAATACGTAAATGAATATAGATCTTGTTAGCATAAATGAATACGTAAATCAATATAGATCTTGTTAGCATAAATGAATACGTAAATGAATATAGATCTTGTTAGCATAAATGAATACGTAAATCAATATAGATCTTGTTAGCATAAATGAATACGTAAATGAATATAGATCTTGTTAGCATACATGAATACGTAAATGAATATAGATCTTGTTAGCATAAACGAATACGTAAATGAATATAGATCTTTTTAGCATAAATGAATACGTAAATGAATATAGATCTTGTTAGCATAAATGAATACGTAAATGAATATAGATCTTGTTAGCATAAATGAATACGTAAATGAATATAGATCTTGTTAGCATAAATGAATACGTAAATGAATATAGATCTTGTTAGCATAAATGAATACGTAAATGAATATAGATCTTGTTAGCATAAACGAATATGTAAATGAATATAGATCTTGTTAGCATACATGAATACGTAAATGAATATAGATCTTGTTAGCATAAATGAATACGTAAATCAATATAGATCTTGTTAGCATAAATGAATACGTAAATGAATATAGATCTTGTTAGCATAAATGAATACGTAAATCAATATAGATCTTGTTAGCATAAATGAATACGTAAATGAATATAGATCTTGTTAGCATACATGAATACGTAAATGAATATAGATCTTGTTAGCATAAACGAATACGTAAATGAATATAGATCTTTTTAGCATAAATGAATACGTAAATGAATATAGATCTTGTTAGCATAAATGAATACGTAAATGAATATAGATCTTGTTAGCATAAATGAATACGTAAATGAATATAGATCTTGTTAGCATAAATGAATACGTAAATGAATATAGATCTTGTTAGCATAAATGAATACGTAAATGAATATAGATCTTGTTAGCATAAACGAATATGTAAATGAATATAGATCTTGTTAGCATACATGAATACGTAAATGAATATAGATCTTGTTAGCATAAATGAATACGTAAATGAATATAGATCTTGTTAGCATAAATGAATACGTAAATCAATATAGATCTTGTTAGCATAAATGAATACGTAAATGAATATAGATCTTGTTAGCATACATGAATACGTAAATGAATATAGATCTTGTTAGCATAAACGAATACGTAAATGAATATAGATCTTTTTAGCATAAATGAATACGTAAATGAATATAGATCTTGTTAGCATAAATGAATACGTAAATGAATATAGATCTTGTTAGCATAAATGAATACGTAAATGAATATAGATCTTGTTAGCATAAATGAATACGTAAATGAATATAGATCTTGTTAGCATAAATGAATACGTAAATGAATATAGATCTTGTTAGAATAAATGAATACGTAAATGAATATAGATCTTGTTAGAATAAATGAATACGTAAATGATTATAGATCTTGTTAGCATAAATGAATACGTAAATGAATATAGATCTTGTTAGCATAAATGAATACGTAAATGAATATAGATCTTGTTAGCATAAATGAATACGTAAATGAATATAGATCTTGTTAGCATAAATGAATACGTAAATGAATATAGATCTTGTTAGAATAAATGAATACGTAAATGAATATAGATCTTGTTAGAATAAATGAATACGTAAATGATTATGGATTTTGTTAGCATAAATGAATACGCACATGAATATAGATCTTGTTAGCATAAACGAATACGTAAATGAATATAGATCTTGTTAGCATAAACGAATACGTAAATGAATATAGATCTTGTTAGCATAAATGAATACGTAAATGAATATAGATCTTGTTAGCATAAATAAATACGTAAATGATTATGGATCTTGTTAGCATAAATGAATACGTAAATGAATATAGATCTTGTTAGCATAAATGAATACGTAAATGAATATAGATCTTGTTAGAATAAATGAATACGTAAATGAATATAGATCTTGTTAGAATAAATGAATACGTAAATGAATATAGATCTTGTTAGCATAAATGAATACGTAAATGAATATAGATCTTTTTAGCATAAATGAATATGTAAATGAATATAGATCTTGTTAGCATAAATTAATACGTAAATGATTATAGATCTTGTTAGCATAAATGAATACGTAAATGAATATAGATCTTGTTAGCATAAACGAATATGTAAATGAATATAGATCTTGTTAGCATACATGAATACGTAAATGAATATAGATCTTGTTAGCATAAATGAATACGTAAATCAATATAGATCTTGTTAGCATAAATGAATACGTAAATGAATATAGATCTTGTTAGCATAAATGAATACGTAAATCAATATAGATCTTGTTAGCATAAATGAATACGTAAATGAATATAGATCTTGTTAGCATACATGAATACGTAAATGAATATAGATCTTGTTAGCATAAACGAATACGTAAATGAATATAGATCTTTTTAGCATAAATGAATACGTAAATGAATATAGATCTTGTTAGCATAAATGAATACGTAAATGAATATAGATCTTGTTAGCATAAATGAATACGTAAATGAATATAGATCTTGTTAGCATAAATGAATACGTAAATGAATATAGATCTTGTTAGCATAAATGAATACGTAAATGAATATAGATCTTGTTAGCATAAACGAATATGTAAATGAATATAGATCTTGTTAGCATACATGAATACGTAAATGAATATAGATCTTGTTAGCATAAATGAATACGTAAATCAATATAGATCTTGTTAGCATAAATGAATACGTAAATGAATATAGATCTTGTTAGCATAAATGAATACGTAAATCAATATAGATCTTGTTAGCATAAATGAATACGTAAATGAATATAGATCTTGTTAGCATACATGAATACGTAAATGAATATAGATCTTGTTAGCATAAACGAATACGTAAATGAATATAGATCTTTTTAGCATAAATGAATACGTAAATGAATATAGATCTTGTTAGCATAAATGAATACGTAAATGAATATAGATCTTGTTAGCATAAATGAATACGTAAATGAATATAGATCTTGTTAGCATAAATGAATACGTAAATGAATATAGATCTTGTTAGCATAAATGAATACGTAAATGAATATAGATCTTGTTAGCATAAACGAATATGTAAATGAATATAGATCTTGTTAGCATACATGAATACGTAAATGAATATAGATCTTGTTAGCATAAATGAATACGTAAATCAATATAGATCTTGTTAGCATAAATGAATACGTAAATGAATATAGATCTTGTTAGCATAAATGAATACGTAAATCAATATAGATCTTGTTAGCATAAATGAATACGTAAATGAATATAGATCTTGTTAGCATACATGAATACGTAAATGAATATAGATCTTGTTAGCATAAACGAATACGTAAATGAATATAGATCTTTTTAGCATAAATGAATACGTAAATGAATATAGATCTTGTTAGCATAAATGAATACGTAAATGAATATAGATCTTGTTAGCATAAATGAATACGTAAATGAATATAGATCTTGTTAGCATAAATGAATACGTAAATGAATATAGATCTTGTTAGCATAAATGAATACGTAAATGAATATAGATCTTGTTAGAATAAATGAATACGTA
This sequence comes from Sepiola atlantica, assembly GCA_963556195.1. Classification (NCBI taxonomy): domain Eukaryota; kingdom Metazoa; phylum Mollusca; class Cephalopoda; order Sepiida; family Sepiolidae; genus Sepiola; species Sepiola atlantica. Next base: position 71,198,935 of record OY744515.1, read on the forward strand.
AATGAATATAGATCTTGTTAGAATAAATGAATACGTAAATGATTATAGATCTTGTTAGCATAAATGAATACGTAAATGAATATAGATCTTGTTAGCATAAATGAATACGTAAATGAATATAGATCTTGTTAGCATAAATGAATACGTAAATGAATATAGATCTTGTTAGCATAAATGAATACGTAAATGAATATAGATCTTGTTAGAATAAATGAATACGTAAATGAATATAGATCTTGTTAGAATAAATGAATACGTAAATGAATATAGATCTTGTTAGCATAAATGAATACATAAATGATTATAGATCTTGTTAGCATAAATGAATACGTAAATTAATATAGATCTTGTTAGCATAAATGAATACGTAAATGATTATGGATTTTGTTAGCATAAATGAATACGCACATGAATATAGATCTTGTTAGCATAAATGAATACGTAAATGAATATAGATCTTGTTAGCATAAACGAATACGTAAATGAATATAGATCTTTTTAGCATAAATGAATACGTAAATGAATATAGATCTTGTTAGCATAAATGAATACGTAAATGAATATAGATCTTGTTAGCATAAATGAATACGTAAATGAATATAGATCTTTTTAGCATAAATGAATACGTAAATGAATATAGATCTTGTTAGCATAAATGAATACGTAAATGAATATAGATCTTGTTAGCATAAATGAATACGTAAATGAATATAGATTTTGTTAGCATAAATGAATACGTAAATGAATATAGATTTTGTTAGCATAAATGAATACGTAAATGAATATAGATTTTGTTAGCATAAATGAATACGTAAATGAATATAGATCTTGTTAGCATAAATGAATACGTAAATGAATATAGATCTTGTTAGCATAAATGAATACGTAAATGAATATAGATCTTTTTAGCATAAATGAATACGTAAATGAATATAGATCTTGTTAGCATAAATGAATACGTAAATGAATATAGATCTTGTTAGCATAAATGAATACGTAAATGAATATAGATTTTGTTAGCATAAATGAATACGTAAATGAATATAGATCTTGTTAGCATAAACGAATACGTAAATGAATATAGATCTTTTTAGCATAAATGAATACGTAAATGAATATAGATCTTGTTAGCATAAATGAATACGTAAATGAATATAGATCTTGTTAGCATAAATGAATACGTAAATGATTATGGATTTTGTTAGCATAAATGAATACGCACATGAATATAGATCTTGTTAGCATAAACGAATACGTAAATGAATATAGATCTTTTTAGCATAAATGAATACGTAAATGAATATAGATCTTGTTAGAATAAATGAATACGTAAATGAATATAGATCTTGTTAGAATAAATGAATACGTAAATGAATATAGATCTTGTTAGCATAAATGAATACGTAAATGAATATAGATCTTGTTAGCATAAATGAATACGTAAATGAATATAGATCTTGTTAGCATTAACGAATACGTAAATGAATATAGATCTTGTTAGCATAAATGAATACGTAAATGAATATAGATCTTGTTAGCATAAATGAATACGTAAATGAATATAGATCTTGTTAGCATAAATGAATACGTAAATGAATATAGATCTTGTTAGCATAAATGAATACGTAAATGAATATAGATCTTGTTAGCATAAATGAATACGTTAATGATTATAGATCTTGTTAGCATAAATGAATACGTAAATGATTATGGATCTTGTTAGCATAAATGAATACGTAAATGATTATGGATCTTGTTAGCATAAATGAATACGTAAATTGATATAGATCTTGTTAGCATAAATGAATACGTTAATGATTATGGATCTTGTTAGCATAAACGAATACGTAAATGAATATAGATCTTGTTAGCATAAATGAATACGTTAATGATTATAGATCTTGTTAGCATAAATGAATACGTTAATGATTATAGATCTTGTTAGCATAAATGAATACGTAAATGAATATAGATCTTGTTAGCATAAATGAATACGTAAATGATTATGGATCTTGTTAGCATAAATGAATACGTAAATGAATATAGATCTTGTTAGCATAAACGAATACGTAAATGATTATGGATCTTGTTAGCATAAATGAATACGTAAATTGATATAGATCTTGTTAGCATAAATGAATACGTTAATGATTATGGATCTTGTTAGCATAAATGAATACGTAAATGAATATAGATCTTGTTAGCATAAATGAATACGTAAATGAATATAGATCTTGTTAGCATAAATGAATACGTAAATGATTATGGATCTTGTTAGCATAAATGAATACGTAAATGAATATAGATCTTGTTAGCATAAACGAATACGTAAATGATTATGGATCTTGTTAGCATAAATGAATACGTAAATTGATATAGATCTTGTTAGCATAAATGAATACGTTAATGATTATGGATCTTGTTAGCATAAATGAATACGTAAATGAATATAGATCTTGTTAGCATAAATGAATACGTAAATGAATATAGATCTTGTTAGCATAATATCAAATATGTTAGCATAAAATAGTTAACAGACGAATGTTATCGTTTCGGTGATTAAACCAAAAGGGGGAAAAAGGGATTTGGCAAATATGTTGCCACCTCAATGGACAGAAGAAAAAAGAGACAAAAGAACAAGTGAACTTCTGAATTACGAGTGTTATCTGAGTGGGCACATGACTAAATCAACCAATGATTTACTGGCGCATCGTCACATGATCTGAGACTTCACATATAAGTGAAAAAGAGATATGAAGCTTAAGTACACAAGAAGTATAAATTGTAACCAACCTTCTTTGGACTTGGATCCAATCTATTGCTGGTGATCGAAACTGATAGAATTGATGTGCCTTCAATGGCATAACGGAAGTTGACGGTCGAGTTTGGTAATGGAATGAAGTCTGGAGACACAAGAGACGAATTTGAACCTTCTGGGCCGCTTCCACTGGCAATAAGATAATGTTCTGAAAGAGAAATGTTTGAAAAGTTTAGAAATGTTGTAGAGATATTATCTATTTGCTTTTATATAAAAGAGTCTTAGAAGGCTATCATAATGCAAAAAGTGGAAATATACTGGTGTTGAGAAAGAGGACAAAAACGAAGTGATTTGTTTTCTTAAAAAAATTTTTTCTTAATAAATCTTACTTGCTTTCGTTTCAACTCCTACGCAATGATGTAATGCATGTAACCATGTTCCATAATATATTTCGATGTTTCAAATATATTTCAAATTGGATGTTTCAAATCTCATGAAATTTGTGTGGACTTAAGCGCTGGTGATATTGTTTTGCATTGTATTACTGCAGTCAATGTCACAGTGACCCCACAGTAGACTTAAAAGTTTTAAATTATGAAATAATTCTTGTTAAATTCATTTATTTTTGTTGCGACGTCACGCGAGCCACATATAATAGGCTGATAGCATCTAATTAATGTCCATGATCGTCGTAGTTGTGTGTTCATGTGAAAAACCAATAAGTGTTCGATTAGTTTTATAAATACTTCCCCTCTTAGGGGAGGTCTAATGTCTCACAAGTCACAATCAATTAAAATACATGAACTTTCATAACATATCTTGCTGGCTGTTCATTCCTTAATGTGATATTGCCCGACTGAGGAAACACCACCTGCAAACAAGTTCGTTTATATCCCAGAAATAAGGACCAAGAAGAGACAACAATTGAAGATAAGAAGTTTATTCGTTTGGGATCGTCTGTTCTCAATCACTGACCAATGGGGCAGAGGGGGCTACTGCTTAATCATATCTTATCTGGGCATTTCTAAAACCCCAAGTTCACACGTGATGCTTCTGTGCGATATTCATCTATATTTTTCACTTGTGCCACTTTCTTATTTATCCATTCTTACCATTTTAACCTGTGCCTTTTTTCAGTGTTATTTTTGCCCAAATTCGTTATTATGATCTATAGAATTTAGTTCTACTGGTAGTTTCAAATCAATATTTATCATTTTATCATTAGTACCAGCAATGAAAAAAGAAGTTTTAAACAACAAAAGGAAAACAAAACAAAATTAAAAGAATCGTTTTGGGAATCGGAAATTAGGCTAAAAAACTTTCGATTCGGATACCGATTTCGATACCCACAAAACGTTCTGAATGTTCCGCTTCCCGCTTCCTGCTTCCGATTCGGATTAATTGTTCCAACACTAGTTTTTACATTGCAAATTTTAATGAAACAATTACAGCTTCTGTTACGTAATAAAGTGCGCAATGTAAGGCTCTGGAGTATTGGCTAAATTACAAGTGAATATGTGTGACTCTGACATCACAAGTGAAGAACAGATGAGGATCTCTTTCGATGTGTGACATCGATTAGACATATGATGTGGATCTCGTTAAGTCACTTTAAACGATGATGGATGAAGTGTAGGAATAAATATTAAAGATGGCAGGTGAGCTAACAAGATGAGAACACAACATTTGTTATCTCATGATGTTCATGTTTGTCTTTGTGTAACTAAAATGTGATTGATTTCAATCTTCAATGGATTGATTTCTACAGAAAGAGTTAAAACAGTTTACTTGTAATGGCTGTGGTGGTGCCTTGAATCTGTCGGATTATAGATCAAGTTTTAGAGTTATTATTAATTACAGAGATGGATGAGGACTTGAATATATTCAATTGGTAGTCAAGTTTTATAGTCAATATCTATTAATAGTAATGGCTGATGCCATGAATGCTTTTGATTATAAGTTAAGTTTGAAAGCCAATATCTATTACTAATGGTCGCTGATTCAATGTACGTAAAAGCTAATAGTCAATATTTATTATTAGTGATGGCTGATGCAATAAATGTGTTGGAATGTAGGTCAAGTTTTAGAGTCAATAACCATTGCAAGTCATGGCCGATATTTTAAATATCTCATATTGTAGGTAAAATGTTATTGTCATTTTCCACTACTAACGATGGCTTATGCATTGTATGCTTCGGAGTGTAGGTCCAATTTAGACATTATCCAATAAGAGATGGAGCTGCTGCTTCAAATGTGCTGCGTTGTAGGGGCATTGAATATGCCATATTGTATGTGAAGTTTAAGAATTGTTATCCATTTAGTGTGATTGCTAATTAATTAAATATGCCATGTCGTATGTGAAGTTTAAGAATTGTTATCCATTTAGTGTGATTGTTAATTAATTGAATATGCCATATTGTATGTGAAGTTTAAGAATTGTTATCCATTTAGTGTGATTGCTAATTGATTGTATATGCCATATTGTATGTGAAGTTTAAGAATTGTTATCAATTTAGTGTGATTGCTAATTAATTGTATATGCCATATTGTATGTGAAGTTGAAGAATTGTTATCCATTTAGTGTGATTGCTAATCAATTGAATATGCCATATTGTATGTGAAGTTTAAGAATTGTTATCCATTTAGTATGATTGCTAATTAATTGAATATGCCATATTGTATGTGAAGTTTAAGAATTGTTATCCATTTAGTGTGATTGCTAATTAATTGAATATGCCATATTGTATGTGAAGTTTAAGAATTGTTATCCATTTAGTGGGATTGCTAATTAATTGAATATGCCATATTGCATGTGAAGTTTAAGAATTGTTATGCATTTAGTGTAATTGCTAATTAATTGAATATGCTATGTTGTATGTGAAGTTTAAGAATTGTTATCCATTTAGTGTGATTGCTAATTAATTGAATATGCCATGTCGTATGTGAAGTTTAAGAATTGTTATCCATTTAGTGTGATTGTTAATTAATTGAATATGCCATATTGTATGTGAAGTTTAAGAATTGTTATTCATTTAGTGTGATTGCTAATTGATTGTATATGCCATATTGTATGTGAAGTTTAAGAATTGTTATCAATTTAGTGTGATTGCTAATTAATTGTATATGCCATATTGTATGTGAAGTTGAAGAATTGTTATCCATTTAGTGTGATTGCTAATCAATTGGATATGCCATATTGTATGTGAAGTTTAAGAATTGTTATCCATTTAGTATGATTGCTAATTGATTGTATATGCCATATTGTATGTGAAGTTTAAGAATTGTTATCCATTTAGTATGATTGCTAATTAATTGCATATACCATATTGTATGTGAAGTTTAAGAATTGTTATCGATTTAGTGTGATTGCTAATAAATTGAATATGCCATATTGTATGTGAAGTTTAATAATTGTTATCCATTTAGTATGATTGCGAATTAATTGTATATGCCATATTGTATGTGAAGTTTAAGAATTGTTATCGATTTAGTGTGATTGCTAATTAATTGAATATGCCAGGTCGTATGTGAAGTTTGAGAATTGTTATCCATTTAGTGTGATTGCTAATTAATTGAATATGCCATATTGTATGTGAAGTTTAAGAATTGTTATCCATTTAGTATGATTGCGAATTAATTGTATATGCCATATTGTATGTGAAGTTTAAGAATTGTTATCCATTTAGTGTGATTGCGAATTAATTGCATATGCCATATTGTATGTGAAGTTTAAGAATTGTTTTCCATTTAGTATGATTGCTAATTAATTGAATATGCTATGTTGTATGTGAAGTTTAAGAATTGTTTTCCATTTAGTGTGATTGCTAATTAATTGAATATGCTATGTTGTATGTGAAGTTTAAGAATTGTCATCCATTTAGTGTGATTGCTAATTAATTGAATATGCCATATTGTATGTGAAGTTTAAGAATTGTTATCCATTTAGTATGATTGCTAATTAATAGAATATGCCATATTGTATGTGAAGTTTAAGAATTGTTATCCATTTAGTATGATTGCTAATCAATTTAATATGCCATATTGTATGTGAAGTTTAAGAATTGTTATCCATTTAGTGTGATTGCTAATCAATTGAATATGCCATATTGTATGTGAAGTTTAAGAATTGTTATCCATTTAGTGTGATTGCTAATCAATTGAATATGCCATATTGTATGTGAAGTTTAAGAATTGTTATCCATTTAGTGTGATTGCTAATTAATTGAATATGCCATATTGTATGTGAAGTTTAAGAATTGTTATCCATTTAGTGTGATTGCTAATTTATTGAATATGCCATATTTTATATGAAGTTTAAGAATTGTTATCCATTTAGTGTGATTGCTAATTAATTTAATATGCCATATTGTATGTGAAGTTTAAGAATTGTTATCCATTTAGTATGATTGCTAATTAATTGTATGCTTCGGATTGTAGGTCAAATTTTTATAGACTATATCTATTACTAGGGGTGCTTGATGTCTTAAATGTGTTGGATTGTAGATCAAGTTTTATAATAATTATCAATTATAATAGATTGCTGATGCTTTTAATGTGTCTGATTTGAGGTCAAGTTTTACAATCAAGGGACGGCTGATGTCGGATTGTAGGTCAAACAAATATACATACTGAAAATAAAACTCCTGTCCATATTCAATTGGTAACAAGGAAAATGAAAGAACACAGGAATGCCTAAAGAAAGGAACAAATTATAATAACCTCCCATAGAGTTGTGAGGACGCCATCTGTATTCGTTGCCGGTGACATCGAACTTGCAGAAGATTCCATTTTCAAATTTGCAGGTAGAAAATCCTAAAAAAATATGAAAAGAATATTAAATCTTCAGCAAAAAGGTTTAGTGTAAATACTTTTAAAAATAACATCTACAAATTTTCTTAAATTGTATGCTGCTACTAGTGTAGCAGTGATTAACATAAATATTTCTTTCCTCTCGTGGAGAGCAGCCCCTGTGAGGTGGTTGGGTCACACGATGACGCATCAGACTCCTGGACTTTAAAAGAAGTACTTTCAAACTCTTTGAGATTTACACAGCACTCACAGAGATCTTCCTGGCACCAACGAGAAAAGACGTCTTCTCTCTTGCCATGCTCAACTTTATCTTCACTGGAAGATATACTTTCGGTGGCCGACATTTCTTACTTCATTACTGTAGTAGCCATCATGCAGTTCTATAAGGTACCGTGTGTTGTTCATTGGAGATTGAATCCAGAGCGTTCCGATTACAAGGTAAAATCTTGTTATTTCAGTGTGAGAACAAGAGTCTACTTATACAAATTACCGTTGTTTTGCAATGGCAAATTCTCATTGAAATAAAAAGAGTAGAAACTTTCCTGCTGGCGTGACGATAAAATTATGATACGTCGAGTGTTCAGTGAGAAAAGAAGAAAGAAATTGAATTGGTGTTTTGTGTCAGGTTACTCGATTGACAAGAGTCGTGTTTTGAAGAATTGTTAATTACAATTATAGAGTCAGAGTTTTTGAGAGTTGCGGTCGTCGTGTTTTGGAGAATTGTTAATACAATTCAGGAGTCGGACTTTGGATTTTTTTTCCTGTGTGCACGTTTTTTTTTCAACTTTCACTTCTACAGTTACTTCCTTCACTTTGACACTGTCTTAACTTTTGCCAACTTACACCCAACAGTATAGGTCACTTAAATACATATCGTTGTTGTTTATAAAAGGGCTTTGTTTTTCCTTTCATTTGACGACTTTTTTGTTACAAAATATTATAGAAGACCAAACTTCTATGCCAATGGTGTATGTTGTTGTTGTTAATGCTATTACTTCTAACAGAGATCCTTACTAGGATTTTTTTAATTAAATTTAATTATTACCGTATTGTTTGGCCATTAAATTAATATAGAACCAAATTATGTTTCGGAATTTTTTAGATAATTTGTATCATTTGTATTATTTGGACTACTATTCTCATCGCGGATGTTATTCTCACAACGTTTCGGCTAATGTAACCTCCACCCTTCTTCAGGCGCGTCTTGTCGAACTCGAAAATGGGAATCTCTATGGAATTTCGAACAGAACCCTTTATTTAATCGATGGGAGTAGCTGGCTCTCGTTCAGTCAACTATAACCGGGTAGAAGTCTTAAGTAATTCGTAATTGTATTCTTAGTATCGCCCGTATCGAAGATTGAACCTTCAACCTCCAGAAGACTATCAATTAGAACTGATTATTACTTAACACTTATATCCATTATGCCACAGGTCCTTGTAACAAAAGCAAGATACTCCTGTGGATAAAATAAAGCGTTCCATTCGAAATTCCATACAGATTCCCGAGTTTGACATAAAGATTCCCGAATTCGACAAGATGCACCTGAAGAAGGTCAGAGGTTACATCGGTCGAAACGTTGTGAGAATAACATCCAAGATGAGAACAATAGTTCAAATATTTCAAATAATATATAAAACCAAATTGATATCAAACTATAACTAAGGTTTTAATCCGTATTTATAAAATTATTGGATGTAAATTGCTTCCAAAATGTTCAATCTTTTAATACATAAAGATTTGCTAAGAATTTTACAGCCAGAAATTACTTTCTATTAGATAGTTTAAATGCCTCCAAATTCCTTTCAAATTTCGAAGGGTCACAAAGTAATTCATATTTTTTAAATTATCAACAAAAGATTAAAATGGCTGAATTGATTACGAAGAAACCGAAATTCATTCGTGGATTTAATTTCGCAATTAAATTATTTTTAAATAGGATTCTTAAAAGTTCCTTTTATTTTATGCTATTGCATATTTTATGTCAATAAATATTCGATTAAAAAATAATAAAAATAATAATTCAATGTATAATTATCAAAGTTACGTTGGCAGGAGAAATACACAAACACGTAAATAGATTTCTCTGTTTTGGGTGACTGTCCCCCCCCCCCCCGCCACTCTACGATTGTAATTAGCGATTTATTCGATAAATAAAAACCACTCCACCCCCAAAAAAGTAAATATGATCAAAGAATATATGTGAAGCTTTCCAAGGTCAGTGAATGAAAAATTATTCTAGATTGAGGCAATTTTTATCTCAATCCATAGTGCCCATTTTGGTGGGACATTGAATTTAACAACATTGAAAATCGACCTTTCGTCTAACTCTGGCCTTGATTTAAATATATGGCGATTGATTTAAGGAATTTGTTGTGGTTATTTTGTTTTCAATTTATCGACTGTTAACTAATCTGCACTTTTACCATTGACTATGTTGTTGTTATTTGGTTGCCTCTCCACGATGGCGATGTTTAATGTGTTAAAAATCCATCTCCTAAGGGGAAAATTGCCGCAGTCTAGAAGGATCTATATTTAATGTGTTGAAAATCCATCTCCTGGGGAATAAAATTGCTGCAGCCTATAAGGATTTCTTGTAAAATTGACAAATAGTTAAATAGAGGGAAAATAAATAAAAATTGCCACAGTCTAGAAAGATTCCTCCTTGACTGACCTAGAAGAGAAAAAACAAAGTAACAGATACTGCACTTTTAAGTTGAAGTATATTTAGAAAAGTAGAAATTAATATATTTTGGGGGGAATATCAGAAACAGTTTTAGCGTCGAAGAAAGTATGTAAAAAAAATTATGAAATAAATTTGAATAATGTTCGGTATGAATTAATATCAATAATGTTCGATGAATAGGAAAATGTAGATGAAAATAATGATTTTAAATATTATGCCGGTCTGTGTTCGAAATTGATTTCGAAGCCTTTTAACTGTTGTGAATTAAACAAATGTACATTATGTAAATCAATATGCATAATAAGTGATTAAGTTCGTTAAATGTGTTCCGTAAATTTCGGAATGAGATTAAGTCTATACGTAATAGTTAGAAATAACATAATCTAATAGTCTTGAAAATCAGTGGAATATGAGGTAGTTTATATTAAATTTGAGTGGAATGTAGTGTATTATGTAGTAAATTAATGGAAGATTAACTGTAACGGTTACGTTTTTCTAAAGTATCCGTTATGTATAACTTCCCGGTGATGAAAGGGAGAATAATAGTAGAAAAATATGAGAGGAAAAAGTTTTTGCTACCATCTCTATGGAGTATGTTTGGGAGAGAGTCTTTGATGATGGTTTGAAAGTAGTATTTATTGTTAGATGGAGAAAACAATCATAAATTTCTTCAAACACGCTCGAATTAATAATCTGAAAAGAGTCGTGAGTTTAGTAACCTATGATGCATGAGGTTATTTTCTTACTCTCGCCAAAGGTATAGAGGCAAAAAACGTTTTCACTTTATATATATAGATAATCAGATTTTTCTTAGCTAAAAGAAAGATCAAGGTCGTTCTCAATGGCCGTACACCCAAACAACACTACATCAATGCAAGTGTGCCGAAAGAGTCGATACTTGAACATATATTATTCCTGATCTTCATAAATGACCTTCCTGATTCAATCACATCTGAGATGGGTGTATTTTCTGATGACACCACACTCTATTCCTGGCATGAGGGCACATCGAATGCCTACAGAAGAAAGGCAATGGGTGAATCCTTGGTAAATGACCTTCAGTCTATACTAGAATGTGACCAAAAATGGATGGTCACCATTTAATGCTACCAAGGCAAAGCTCATTTCCTTTAACAACTATAAGAAACCTTTCCAGTAATTGTCATGGCCGATAGCACCATTCCCAAGAGTCCAACATTTAAACTCTTCGGCCTGACACTCTAAGTTAACATGAAGTGGAATAAGTACATAGAAGATTCTGTCAAGTCTGCCGCAAAGAAGGTAGGCTCCTTATACTGGGCTAGAAAACTTATCACATAAATATATAAAGCCACCAATGGAGTATTTTTGCCACATCTGAGCTGGTGCACCAATCACTAGCCTCTCCTTCTTTGACAGGGTACAAAAAAATACTAGGTCCTGCACTGTCTGCTGAGCTCCAGCCCCTGTTGCATCGCCACAATGTTGCATCCCTGTTCTTGTTTTACAAGTACTTTCATAGAATGTCCTCTGATGAACTTACAGCACTTGTAACCCTTTGACATAAATACCCTTGATCCACCCAACTTGCAAGGAAATCCCACCCTTTCACTGTAGACGTCCCTAGATGCTGGAAGATTCTTTCCTCAGAGCGCTTGTCTTTAGTATTCCCTCCCTGCTCCCTGTTTCCCCGACCGTGCCAACATGCATAAATTAAAATGTAATTTAAACAAACAACATGCTTCTCAACTCTTCACCCAGGTTGCTCTTCCCTATAAATCTGGCCCCCTATCACAGTAGCCCTTTACGCTTCAGTGGCAATATGCTTTATTTGGAGTGAACACAAGTAAAAAAACATTAATATGCTTTATTTGGAGTGAACACAAGTAAAAAAACATTAATATGCTTTATTTGGAGTGAACACAAGTAAAAAAAACATTAATATGCTTTATTTGGAGTGAACACAAGTAAAAAAACATTAATATGCTTTATTTGGAGTGAACACAAGTAAAAAAACATTAATATGCTTTATTTGGAGTGAACACAAGTAAAAAAACATTAATATGCTTTATTTGGAGTGAACACAAGCAAAAAAAACATTAATATGCTTTATTTGGAGTGAACACAAGTAAAAAAAACATTAATATAGGAATGTGCAATGTATTTATTTAAATAAGCAAATAGTAAAAAAATTAAATTGCAAAGAATTTATCCAGAATTTTCCCATTACTAGAGTTTGGAATTATATATATAAATATATACATATAGATCTTAAGTAAACTTAATTAACGACATGATCTTTTATTTCCCCTCCAAGAATTCAACATAAACAATAGTTTGTGTACGATCGTTTCAGAGACAACATGGGTGTTTATCAATATCGAGTACCTTCATCAGCACAACCAGCATAAGGACCACAGAGTTGAACACTCATGGAACTGTGTACAGTGGCGTGCAGAGGTAGGGGGCAAGATGGTGGTCCTGGGCATTCAAATTGAGGGGGGGGGCATCTAGTCATATTCCAACTATCTCCCTTTCTCAAAATATTTCTCAGTACTAGGACTTATACTCCATCACCAGGACATCAGCAGACTTATACACACCATAGACACGGTGTCTAATTATATATTTTGGGTGAAAACATTAAATATTAGAACAAAATCGACAATAATTTAGTTGTAACTGAAAATAGTTATGCTTACCTGTACAAGTAGACTCAGGTCCGATGGCAACATCATCTACCGCAATATAACCAGAAACACCGTAACCACGAATGGCAACAAATTCAACAATTCCCACAAAATTCTTGGGTACAACGAGACATATCCTTCTCCAATCTTGCGTAGCAGAACTTGTTTGGTATGTTAAGTTAGAAGCCAAGTCGGGTTCAGAGAGCAAGTTCACTTTCAGGATTCCCAAATTATCCCCGGACATATATAATCTGAAGTTAAACGTCATTGCTTTGAAAGTCTTTATTCTGGGTGTGCGAAATGCAGACTTTTCTTGTTGATTACCATATTTGGAATCAATAGCCAAAAAGTGACCTGGAATTAACATGAAAAACAAATCAATTAATTTCAAACGAATAGCATTGTGAAATCAGGAAGGCTTAAGTCCTAACATATAATTTATTGTCTCTACAAAATAAAATCATTTGAAGAATGCTTAAACATTACATTATCACTTCCCGCCAAAATATGTCACTTCTCTCCAAAATACATATTTCGATACATTGGATATGTTAAAACAGGCCTATTTACATGCTTATCACCAAATAATAATGACGAGATGCGTATGTGTGTGTGTGCGTACATGTCTGTCTGTCTGTCTATGTGACAATGAATGGTAACTGGGACACAAAGTTGTGGGAAAAGTGGTCTAGGACAAGGGAATCCTTTTAACACATATCTCATAATCTGAAGGTTGTGAGTTCAATTTTTGTACAAGGTGACAATATGTCTCCCTTGTCAAACCGCTGTTAGAATATGGTGTCCACGCCTCTACTTTATATCTAATATGTGATGGAGAGAGGTCAACGAATAGTGCAGGGACTATGGGATCTCCCCTCTGAAAGCCGACTCAAGAAGCTTAACCTTTTCTCTCTAGAGCGCTGACGTTTATGCATTGATCTTATTTTGGCTTACATTCTCCTCAAATACCATTATGATGTCTCCAAGGACCTATTATTTATTCCTGCACCAGATAGAAGCCTGTGCAGGCATTACCAAAACTGGTTTCAGAACCGGGCCGTTTTCTCAATCTGGATCTCTGGATCTTGAAATGGACTTCCAAGAGATGTAGTAAAAGCGCCAACAACACAGCAATTCAAAGTGAAATTGAACAGGTGTTGGGCCACTGTATCCTTTCCTGCGTAAATTTCTGCTCCCCTTTCCCTACATGGCAACTGAAGCATGCTTGTTTTATTTTTTGCCAAATTTATTGAATTGAAGATAATCTTTGATACACACGATAGTTCCTGTGAGTGTTAGGTTTTTACTGCATGTCAACAATGATTGGGTCATTTTATGCTGAAACCATGAACGTTTTTTTTGTATACAATTAATTTGTAAATTTAAATATGAAGAGATTTTTTGTTACATACAGCATAGACATTCACAGCAAGAACTCGTCCCGTTACCACAACGGAAAATAACTTTTCTTTCTTCCTTCGTGTGTCTAGCACATAGCAGAATTTCCATGAACGGGGTTTATTTCCAAGAACTTCCCATCTATGGAACACATTACCATGCGAATGCTTCCCTGCAGACTACAACATGGCCGTCTTCAAATCTAATGTCAACAATAGCTTGTCATAAACCGTCTGCATAAGTAACAATCTATCCATCTCATTAACCCTTATTTGATTTTGACCTAGATAGTCACCAATTTAGTACTGATCACGCTCAACGTCACTTAAACACAAGACAGGCATAGAGTTTTAAAAAGGAAAAAGAAAAGTGGACGAGCGTATAAGACATGTTTACCTCTAAATTTTTATTATTTTTAATGATTTTGAAAAGCATTTTTATGATGTAAGAACTTATATTAAATTTATATTATTTTGATTATTCATACCACTGTTCTCATCTTGGATGTTATTCTCACAACGTTTCTGTCGATGTAACTTCCGGTTTTCTTCAGGTGTGTTGTGTCGAACTCGGGAATCTATATGCAATTTCGAACTGAACCCTTTCAATAGTCCACAGGAGTAGAGTGTTCTCGTTCCACCACTCATGACTAGGTTAAGTAACTAATATTTATTTAATTCTTAGTTAGTATTACCTGTGGTGGGGATTGAACCTTCAACCTCCACTATAGGCGATACTAAGTATAAAATAAAAATGATCCATTAAGATTTCTATGCACTCATCACTGATGGAATGACAACAATCTACCAATATGGATTAAATAAAGTGTTCAGTTCGGAATTCTATACAGATTCCCGAGTTCAACAAGATGCACCTGAAGAATGTTATATGTTACATCGGACGAAACGTTGTGACAATAACATCCAAGATAAGAATAGTAGACCAAATAATACAAAAATACAAATTATCCATCCTCATCTAAAAAATTATGAAACATAATACCGATATTTAAGATTATAAACAAATTATAAAAAAATTGAAAAATTACTTGTTCGATTTTTAGCAGAGGGTATCAGGTGAAATAACCTTACTATATTTTTAGACCGGTCTTTTACCAAAATAATCCGGTTTATTTGTTGTTTTTTATGAATTTAGCACAGGAAGGGGGATCATTTTATGTCACATTTAAATGGCAACCTGCCCCCCCCCCCACCTTTAAGCATGCAATTTTTTTAAATTGTGTAATCTCACAATTTGGTGTTTAATAAATATTAGTGGGACCCGTGGAAATTCCACAGTTGTATCCTTCTTCTGTTGTATATTGCTGCCAGGCTTGCAGCGTGAACACAGACTGCAAAATAATATTGTTCAAACTGAAACAACTTATATAAGTACTCTGGTTTTAATGTAGTTTCCGAATATATCTGGTTATCTTCAAAACACTTGTAAGAGTTTGTGACATATTTCCATTCTATGGACGTCAAGCGTGAATATAGACCCCACGCTATTTTTGTACCATCTTTAGAAAAATCAGATACTACACATAGATCAGAAGGAAAGTTTTATGTTCGACACAACAGCACTGTCAGATGAAATTTACAAAAATACTTTTTTCATTGTATCTTCAGCAAACGGGGAATCAAATCTTTTAAAAAAGGTGTACGTACGACTATGAAATTGCTTGATTATTGTATAGATAGTAGCATATTATTGTATAGATAGTAGAATATTATTGACTAGATAGTAGCATATTATTGTATAGATAGTAGAATATTATTGTATAGATAGTAAAATATGATTATATAGATAGTAACGTGATTATTGTATAGATAGTAGCATATTATTGAATAGATAGTAGCCTGATTATTCTATAGATAGTAGCATATTATTGTATAGAGAGTAGCATATTATTGTATAGATAGTAGCCTGATTATAATATAGATAGTAGTATATTATTGTAGAGATAGTAGCATCTTATTGTATAGATAGTAACCTGATTATCCTATAGATAGTAGCATATTATTGTATAGATAGTAGCCTGATTATTGTATAGATAGTAGCATATTATTGTATAGATAGTAGCATATTATTGTATAGATAGTAGCATATTATTGTGTAGATAGTAGCCTGATTATTGTATAGATAGTAGCATATTATTGTATAGATAGTAGCATATTATTGTATAGATAGTAACCTGATTATTGTATAGATAGTAACCTGATAATTGTATAGATAGTAGCATATTATTGTATAGATAGTAGCATATTATGTATAGATAGTAGCATATTATTGTATAGATAGAAGCATATTATTGTATAGATAGTAGCATATTATTGTATAGATAGTAGCCTGATTATTGTATAGATAGTAGCATATTATTGTATAGATAGTAGCATATTATTGTATAGATAGTAGCATATTATTGTATAGATAGTAGCATATAACTATATAGATAGTAGCATATTATTGTATAGATAGTAGCATATAACTATATAGATAGTAGCATATTATTGTATAGATAGAAGCATATTATTGAATAGATAGTAGCATATTATTGTATAGATAGTAGCATATTATTGTATAGATATTAACATATTATTGTATAGATAGTAGCCTGATTATTGTATAGATAGTAGAATATTATTGTATAGATAGTAGCCTATTATTGTATAGATAGTAGCATATTTTTGTATAGATAGTAGCTAGATCATTGTATAGATAGTAGCCTATTATTTTATAGATAGTAGCATATTATTGTATAGATAGTAGCATATTATTGTACAGATATCAGCCTAATTATTGTATCGATAGTAGCATATGATTGTATAGATAGTAACATATTATGGTATAGATAGTAGCATATTATTGTATAGATAGTACCACAGTATTGTATAGATAGTAGCATATTATTGTATAGATAGAAGCATATTATTGTATAGATTGTAATTTTGTTATTGTATAGATAGTAGCATATTATTGTATAGATAGTAGCATATTATTGTATAGATAGTAGCATATTATTGTATAGATAGTAGCATATTATAGTTCAGATTGTAGCATATTATTGTATAAATAGTAGTATATTATTGTATAGATAGTAGAATATAATTGTGTAGCCTGAATATTGTATAGATAGAAGCATATTTTTGTATAAATAGTAGCCTGATTATTGTATAGGTAGTAGCATATTATTGTATAGATAGAAGCATATTATTGTATAGATAGTAGCATATTATTGTATAGATAGTAGCATATTATTGTAGGGATAGTAGCCTCATTATTGTATAGATAGTAACCTGATTATTGCCTAGATAGTAGCATATTATTGTATAGATTGTGGCATATTATTGTATAGATAGTAGCATATTATTGTATAGATAGTAGCATATTATTGTATAGATAGTAGCCTGATTATTGTATAGATAGTTGCATATTGTTGTATAGATAGTAGCATATTATTGTATATATAGTAGCATATTATTGTATATCTGTAGCCTGATTATTGTATAAATAGTAGAATATTATTGTATAGATAGTAGCATATCATTGTATAGATTGTAGCATATTATAATATAGATAGTAGGATATTATTGTACAGATAGTAGCCTGTTATAGTATAGATAGTAGCATATCATTGTATAGATAGTAGCTTGATTATTGTATACCTAGTAGCCTGATTATTGTATAGATAGTAGCATATTATTTTGTAGATGTAGCCTGATTATTGCATAGATAGAAGCATATTATTGTATAGATAGTAGCATATTATATTATAGATCGTAGCATATTATAGTATAGATAGTAGCATATGTTGTATAGATAGTAGAATATTGTTGTATAGATAGTAGCTCGATCATTGTATAGATAGTAGCCTATTATTGTATATATAGTAGCATATTATTTTGTAGATAGTTGCATATTATTGTATAGATAGTAGCCTGTTTATTGTATCGATAGTAGCATATGATTGTATAGATAGTAAAATATTATGGTATAGATAGTAGCATATTATTGTATAGATAGTACCATAGTATTGTATAGATAGTAGCATATTATTGTATAGACAGTAGCATATTATTGTATTGATAGTAGCATATTAATGTATAGATAGTAGCATATTATTGTATAGATAGTAGCATATTATTGTATAGATAGTAGCATATTATTGTATAGATAGTAACCTGATCATTGTATAGATAGTAGCATATTATTGTATAGACAGTAGCATATTATTGTATAGATAGTAGCATATTATTGTATAGGTAGAAGCATATTATTGTATAGATAGTAGCATATTATTATGGTATTTGTAGATAGTAGCCTGATTATTGTAGATAGTAACCTGATTATTGTTTGATAGTAGCATATTATTGTGCACATAGTAGCATATTATTGTATAGATAGTAGCATATTATTGTATAGATAGTAGTATATTATTGTATAGATAGTAGCATATCACTGTATAGATAGTAGAATATTCTAGTATAGATAGTACTCTGATTATTGTATAGATAGTAGTATATTATTGTATGGATACTAGCAGATCATTGTATAGATACAAGCATATCATTGTATAGATAGTAAGATATATTGTATGGATAGTAGCATATTAGTGTATAGATTTTAATTTTGTTATTGTAGATAGTAGCATATTATAGATCAGATGGTAGCATATGATTGTATAGATTGTAGTATTTTATTGTATAGATAGTAGAATATAATTGTATATATAGTAGCTTGATTATTGTATAGATAGAAGCATATTTTTGTATAGATGGTAGCCTGATTATTGTATAGATAGTAGCATATTATTGTATAGATAGAAGCATATTATTGCATAGAGAGTAGCATATTATTGTATAGATAGTAGCATATTATTGTATAGATAGTAGCCTCATTATTGTATAGATAGTAACCTGATTATTGCATAGATAATAGCATATTATTGTATAGATTGTGGCATATTATTGTATAGATAGTAGCCTGATTATTGTATAGATAGTCGCATATTATTGTATAGATAGTAGAATATTATTGTATATGTGTAGCCTGATTATGGTATAGATAGTAGAATATTATTGTATAGATAGTA
This sequence comes from Sepiola atlantica, assembly GCA_963556195.1. Lineage (NCBI taxonomy): Eukaryota > Metazoa > Mollusca > Cephalopoda > Sepiida > Sepiolidae > Sepiola > Sepiola atlantica. The sequence goes on from OY744515.1 coordinate 71,218,345, forward strand.
GCATAGAATTGTATAGATAGTAGCATATTATTGTATAGATAGTAGGATATTATTGTATAGATAGTAGCATGTTATAGTATAGATAGTAGCATATCATTGTATAGATGGTAGATTGATTATTGTATAGATAGTAGCATATTATTGTATAGATAGTAAAATATTATGGTATAAATAGTAGCATATTATTGTATAGATAGTAGTATATTATTGTATAGATAGTAGCATATTATTGTATAGACAGTAGCATATTATTGTATAGATAGTAGCATATTATTGTATAGACAGTAGCATATTATTGTATAGATAGTAGCATATTAATGTATAGATAGTAGCATATTATTGTATAGATAGTAGCATATTATTGTATAGATAGTAACATGATCATTGTATAGATAGTAGCATATTATTGTATAGATAGTTGCATATTATTGTATAGATAGTAGCATATTATTGTATAGATTGTAGCATCTTATTATATAGATAGTAGCATATTATTGTATAGATAGTAGTATTGTATTGTGTAGATAGTTGCATATTATTGTATAGATAGTAGCATATTATAGTTCAGATAGTAGCATATTATTGTATAGATAGTAGCATATTATTGTATAGATAGTAGCCTGGTTATTGTGTAGATAGTAGCCTGATTATTGTTTGATAGTAACATATTATTGTACACATAGTAGCATATTATTGTATTGATAGTAACATATTATTGAATAGATAGTAGCCTGATTATTCTATAGATAGTAGCATATTATTGTATAGAGAGTAGCATATTATTGTATAGATAGTAGCCTGATTATAATATAGATAGTAGTATATTATTGTAGAGATAGTAGCATCTTATTGTATAGATAGTAACCTGATTATCCTATAGATAGTAGCATATTATTGTATAGATAGTAGCCTGATTATTGTATAGATAGTAGCATATTATTGTATAGATAGTAGCATATTATTGTATAGATAGTAGCATATTATTGTGTAGATAGTAGCCTGATTATTGTATAGATAGTAGCATATTATTGTATAGATAGTAGCATATTATTGTATAGATAGTAACCTGATTATTGTATAGATAGTAACCTGATAATTGTATAGATAGTAGCATATTATTGTATAGATAGTAGCATATTATGTATAGATAGTAGCATGTTATTGTATAGATAGAAGCATATTATTGTATAGATAGTAGCATATTATTGTATAGATAGTAGCCTGATTATTGTATAGATAGTAGCATATTATTGTATAGATAGTAGCATATTATTGTATAGATAGTAGCATATTATTGTATAGATAGTAGCATATAACTATATAGATAGTAGCATATTATTGTATAGATAGTAGCATATAACTATATAGATAGTAGCATATTATTGTATAGATAGAAGCATATTATTGAATAGATAGTAGCATATTATTGTATAGATAGTAGCATATTATTGTATAGATATTAACATATTATTGTATAGATAGTAGCCTGATTATTGTATAGATAGTAGAATATTATTGTATAGATAGTAGCCTATTATTGTATAGATAGTAGCATATTTTTGTATAGATAGTAGCTAGATCATTGTATAGATAGTAGCCTATTATTTTATAGATAGTAGCATATTATTGTATAGATAGTAGCATATTATTGTACAGATATCAGTCTAATTATTGTATCGATAGTAGCATATGATTGTATAGATAGTAACATATTATGGTATAGATAGTAGCATATTATTGTATAGATAGTACCACAGTATTGTATAGATAGTAGCATATTATTGTATAGATAGAAGCATATTATTGTATAGATTGTAATTTTGTTATTGTATAGATAGTAGCATATTATTGTATAGATAGTAGCATATTATTGTATAGATAGTAGCATATTATTGTATAGATAGTAGCATATTATAGTTCAGATTGTAGCATATTATTGTATAAATAGTAGTATATTATTGTATAGATAGTAGAATATAATTGTGTAGCCTGAATATTGTATAGATAGAAGCATATTTTTGTATAAATAGTAGCCTGATTATTGTATAGGTAGTAGCATATTATTGTATAGATAGAAGCATATTATTGTATAGATAGTAGCATATTATTGTATAGATAGTAGCATATTATTGTAGGGATAGTAGCCTCATTATTGTATAGATAGTAACCTGATTATTGCCTAGATAGTAGCATATTATTGTATAGATTGTGGCATATTATTGTATAGATAGTAGCATATTATTGTATAGATAGTAGCATATTATTGTATAGATAGTAGCCTGATTATTGTATAGATAGTTGCATATTGTTGTATAGATAGTAGCATATTATTGTATATATAGTAGCATATTATTGTATATCTGTAGCCTGATTATTGTATAAATAGTAGAATATTATTGTATAGATAGTAGCATATCATTGTATAGATTGTAGCATATTATAATATAGATAGTAGGATATTATTGTACAGATAGTAGCCTGTTATAGTATAGATAGTAGCATATCATTGTATAGATAGTAGCTTGATTATTGTATACCTAGTAGCCTGATTATTGTATAGATAGTAGCATATTATTTTGTAGATGTAGCCTGATTATTGCATAGATAGAAGCATATTATTGTATAGATAGTAGCATATTATATTATAGATCGTAGCATATTATAGTATAGATAGTAGCATATGTTGTATAGATAGTAGAATATTGTTGTATAGATAGTAGCTCGATCATTGTATAGATAGTAGCCTATTATTGTATATATAGTAGCATATTATTTTGTAGATAGTTGCATATTATTGTATAGATAGTAGCCTGTTTATTGTATCGATAGTAGCATATGATTGTATAGATAGTAAAATATTATGGTATAGATAGTAGCATATTATTGTATAGATAGTACCATAGTATTGTATAGATAGTAGCATATTATTGTATAGACAGTAGCATATTATTGTATTGATAGTAGCATATTAATGTATAGATAGTAGCATATTATTGTATAGATAGTAGCATATTATTGTATAGATAGTAGCATATTATTGTATAGATAGTAACCTGATCATTGTATAGATAGTAGCATATTATTGTATAGACAGTAGCATATTATTGTATAGATAGTAGCATATTATTGTATAGGTAGAAGCATATTATTGTATAGATAGTAGCATATTATTATGGTATTTGTAGATAGTAGCCTGATTATTGTAGATAGTAACCTGATTATTGTTTGATAGTAGCATATTATTGTACACATAGTAGCATATTATTGTATAGATAGTAGCATATTATTGTATAGATAGTAGTATATTATTGTATAGATAGTAGCATATCACTGTATAGATAGTAGAATATTCTAGTATAGATAGTACTCTGATTATTGTATAGATAGTAGTATATTATTGTATGGATACTAGCAGATCATTGTATAGATACAAGCATATCATTGTATAGATAGTAAGATATATTGTATGGATAGTAGCATATTAGTGTATAGATTTTAATTTTGTTATTGTAGATAGTAGCATATTATAGATCAGATGGTAGCATATGATTGTATAGATTGTAGTATTTTATTGTATAGATAGTAGAATATAATTGTATATATAGTAGCTTGATTATTGTATAGATAGAAGCATATTTTTGTATAGATGGTAGCCTGATTATTGTATAGATAGTAGCATATTATTGTATAGATAGAAGCATATTATTGCATAGAGAGTAGCATATTATTGTATAGATAGTAGCATATTATTGTATAGATAGTAGCCTCATTATTGTATAGATAGTAACCTGATTATTGCATAGATAATAGCATATTATTGTATAGATTGTTGCATATTATTGTATAGATAGTAGCCTGATTATTGTTTAGATAGTCGCATATTATTGTATAGATAGTAGAATATTATTGTATATGTGTAGCCTGATTATGGTATAGATAGTAGAATATTATTGTATAGATAGTAGCATAGAATTGTATAGATATTAGCATATTATTGTATAGATAGTAGGATATTATTGTATAGATAGTAGCATGTTATAGTATAGATAGTAGCATATCATTGTATAGATGGTAGATTGATTATTGTATAGATAGTAGCATATTATTGTATAGATAGTAAAATATTATGGTATAAATAGTAGCATATTATTGTATAGATAGTAGCATATTATTGTATAGATAGTAGCATATTATTGTATAGACAGTAGCATATTATTGTATAGATAGTAGCATATTAATGTATAGATAGTAGCATATTATTGTATAGATAGTAGCATATTATTGTATAGATAGTAACCTGATCATTGTATAGATAGTAGCATATTATTGTATAGATAGTTGCATATTATTGTATAGATAGTAGCATATTATTGTATAGATTGTAGCATATTATTATATAGATAGTAGCATATTATTGTATAGATAGTAGTATTGTATTGTGTAGATAGTTGCATATTATTGTATAGATAGTAGCATATTATAGTTCAGATAGTAGCATATTATTGTATAGATAGTAGCATATTATTGTATAGATAGTAGCCTGGTTATTGTGTAGATAGTAGCCTGATTATTGTTTGATAGTAACATATTATTGTACACATAGTAGCATATTATTGTATTGATAGTAACATATTATTGTATAGATAGTAGCATATTATTGTATAGATAGTAGCATATTATTATATAGATAGTAGCATATTATTGTATAGATAGTAGTATTGTATTGTGTAGATAGTTGCATATTATTGTATAGATAGTAGCATATTATAGTTCAGATAATAGCATATTATTGTATAGATAGTAGCCTGATTATTGTATAGATAGAAGCATATTATTGTATAGATAGTAGTCTATTATTGTATAGATAGTAGCATATAATTGTATAGATAGTAGCATATTATTGTATGACTAGTAGCATATTATTATATAGATAGTAATCTTATTATTGTATAGATAGTAGTACGTTATTGTATAGATAGTAACATATTATAGTATAGATAGTAGCATATAATAGTATATATAGTTGCATATTATTGTATAGATAGTAGCATATTATTGTATAGATAGTAGCATATTATTGTATAGATAGTAGCCTGATTATTGTATAGATAGTAGCATATTATTTTATAGATAGTATCATATAATTGTATATGTGTAGCTAGATTATTTTATAGATAGTAGCATATCATTGTATAGATAGTAGCATATCATTGTATAGATAGTAACTTGATTATTGTATAGATAGTAGCCTGATTATTGTATAGATAGTAGCATATTATTGTATATATAGTAGCCTGATTATTGTATAGATAGTAGCATATCATTTTATAGATAGTAGCATATTATTGTATATATAGAAACATATTATTGTATAGATAGAAGCATATTATTGTATAGATAGTAGCATATTATTGTATAGATAGTAGCATATTATTGTATAGATAGTAGCCTGATTATTGTATAGATAGTAGCATATTATTGTATAGATAGTAGCATATTATTGTATAGATAGTAGCATATTATTGTATAGATAGTAGCATATTATTGTATAGATAGTAGCATATTATTGTATAGATAGAAGCATATTATTGTATTACTAGTAGAATATTATTATATAGATAATAATCTTATTAATGTATAGATAGTAGCATGTTATTGTATAGATATTAGTATATTATAGTATAGATAGTAGCATATAATAGTATATATAGTAGAATATTGATGTATAGATAGTAGCATATTATTGTATAGATAGTATCATATTATTGTATATGTGTAGCTAGATTATTGTATGGATAGTAGAATATTATTGTATAGATAGTAGCATATCATTGTATAGATAGTAGCATATTATTGTATCGATAGTAGCATATTATTGTATAGATAGTAACTTTATTATTGTATAGATAGTAGCCTGATTATTGTATAGATAGTAGCCTGATTATTGTATAGATAGTAGCCTGATTATTCTATAGTAGTAGCATATCATTGTATAGGTAGTAGCATATTATTGTATAGATAGTAGTCTGATTATTGTATAGATAGTAGATTGATTATTGTATATATATAGTAGCATATGATTGAATAGATAGTTGTATATTATTGTATAGATAGTAGCATATTATTGTATAGATAGTAGCATATTATTGTATGACTAGTAGAATATTATTATATAGATAGTAATCTTATTAATGTATAGATAGTAGCGTGTTATTGTATAGATAGTAGTATATTATAGTATGGATAGTCGCATATAATAGTATATATAGTAGAATATTGATGTATTGATAGTAGCATATTATTGTATAGATAGTATCATATTATTGTATATGTGTAGCCAGATTATTGTATGGATAGTAGAATATTATTGTATAGATAGTAGCATATCATTGTATAGATAGTAGCATATTATTGTATAGATAGTAGATTGATTATTGTATAGATAGTAGCATATTATTGTATAGATAGTAACTTTATTATTGTATAGATAGTAGCCTGATTATTGTATAGATAGTAGCATATTATTGTATAGATAGTAGCATATCATTGTATAGATAGTAACTTTATTATTGTATAGATAGTAGCCTGATTATTGTATAGATAGTAGCATATTATTGTATAGATAGTAGCCTGATTATTGTATAGATAGTAGCCTATTATTGTAAAGATAGTAGCATATTATTGTATAGATAGTAGCATCTTAGTGTATAGATAGTAGCCTGATAATTGTATCGTAAGTAGCATATTATTCTATAGATAGTAGCATATTATTGTATAGATAGTAGCCACATTATTGTATAGATATTAGCATATTATTGTATAAATAGTAGCATATTATTGTATAGATAGTAGCATATTATTGTATAGATAGTAGCATATTATAGTATAGATAGTAACCGTATGATTTTATAGATAGTAGCATATTATTGTATAGATAGTAACCTGATGATTGTATAGATAGTAGCATATTATTGTATGGATAGTAGCATATTATTGTATAGATAGTAGCCTTATTATTGTATAGATAGTATCATATTATTGTATAGATATTTGCATATTATTGTATAGATAGTAGCCTGATTATTGTATAGATAGTAGCATATTATTGTATAGATAGTAGCATATTATTGTATAGATAGTAGCATATTATTGTATAGATAGTAGCATATTATTGTATAGATAGTAGCCTGATACAAATTTAAATGGTAATGCCGAAATCATTCGCAAATATAATGCTCAGAGGTGGGAGAAATTACATTAAACTTACATAAAAAAAAACGACTCAATTTTTTTTTTAAATATATAATCTGAAAAGATTGTTCTTAATAGATATTTATCCAAGGATTTTTTTTTAAATAAGAGCGTTTTGTATAAGTTCGTTGAAAATTGAAACAGATTATGCCAATATACTCACCGTACGTCTCTCCTTCAGTAAAATCTTTTTTCGGTGCCAACGAGCTGCTTATCACACTATCGCCCCGCTGTCGCTTCCATGCATAAGAATCAGGTGCTGATTTGGTTATCATAAGATGGCCGCAGTCACTGTGTTCGTAAGTGCAAGAAACGCCTATAATTTGAAATGCAAAAGAAAAAGCCATGAAAGAAGTGCAACGGTTTTCCTTTTTTATTTTTATCCCTAACTGAATTTCTAAATGTATTTAAGTGTGCCGTATACTCCACAAGACATGTTGTGTCAATATGGAAGCTACCATCACCTAACATCAAGACTTGCGAAATGATAAATCTACCAAGTCATGTGACGGCCTTTGTAAAGATTGATTTTAGCTGTTTTTAATGGTGACCCCCATGTGATGCAAACACTCAACCTTCTGAATGTCAAAGAGAATCTGAATGAGCTCTTATAACATAAAGTGCCTTGTATTCCCAAATGATCACCCATCTTGTACTGGTCAGGCTCAACGTAGCTTAACTTCGTTGATCTAACGAGAACCGGTTTGCCAATGTGAGTATGCCGTATATACTAGTCAGGGTAACAGCTGTTTTTACCTCCTTTTCAACACAGCCCAAATAAAAGGTATTTTATGTACACTTCAATGTTAACTACTGTCGTCTATTAATTCATCTTTGGAGTCAAATGGACTTTCTATTACAGCCTATTATAATTATAATTATAATAGTGAACTGATATCATCCACTCATTAAAAGTGATGTATGGCCAATTATATCTTGGCTATCTCTAGGCAGGAGACTAGAATATATCAACTGAAGATCCAGATGAAAAAGTGAGGTTTAAATCGAAACCTGTCGAAAGACACTGCCCCTAAACGTTACATCTGGTGACAGATCTGTCTAAAATCGGATTTACATTTCCTGTCGGTGCTCTCCCCTCCCCTTCTCTCCCTCTCACCTGTTCTACTTGTGGCAGTAGGTGTGGCTCATGGGTTGGGCTGTATAGGACCCATCGAGGCAGGACTGTCATCATCAAACGCGATAGACAACCAAGTAACGTCTTGCTATCTTTCTTTCCCCTGTCTTTAAACAGGTATATTTATTCCGATAGTAAGTCTTTAAAACTAGGGGTGGACGATGAAAGTGAACGGTTTTGTTTTGTAACCAAAAAATGAAAACCCCTGATTGACAGAAATCCACCAAAAAATCAGAGAATTTTTCAGTATTTATTAATCTATTATATTATATAAAGGGCAGTTTTCTGTGTGTGTATGTCTGTATGTATGTTCAGCTAAAAGTTAAAAACAATAAAACAAAGCCCCAAAAGTTGATCAGCGTTGATCAGTGTCGCCTGGAATGAATAATATCTAAAATTTATTACAAAAATATTCATTCTTTGACACTAAACTGGTGTAGATTTGGTCGGGGGGGTTGTTTTCCAGCCACTTACTAAAGGGAAGTAACTCTGATTTTTTTCACAGAGTTAATTCCCTTTATGCTGACTTATTCCTTGAATTGCCTGTGACCACCTTTACAAAGAGATAACACCCTGAAAGCACGAGTGCAGAAGCACAAAAATAAGGTAGTATTTAAAGCTTTCAAGAGATTTGAATTTCTTTTACATTTAAATTTCCATATTCTACCATGAGCTTCTTTTGTTTTTGCACTCGTGCTTTCAGAGTGTTATCTCTTTGTAAAGATGGTCACTGAGTTTCGATTATGGGTATAATTAAACGTATTTCATCTGTGAAATTAAGAGGTGGGGTAAAATAATTTAAGTGACGTGAACTATTTATAAGTTCTTTTAAAAAATAAACTAAATACTTTATATTAAGTAAGTAAAGTGGTCGACCGTAGTCGAGGGCGACCCGAAGGCTCCTTTTTCATTAGCTACTCCCACGATTATTCTACTTAACCTGGATATCTCCCACATAAAAAAACGACATTGTGTCTAACTTTGCTTTCGTGAGGAGACAAGTAAATATGGACTGCTGTATATACAAGAATAGCATTGCATATACAGCGGTTATATTTTTTTATTATTAAAGGCAACTCTCGGTGGAAAATGATACTAAAAATCGGAAATTTAAGTGAAAAAGAAATGTAATGTCTGGGGAACTTCAAATACAAGCCTGAAGCTTGGTGGATAGTGAGGAACCTATTAAGTTGGCTTCAGACAAGGCATGAAGCCACTTGATGTAAGGATCTAAAATCAAAGAAAGATGATTAAAGCAAAGACAGGAAATACCCATTGACCTTAGTCTTGAAAAGACCAGGGCTATAGGTAGGAGGAAAACAGTCAGCAGGAAGAGAATTCCATAACCCTGCAGTTCTTGGAAAGAAGCTACTGGAATAGAAAGATGTAATATAACAAGGTATCTCAACAGTGAATTGATGAAGACCACTAGACCAACGAGTCAAACGAGCCGGAACAATGGAAGCAGGGAATAAATAAGACAATTCTGAAGAACACATGCCATAAAGGTACTTATAGAAGAGACTGGGACTAGCAACATCACGTCTGTGAGAGAGAGAAGGTGCAGAGAAGAAAGGGTGGGGGCCAACCAAATATACTTATCCTTATTGGCCATATGTTTGTGGGTGTGCTATGAATCCAGTAACACATATACATAGTTGAGTTACCGGCAGCTGAACCGGTTGTCGCACAAAGCTTGCCATAAGAACTTACAATGCCGTTCCCTATTGGGCTAACCCACTTCTCACGTCTTAATGAACTTACTTATGCAACTGTCGGTGCTGTATTTTATGTCATCAATGGTGATGTCGCTGGTATAGTTAAGACCGCGGTAAGCAACAAACTCGACGCTTAATTTAACTTCTTTTGGCAACTCAATGCAGCCCTTCAGCCATCTGTTACCATGGTTGCCGCTTTCTTTCCATTTTAGATCCCTGAAAAAGAAATTCATTTTCTTAATTATGACGTTGTATCTTTGGAGGAGTACCTGGGTGAAATGCAGAGGCATTAATGGCCGTATCGTCTCTATTTGGCCAAATGTAAAATAAATACAACATGCAACGCAAATGTAGTGGTCGTGATAGGAAAGAAACCTGGTATACAAGACTATATTTATATAACAAGGCAAGTAATGAGAGCAAGAAGTTTGAGTACTTTTTAAAGTGTATTGATATTAGAATAGTGTTTTAGAATACACAAAATGCACAAAGATTCGGAGAACACTTGAGAAAGAAGAATGTTGGACGAGCAATACCAATGAATCAGCAAGCATGTTATGAATGAATAGCGAACGTTAGGTGGTTCTACACTCACGTGTTGGTAAAGTGGGTGCAGAATGAGGATGTTTTCCCGCGGGCGGCCATTTCGAAAAGGAGGCTTGTCTCTCGTCAACGATGGGCTGTAAAAGGTTCACCAGCAGATCACTATGCTCAGCAATCTAATTGATCCACAGTTGATCAATTTCACCTCAGCATTCACTTTTTGGCACATAAAAAATAGTCTGTTACTGCAACATATTCCTCCATACGGATGAAAAGGAGGCGAACAAAAGCTACAATTCGGGTATTCAATAGCTTCTCTACTTGGAATGCTTAGTTCGTTTTTATCTTCTTTGGGTATGGTGTATATAAAATGAGTTCTTTGTTCTGTCAGCTAGAGGTTTCAGTTAAATTACGATCAGGCTACCCTCACTAAGTGGCCGAAACCCAAGAACGATCACTCTGAGGCACCGTTTTTTATTGCTACACAATATATAACACATTCTATCCCCATTTTAATTATGCTTATCACCATCAATAAGCAAGAAGCTGAAATAAAAAAAAATCATATATATATGTGTGTGTGTGTGTGTGTGTGTGTGTGTGTGTGTATGCGACACTAATGCACCGGCGTTGCTGTCGTCTCAAATATAAATGTGATTTTCAGAAATGTTATGCCTCCCCCTATTGCATGAAATACTATAAATTCTAGCTTGTGTGGTAAGTGAGCTGTCAATGTTTTAAAGTTTTCTAAGGGAGGAGAAATGGGAAGGCCGATGTCAGTGAATGGACACAGGATGGTCGAAAATAAGTGTGGGTCATAACTCATATCTAGACACCACACCTACCACACAAACTGGTCATTAACTGCAACACATGCAACAGATATTATATCAGGGAATGCAACACACACAGGAGAAAGGGATACACTAACACAAGAGCACTATTAAACTCAGTGAAAACGCCCTTTTTACTTCCATGATTGACTTCGACCATGAATTTGACTTTCCATAGAAAAAATGGAATTCTTTTTTCAAATTACACTTGTTCTAGCCAAACAAAATATTGCATTGACTTTGACACAGATTGAAATTATCCATTTCGCCCACATACCCTTGAGTTTATCCCCCTTGCTTTACTTTATCTTTTCCTTTCCTTATCTCCCATTTGTCTGAATATATTTACAGTTTTCCGATCCTTCCTCCATCTCCTCAATTAAAATATCTAGATATGAATCATGACCCATACTTGTTTTGCCCTTCCTGTGACTATCCACTTATCCTGCCCTTTCCCTTTTCACTCACATGATTTGGACTACCTCTATTTCAACTGATCTACCAAACCCTCTTTCCCTTTCTCACTCGTCAATCAATTTCCCGTTCTCATATTTGTCTGTGTAAAAGGTATCAAATATAACATTGCTTCATTCTGACGAAGCTTTTGTTCAATAAAAGAAGCGAAATATTAGTCTACTGAATGGTTGTAGAGTAGGCTGGAAGTAAATCTCTCTATATATATATTTCTCTCTCTCTCTCTTTCTCTTTCCCTTTCTCTCTGTGTAGGCATCAATTTAGTTGTTTTCTTCTCATTATAAAACAAGAACATATATCAGTCGTGAAACTGCATATCTTCACCTGACAACGTAAGGATGAGCCAAAGTCTTATCTAGGCTTTACTTCTCCATATTGTATGAAATATTCCCAAAATTATGCCCTGGAAACGTTGATAACTGAAAAAATTCTTTATATGATAGGGCTGAAATTTTGCATCGTGGTTACTGTTGTCAAATAGCATCAGATTCATACAGAAAAATTGGGAAATCAGAAGTTGTAATGCCGTCAGAATTTCTACCATGACGGATGATGCGGGAATTCATTGGCTGCAATATGGCACAGCTAGTGGGTCTCTACGATTAACAAAACCGAAGTTATCGCCAAAAGTGTGACATCCACTTTTTGTGACCTTGACCTTTGACCTAGATTAAATCTGATTTAAGTTAGACCATGACTGTAATTTTAGCCAAGTTTAGTGACGATTGGTCAAATGATGTGGTTGCTTGGCTGTACACCAACAAATAAACAGACTCGACCAAAAACAATAATAATTAATAAAAGATAAAAAATGTAAACTTCTATTTTGGTAATGTATTAGTTAGAAGAAGTTAAAACGTACAATTCACGCTGATCGCCATATACTGACTTATATTAAGAATATGTTAATTGAAAATAAACAGAGATACTCGGTGTTGCTCAGAAGATAAAGGTGTAAACCGACTTCACAATCTAGTGGAAGATGATCTGTTCTCTTGCCTTCAGCTCCTTTTACACAGAAGATATATTGCTCGCCTCTCTCTACTCTATTGTTATTTTCGTCGTAGGTGCTCGACTGAGCTCCAATCCCTGGTTCTCCCCTGTAAAACATTCACAGCAAGAACTCCTCTAGCTACAACCACAGCAAAAAACTTTCCTTTCTCTCTCTTTGTACTAAAAACTAAACGTAACTTCCATGAACAAAGTTTCTTTCCTTGAACATCCTATCTGTGAAAAAAGTACCAAAAGTCCGCTTCCCAACTGACTACAACATGGTCGTCTTCAAGTTTAATGTAAACAAATACTCGTTGAGCCGTCCTCTTGGATAATCAATTCCTCTTAATCAATCTTCTGCACTGTTTCTCCATTGTTTCCAACACTCTCGTGGTGGCGAGCATGGTCCAATTGACAATTTCTTTAACCTTTATCCTCGAGTCTCCCTCGAGCCTTGATAAATGGGGACCTATTCTTTAAAAAGTTTGTTACACACAATGCTGTGTACACTAAGTTTATGTTATCTATTTCCCCCACACACAACGCTGGGTAGTTCTGCCTCTATACTTATATAAATTGATTCTAACATTAGTGACAATCAAGTAAATATGTTACAAAATAAAATTCACTTGTGACAGCTAAAATAGAACTTTTTTTATGTCACGAAATTTGAAAAGATGTTCAGTCGTTGCTTACTTGTCCAAGTTTTGGTCTTTGATGATGTTGAAATAAACCTCCAAGGATCCCATATTGGCTCCATACATGTGATAATGGAACGTCAGACTCCGGTAGGTGTTATCTGTAGTCACAATGACACTCGTGAATGTTGCTTTATCGTTGTTGCTGCCGTAAGAGGACTCCGTGAACAGAAAGTGGCCTAAAACATAAAAGTAAAATGTTTAACTCAATAATACATATCTTCTATCTATATAAAAATCAATGTTTATTTGTTTGTGTGTTATAGAAATCGAATGTGTCAATAGGTTTGGCATCCATAAAAGAACACCACTGACGATTTCATCTTTATCCTTCCAAAAGTGACCAATAAATCTGGTCTATCTTTCTTTTTTATATTAAAATGTCTATATTTACTTTATGGTACAATTTGAGGCGAAAAAACGAAAATCTAAGTAAGAAAATTAAACTTAACACAAAAAACAAGTATGCATCATTTCTGCCATTGCTGAGACACACTGTATGCAAGTAAAATCTTTTTTATCTTCTATCTATATAAAAGTCATTGTTTGTTTGTGTGCTATGGAAGTCGATATGTTAATAGAACATTCACATAAGCTTCAATAAAGGTTAAATGTTTAACAGAATCGAAATACTCCATTTACATTTACATTTACAGTGGGGGTCACTAGGGGAATTATCGGTTAGGTCCATTAAAAAAACTGAAATATATTAGAACATAAAGAATTGAAATTCATTTTTTAAATAGATATTCTTCGTTTGATAAAGCAACAAAAAACTACTAAACAAAGAATATCTCAGTGAAAAATGTATGTAAGAAAAGGTTTCAACATTTAAATAATTAGTTTTGGTAGTATTTTTAACATGGTACTCCATGTTACAAATCAACCAATATTTGCTATATTGGTAAGTATTGCTAGTATCTATCTATCTATCTATCTATCTATCTATCTATCTATATATATATATATATATATATATATATATATATATATATATATATATAAATATATAAATAAACAAATATATATATATATATATATATATATAAATATATAAATAAACAAATATATATATATATATATATATATATATATATATATATATATATATATATATATAAAGTAGGTTGAGATAAATAAAATTACAAAACATAATTTGGTGTACGATCGTTTCTAAAGCGATTTGGAATATTTTATTTTCTATTATACTTTAGATGATTCTAAAAAGTTCCCTTGTAAATCATCTAAAGTTAATACAAAATAAAATATTCCAACTCGTTTTAGAAACGATCGTACACCAAATTATGTAGTGTTTGAATTCTTTGAACTGATATAAATAGTGTGCTAATTTAATTTATCATAACCTACTTTCTAATAGCTCTGTTTGATCTTAATCATCAACCATTGAGCTGGTGTTAATAACTGCAGTATTTGGAGTATTTAATGGCAATTTCGACTTCACTAATATTTACTATAAGGGAATTATTCTATTGTACATTTATACTCTACTTAAGTCAAAATATTTTGACTACAAATTTTAAGCGAGTTTTCTGGTTTCGGGTGATGGTTTTAACATTATGGCTCCAAGCGTTGTTTCGTCGGCCATCACTCAAGCGCTTTCGATCTCACGATCGTCATCAGGAGGTTGTGTCTTATTTTTCCTCTTCGTACCGTTATCTTTTTTATAGTGTTTTTTCTTCTTCTTTCCTTATCTTATTTAATTTTTTTTTATTTGATTTTAATTATGGAAGACGGATAGGGTGTTAGTGCCAGTATTAAATGATATCTTATAAATAATATTAAATAATGATTTGCTGCCTAACTATATATATATATATATATATATATATATATATATATATATATATATATATATATAGATATATATATATATTTCTACATCTTCTGTTAGATGAACCTAAATCAATATGATAACAGATAACTTCTACAACTTTGAGTCCGTCTTCCTCCTCCTCCTTATTTGTTTAATTCCTTGCTGTCATTCATTTTAAATTACTACTAACCTTCCTTCCTCACTTTATTAACTTACAGCGTTTCTGATCGGCGTTTATATGCTAACTGCTGATTTTTTTTCTTCTTTTTCTTTTTCTTTTTTAACATTTCTTTCTTTCTTTCTCCCTTTCTACTGTTTATTACACGTGACTATTTTTTTTCTAAATTGCGTTCTTTGTATAAATTTGAAAACTTTTCTGTTTTTAATTAAAGTTCTGCTACCAACTGATGTTGATTGTATTTTAACAATTGAAATATTCTGGTAGAACTATTAAATATGTGTTTTTGATTTTATTTTTGCTAGTTGTTATCCTTTATTCCATTTTTATTTTTACATTTTGTCTGAAAGATTGTTTCTTTTATTCCTCATATATATAATATATATATATATATATATATATATATATATATATATATATATATATAATAATATATATATATATAGTTATAATTATAAATATATATATATATATATATATATATATAAAATTATAAATATTTGCTTTTATCTACATACGTATACGTTTCATACTTTTACGGGAATCGTCAGCGTAAAGAAGAATTATTTACACCGGTCGCTGGACTGAAACTCCAGAACACGAGTTATATTTCAA
Organism: Sepiola atlantica; assembly: GCA_963556195.1. Lineage (NCBI taxonomy): Eukaryota > Metazoa > Mollusca > Cephalopoda > Sepiida > Sepiolidae > Sepiola > Sepiola atlantica. The sequence goes on from OY744515.1 coordinate 71,234,617, forward strand.
ACTAAAATTCTCACTTCCTACACGGCCGCTGTCAACAACTGGGTAAATCAGCGAGATATTAATCTTATTCACAGGTAGCTGTCGTAGAGAGCTCGACTTTTGAAAGGAACATTGCATTTATGCCACGGTGACGGCTATGTTTATACTACACGCTACAGAGCCCAGCCTAGTTTGGGGGCGACAAATAATTAATTATAAATATTTGTTTTTATCTACATACGTATACGTTTCATTCTTTTACGGGAATCGTCAGTGTAGAGAAGAATTATTCACCCCGGAACACGAGTTATATTTCAAACTCAAATTCTAACGTCTTTGCCCACACATATATATATATATATATATATATATTGATGATGATGGGTAGGTGGTCGTTTAAGCATAAAACGATGTCTTTTTTATAATTTAATGTTTCAACCGCCCTGAGTTCTTCATCAGGAATGATTATTGATGGAATTGTGTGGTGTTAGATTTTGTTTATATATGTAATTCATTTGCATATGAGGACGAATTGCGGAAGATAGAGAGTTACATTTTTTGATAGCTGAGAGAGAACATTGGAGTTGAGCTTTGTCGTTGTTTATTCTTATTTTGTTGAAGAAGAGTTGCTTTATTTTTCATTACAAAATTACAAGCTATTTCGGCGAGAAGAGGAGATTATGGAGTCAGGAATTGTTAGGTTAAGTAAAAATGTGATATCGCCTTTTAGTGAAGAAGGTGCTGTAGTCGGATGTATGAAAAAAGCGAAATTGGTGGCTGAAGTTACAAAGTTTCATTCCACTTTTTCTGCACGTAGATGTGCTTGCTCTCTACTTTGAGATGAGTAATGAAGATCAGTTAGATGAGGAACATATAGAAATGAGACTAGTGACAACGTTCACCGAAAGGCCTTTTGAAGCATATGAAAAGCTAAAACGATTCAGGTGGACTGGAGAATCAGTAAATGTTTATGTCAATACAATCAAAAGATTGGCTGGACTAGCAGAATACCTAAGGAGAGGGCTGAATCACACAGCCAAGCTTGCTTTCATTACGAGATTCCCAAACAACGTATCTGTGGAACTACAACAGTTACCTCGCATAGAGAGAATAGACCTCAGAAAACTGATGCCAACTGCACGGCTATTAGTCAGCAAAAGAATTCGAGAGACTGGGACAATGGCAGTGAGTGCACAAAGCACTGCACTGAGAAATAAGGCTCAAAGGGAATCATCAAGCATTAGGTGCTTTAGATGTTGAGGACTGCACTTGATTAAAGGTTGTATGGAACCACCTAGAGCCAGAGTATTGTGCTACAATTGTGGAAAATTTGGGCACATTGCAACGTATTGCCCTCAAACTCAGAGAAACGAGCAAGTTTTATTTCAAACTTCAGAATGTCAGACAAACAAAAATGCTATTTAAACTTAAGACTGACAGCGACACGAAAATGTTATTTCAAATTTAAGCATTACAGACCAACGAAAAATGTAAATTAGCCCGGCAAGTGGAAATAAATGTAGAGTACGAATTAAAAGTGGAAGCGATTATAATGGATCACATCATTGACGGGATCGACGTCATAATTGGAATGGATGTAATTAATAAGCTATTTCGAACTTAAGCATGTCAAGTCAATGAAAATGCTATTTCGAACTTCAGCATGTCAAGTCAATGAAAATGCTATTTCGAACTAAGCGTGTCAAGTCAATGAAAATGCTATTTCGAACTTCAGCATGTCAAGTCAATGAAAATGCTATTTCGAACTTCAGCGTGTCAAGTCAATGAAAATGCTATTTCAAACTTCAGCATGTCCAGTCAATGAAAATGCTATTTCAAACTTCAGCATATCAAGTCAATGAAAATGCTATTTCGAACTAAGCGTGTCAAGTCAATGAAAATGCTATTTCGAACTTCAGCATGTCAAGTCAATGAAAATGCTATTTCGAACTTCAGCATGTCAAGTCAATGAAAATGCTATTTCGAACTTCAGCATGTCAAGTCAATGAAAATGCTATTTCGAACTTCAGCATGTCAAGTCAATGAAAATGCTATTTCGAACTTCAGCATGTCAAGTCAATGAAAATGCTATTTCGAACTTCAGCATGTCAAGTCAATGAAAATGCTATTTCAAACTTCAGCATGTCAAGTCAATGAAAATGCTATTTCGAACTTCAGCATGTCAAGTCAATGAAAATGCTATTTCGAACTTCAGCATGTCAAGTCAATGAAAATGCTATTTCGAACTTCAGCATGTCAAGTCAATGAAAATGCTATTTCGAACTTCAGCATGTCAAGTCAATGAAAATGCTATTTCAAACTTCAGCATGTCAAGTCAATGAAAATGCTATTTCAAACTTCAGCATGTCAAGTAAACGAAAATGCTATTGCAAACTAAGTGTGTCAATTCAATGAAAATGCTATTTCAAACTAAGCGTGTCAAGTCAATGAAAATGCTATTTCAAACTAAGTGTGTCAAGTCAATGAAAATGCTATTTCAAACTAAGCGTGTCAAGTCAATGAAAATGCTACTTCAAACTAAGCATAGCAAGTCAATGAAAATGCTATTTCAAACTAAGCGTGTCAAGTCAATGAAAATGCTATTTCAAACTAAACGTGTCAATTCAATGAAAATGCTATTTCAAACTAAGCGTGTCAAGTCAATGAAAATGCTATTTCAAACTAAGCGTGGCAAGTCAATGAAAATGCTATTTCAAACTAAGCGTGTCAAGTCAGTGAAAATGCTATTTCAAACTTAAGCATATCAGACCAACAGAAATGCTATTTCAAACTTAAGCGTAACAGGCCGACCGATCGACAGAGCCTCTCATAGGGATGCTTGGACGCATTTAAAATAAAATACATTCGGTTTTACCTGAAAAGTGGCAGATCGACGGGAGGACCGACCGACAGATCCTCTTATAGAGTTGTGTGGTTGTATCTAACACATCTAGTACAGAAGGAGGGTAGAAAGTGTATATTGTGTTTACTTTCGGCAGTCTCATAACTCTCGCTTCCCTTTTTTTTTTGTCCTTTAGTCCTCACATTCCATGAGCGATTTTTCTGACAAATGGGGACGAATTGCTGTTTTTTGGGTCAGAATCTATCGATCTAACACTTATCGTTGGCTGTTTTTTGACCGTGAAATAGTATTTTTTTAGCTCCTGTTTGGAGCGATTTCCAAAAAACAAAAAAATATTTATATGTATATACGTCTTCTTCCATCAAAGGCGAAATACATTTGCACATAAGAACAATTGTTGTATGTACTCCTTATTCAGTTATTAAGATTTCTTTTTATTCATAGAAATGCCTTACCTTTTGAATTCATTAAGGTATGATCAGAGTCCGGCCCAGTTTTGCTGCTCGTGGTCGATCCTTGTCCCACCTGCCATTTAAAGCTCCCATGGGATGCTTTGTAATTGCACTGAGCTTTTGTCTGACTCTCAAAATTGCAGTCAAGATCTACAACATTAAATGAAAACAAAAATAATGGAAATATAAGTGAAATAAAGAAGGAATGCAAACAAATCAATAGTAAAAACAGAAAAAATATTGACATTCATTTTTGTATTTTTGTTTATTCTTTATATTAGAATCAAAATCAGGTAATGGATTTTGATCAAAATTAAAATAATGATTCTAGACATAAAGTTAAATACCATTATACTTTGATTTCAATCCCCATAAGGTGACATAAATGTGGTGCAAAATTGTTCTGATTTGATTCTGATTTTGATTATTAAAATACGGCCACCACGAAAATGTCGAAACACTATAGACCAGGTGTTTTCTCTATTTTTCGGCTTGTGAGCTACTTTCAAAACGACCAGGTCAAAATGATCAGCAGAGGACCGCAAGCAATCAAAATATGCTGGTCTTCTCCACAGATTTGTGTTCCAACCAATCACCATGGAGACGAGTGGAGCAATAGGCCCCACCACGCAAGACTTCCTCCACAGCGTTGGTCTGTTAATGATGCACCACACCAGGGACAATCGTGAATTGACTTGACTTTACGAGCGCCTCTCCATCGCCACTATTCACGGAGACGCCTTAAGCCTGCTCTAGGCCTGCTAAGACAGCAAGACATCCTATGAAACTTCCTGATATTTCCATATTGGTTTTGGAAAAGGACATTTTATTAACTATAAAACTAATCTCTATTTCTATATTAATAATGTTAATTAATAATTACCTGATTGTCTTTTTTATCGTAATTTATTAATTATCTTATGCTATAAAAAGGCAATTGTTAAGATTTTTCTAAGACAATAAAGAAAAACACTTAAACATATATCTCTATTTATATAGTTAGTCATGTGTATACGTTTATATATTTTTAAGTATAGGATACACCCCTAAGCTAATTAACCGATCATTATAAATTTTGGAACATAACTGCTAGGGGTAAGGATGGTAATGTGGGATATATTTAGTTTAATTTAGTTGCATGCAAAGGGGGTAAAAAGGAGGTAGAAGCCCTTTGTGAAAATTTAGACACCTCTGATTTTTGTGAAATTTTAACAATAGGTATTAGGCATCAATTAATAAATATTCCTCAGATTTCAGTTTCTTTAGAGTATTTTAAAGGGTTTTTAGGGGCCATAACCTCCAATTTGAAAATTCAAATATTTCAGATTTGCATTGAATTTGATCCATAGTCATTAGACAGCAATTAAGAAGATTCCCTGAACTTACATTTCTTCTTAAGCTTAAACCTTAAATTTTAGACATTTTCTAGAATCAAAATCATGTAATGGATTTTGATCGAAATTAAAATAATGATTTGAGACATAAAGTTTTATATCATTATATCTTGATTTTAATCTTCATAATTGTGCAAAACTGTTCTCTTCTGAGAATTAATTTTCCCGTCCTGGGACAGATATTCTTCTAGTTTATTATAAATTTCTATTTATATAACCATTTTGGCTACACATTTGCAGACATGTTTCAGTTCTAGCTAGAAATCAGCTTTAGGCAAACTTATTCAAACTTGTTTTATTCATTCTCAAATTTTGATTTTTTATGTACTAACGAGTCGCTTATCAAATCCTAGAGGCCACTCTGGAATAAACGTTAATGAGTTTATCAGGGAGACAGTGAGACAACGTCATGAGGATTAGTAACGATGGTTGAAACTGGGCAGAATTTGATTATTTAAGAGGACGGCTTGACAAGAATTTGTTAACATTGAACGTGAAAACGATCATGCTGTAGTCAGTTGGAAAGCAGTCTCGTGGTATTGTGTTCCACATGCTCATGAAAGTTCTGTTTAGTTTTAGGTATACAGAGGAAGAAAGGTTAATTATTTAGTGGTTGTAGCTAGACGAGTTTTATACGGATGGAACCATAGATTGGAGCTCAATCGAGCTGTGAGAAAGAGTTTGTAGAGAGGAGAAGGGATTCCTCACTAGATTTCAAAGTCGGTTTTGTAGTCTGTCAAGGCGTACACCTCACCAGATGTGACCACAGTACTCCATCTTAGGACGTATTTGACTCTTATACAAGTGGAGGATTACGTCAGGAGTGAAATATTTTCTGAAGCGGTAGAATGATTTAACCATTTTCCCAGCGAACTTAGCAACAGTGTGACGATATATCAGATTTTGAGGGTAATTTTTGTGCCGCATCAGTAGTTTTCATGACGAATCGTTTGTTGTTTTGGATGAAGAAAAATATTTTTGGATATATTCATTGTTTATTTTTCATCAGGATAATGGTTTTTGTTTCGATTAGAATCATTGTTAAAACATATCTTGATTTCATCGAAAACAAGAAAAATGTATGATACTGATTCCGATTAATCGTCCCGACATTAATATATATATATATATATATATATATATATATATATATATATATATATATATATATATATATATATTGGTACAGAAAAATTAGTACAACATTCGTACCGTCTGTTTCAAGCACAGAAGAACTTAGCCATCCGACTCTCTTCAGCTTCTGTTGTCCTGTTTCGGAAATGTGAAGTCACGTGTCACTCTCGTTTGGACGCGTTATTTGCTTAGAGTGTTATGTATGTTTGTTTAAATTTAGTGTAAGGAAGGTTTAATACGGTTTGAAAAAGGGGGGGTGAAAACTAACAGTTTAGATTTAAACCTGAGAAGATTTAAAGAGATATAAAAAAAATAAAAAAATAAAAAAATATTTCTATATAAATCCCGTGAGCCAATATTTATGAGTAGCATATATTTGGCCGTTACTGTATATATATATATATATATATATATATATATATATATATATATAGAGAGAGAGAGAGAGAGAGAGAGAGAGAGAGAGAAATTTGATACTTAGAAGGCAATACAATGCAGATGTGTGATGGATAGACACAAGTTGGAGCAAATAAGACATAGAATTGTGGAACAAGTTAAATAGTTTCACCCTTAATACAATGTATACATACACATATTTTTTTGTTTTCCACAAACACACATATATCTGTCTATCTACACAATGTTACAATGTTATGTAATACCTGTATCAAGATGGTCTGGTGGAAACTCTGTATGATATAATATTTCGAGAACTCTTCACTTCTTCAGAACCGGGCTCAACTCAAGTTCTAAGCTTGTGGTTGTGGAAAAAAAAAAATATATATATATATATATATATATATATATATATATATATATATGTGTGTGTGTGTGTGTGTGTGTGTGTGTGTGTGTGTGTGTATACATTGTATTAAGGGTGAAACTATTTAATTTGTTCCACCATTATATGTCTTATTTGCTCCAACTTGTGTCTATCAGTCACACCTCTGCATTGTATTGCCTTCTAAGTATCACATTTCTATATACAATTAAACAATGCTTCAAGCAAACTACATAAATCTCTTATATATATAATATATATATATATATACATATATATATATATATATATATATATATATATATATGTGTGTGTGTGCGTGTCTGTGTAAAATGAAAACCTATTTTCTTTAATTAATCGTGGAACTTTCTATGGTTCTCGCTAGTAAATAGTATTTGTTTATATTTGGATTCTGTTTATGTATTTTTCATTATTTCCACTTTGCATCTATTTTATTTAAAAGACAATGGTTATTCTCTGAACGGAATTTATTTTGAAGCAATGGTTGCGCAATCCACAACCATATTTTCGTAAGTCCAGTGGAACAGAGAGATCAAAGACGATACAATCTGGAAGCAATGCTCGAATAAGCGAAGAAAGGCTGTTGTTATTTCTGTCTTTTCATTTTCCTAAATTAGTTTCCATATCAAAGCTTTATAATCTAAACTACCCTACTATTTTGGCCTGAGGTTATTAGAGAGCTACTTTACAGCTATTTGAACTCATTCTAGTAAACCGCTTTGTGCTAACCACCAGTCAGTTAAAAATGGAACCACGTAAACATTAACTCCATTGAAAACATTTTCTGCCAATCACTAATTTTGTTTCTATGTCTTATGTGTCTGCTTTGTGGTGCACTACAATAGATTATCAATTCTATCATTATGAAACAGAACGCTTTCAAATCTAAAATTGCACTACATAAGCGAAGATCCATCGCAATGTTTTGTTGAGCGAAAGAGGGGTAAAAGATCCTCTGACCAACATTAAACACACCTAAGCACAATAGTAAAATCGGCACTGTGTGTAGCTATAAACACTGTTGATAAAAAGTTTTCGTTATTGTGCAAAGAAACGCTGTTGGTCATCTGTTTTGAAAGAAAAACAGAAAGAAAGAAAGAAAGAAAAAGACGACTGTCTTATCTAGAGATAGATAGATAGACATACAGATAGATAGATAGATAGACATATATACACACACATACACACACACACATACAAAATTGTATATATATATATATATATATATATATATATATATATATATATATATATATATACAATTTTGTTTCAAAATTCGATAAGATGCCAGGATTTTTTTATATATATATAATAAATTAAATATTTCGAACGGGACCGTTCTTTTTCAATGAAAATAAGAATCTGACATTGTTATATTTTTTTTTTAATTATTTACCACGCCGATCGTACGGGAGAGAGAACTCCCAAACGTCGTGTTGAGATGTGTGATGTTAAAAATAAATCCTGGCATCTTATTTCTTAAACAAAATTGTATTTCATAAAAAATGCCTTCTAATGTGAAAAAATATTTTATTATATATATAGGTTTCATTGAATACTACAGAGTTTTCTCTTTTTATTATCTTCGTTGTTATCTTCTCGACGAAAGGAAGACGGATAGGGCGGATTGTTCTAGAAATGTTTTACCTAATACTCAAGCAGACAAATACAGCACCTATATCGGCCACACGACAACAACCCTCTCCCGACGTCTTACGTACCACCTAAACGATACAAGCGCTATTCAACGGTCTATCATCTCACACAAAAAACTATACAATCAGCCAAAATAAGGAAAATACTAGCAACTAACACTAAAATCATCCATAAAAATAATTGTACATGCAGACTAAAAATCCTTGAAGCTCTATACATAAAAAACTGCTACTCAACATTAACAAAATATCATTTTATACTGACACTAATATGCCCTATCTGTCTTCCATAATATAAATAAAATTAAAAATTTAAAAAAAAAATTATTATTTATACAGACATCTACAAAAAACCACTACACTGGCATGTCGATGTTATCGATCAATAGTTATTAGAAACTAAGATCTCATCAGGCGAAAAAAGGTCTGATCTTTCACTTAGATGTTCATATTGGGAAAGAGATCTTAGGTTCTAATAACTATTGATTGATAACATCGACATGTCGGTGTAGCGGCTTTTTGTACATGTCTGTATGAATAAAAATATTTATATAAATAGCTCTATTTACTATTGAGCACTTTTTTATAAGCCCGGTTTAAATTCTGCAGATTTCTATCCTGTGGATTTCTATCCTGTAGATGTCTACTTTACATGGATTACTAGAGAGATAGATAGATAGATAGGTAGATAGATAGATAGGTAGATAGTAGTCGACTTCCGTCGATCAGGGTCGACCATGGGTGATGTATTCTTAGCCTATTTGTCCTGTCTGTCTTCTTGGCTGAAGCAGCGCCACTTGTGGCTAAAGAGATCAATGTGGGAGTGGCAGTCTCTGTTTCAAACAAAGGCGATTGGAGAAGCTGAAGTGTATTCTCCAGGTTGTAGGCTGTAGGCTTATTGAGTGTTGTTGGGTGCTGGGCGGTGTGATATGTAAGACAGATGAGTATGTCCCCCTCTCCATGTCGCTGATTAATCTAAAGGAACAGGAAGGCAGTTACAGTCTGGCACCGTCGCAGGAGCTGGTATAACGGAGTTATAGGAAACGCCGACTTGCCTTAGATGCTCCACTCCGGTTTTTACCTCGAGGTTTTCTCCTGAAGCCTTTCCCATAGGTGGATATTCCACAAGGCAGGGGAGGTCTGAAATCAGAGTGTTACCTTCCCCTAGGTGGACTGCCTTCCTAGGCTGACGGGCTCCATCTACCCGAATAGATGGATAGATAGATATGTACCAAGGTTAGAGACGTGTGTGTAAAAATAATGTTAAGAATACTAGTTTTCCACACGATGCTAGAGTAAGCATAAGGTTAAAAGAATGGGAAATTCCATTAGAAGAGTATAGCTATGATTACGTCATGAGACGAAGTACGTGGCGGAGAAGCGAGATCAATTCTGCTTTCTTTTTTTGTGTGGGGGAGGGGGTCACGACGTCTTTTTCGATGTTCACCACTTCTACGGATGTGAGGTGGAAAATTACAGTCTATCTCGATGTACATTGCTGGGGAGAAATAAACTAAACCCTCAAAACAAATAATGACTTAGTTGTTGCTTTTAAATTCCTCCCATTATCACAGCTACCAGAAGGAAAGAAGAAAAACACGCTGAGAGACGAAATATACACAGCACGATTTGTGGTGTATCATCAGAACAGGACTCCGGACAGAACACCGACCAGAGATATTTGTTGCACTCTGAGATGGAAGAACACCCCTATCGTATTACAGATAGGTACTTGGTACGTAGGTATATATATATATATATATATATATATATATATATATATAGAGAGAGAGAGAGAGAGAGAGAGAGAGAGAGAGAGAGAGAGAAGAAAAAAGAGTGATAAATATGCGACGATTGTCCAAATTTATTTCAAATTTCAATTGTTCAATGCAAGGTGTATTCAGTAATAACCTAGTGTTTATTATTTATTCCTTAAGCCAAGGCTTTTCAAAGATCGAGATCTTATCATCAGAGGAGAAATACAGATGGATAAGTTGGCTTTCGAAAAAAACAAAGTTCAAATATTTGAAAAATATGAAAATTATTTTTAAAAGAATTTTTGTTAAAATTCATACCTATATTTTGTTAAAATTCAGACCTATATTGGTGCTAGTGCTTTCCCCATTAAGACTCGAATCTCTAACCATAGATACTATTTTAAACACAATCATAATAGTACCACTAGCACTTCTCTTTCCAACCTAATAAAAAGCTTTAACATCAAAAAGATCCCCTACTCCCTAAGTTGGTCTATATTAAAAAAGTCAAACTCATATACTCCTGGTTCTACCTTCTGCCAACTATGTACCTTGGAAACTTATATGATAGCTACTGCACCCAAGAACTTAAATGTTATTAACTCCAAAAATGAACTTATTTCAAATTGCAGACACAAGCGTAAATTTAAATACATTAATTGCATTACTCCCTCTGACACTCCTCCTCCCAGCCAATAACTCCCCCCTTTTTTTAGCATCTGACAAACCTCTAAACTATATCCCAGGGTAATCTTGTAACTTCTATTCTTAACGCCCCTAATCTCACCAATTAAACTTCCCAATAAATGTTCTTCCTCCCCATTGCACCTAATAACTATATATACCCGTAACACCTATAGTAGATTGAACTAACATTATTCCTCCTACTACCCACCGATCATTAACATATCTAATATCTAGACATTTATACCTCCTCTGCAATATAGCTCCTACTATCCTTTTACTTCAGCTCTACTCCTAACCTCTTATATTTATCACTTTTTCCTCTGTCCGTAAACCTACCCACAAACTCATCCATGGCCTCTTATTCTCACTTCCTTATTATCTCCCACACATCCACTATATCGTCCTTATATTGGACTCCTCCTAATAGTAACATATTCCCCTGTAACTTCTTTTTGTCCTCTTTTTAACTATGATCTTTGATTTCCCCTCCAATTGGGCCCATTTATATCGCCCTGTAATTCTTATTAGATCTCATACACACTAGCATTAAAATGTAAGTTTGCTTAATTTTCAATCCAACCCTGGCCCATAACACTTATATTAATTCAATTGTCACTAGCATTTCTACCCTATCTCCTTAATAGCCTCCATACCCCCCTAGAAAAGTTTTTAACAAATTGATTGATTCAGGCTAGTTGCATAACTACATATTTTGGCCTTTTTTGAATAATTCTTATCCCTCTAACTACTCGCGAGCCATTTTCTATCGGTCTATTCTCTTTTGCTCACCTTATCTTATCTTTGACCAATTTCACCCCCATCCCCTCTAATCATATTTTCAAACTACTTGGAAACCCCTTGCAAGCTTCCCTTATAAATCTAATTTAATTTAAAACTGTAATTGTTAATGTTTACCCTGTTACGACTCACTCACCATTTAAACTATAGATTATAACACTGTCACTGCACTTAAGTTTTAATTGAACTAACCCAATTCCACCACCTATTACTTATAATCGAAACAAATTGTTTCAAACAATCTATCCTTATCCCTTATACTGTTCCCCTCTCCTAAATTTCAATATAACTGAGTAGGACAGACTTGATCTTTAATATTACTAACTCTTTTCCTTAATTTATTTCCCCCCCTTTTTCTCCTTTGTCATTTAATTCCCTTCTAATTATTCATCTAACCCTTAATTTGGTTTTAAAATAAATTTTTTAATTAACTATTCTCTAGCTCCTTTTAAATTTTAATTTTTAATTTTTAATTTTAATCATTCACTCTCCCACATACCTCTATTTATTTTACCATGCTTTTAACTAATTCTATTTTAACCCTTTTTAAACCCCCAGAAACCCTAACCAGTAACTACAATTTATTTTGCTTTTAGCTGCCTTACTTGTTACCTCTGAAATGTTAGAAGCTCACTCATTAGAATTCTATTTTTAGAATCGGCAATCTCTATACCCCTATTCCGCTTCAGATTAATCCCACCCTCCAAAACATATATCCTAACCTTGACCCACCCTGTCACTTTAACGTCATCCCTATACCAACCCTTTCTCTTTTTTCTTTTTTCCTTCTTCTTTATTACTTCCCAACTCATACAGCGGCTATTTAAACAATTCCGTACCTCATAACCTCTCGCGATTTAAACCTTCCCCCCTAACCCAAATCTTTAAACGTTTTGCTTTTTTTGTTTCATTTGGATTTAAACCTTGAAACAAGATGTCATCTGCCTTGTTTGGTCCAGGAAGTATATCAAAAATGGCCAGCTTTTCTCTTTTCAATCCCTTTTAAGTGCGTTTTGGATTTACTTGTAATTTTAAGCACTTTCTCCACACTGCTCCCACGCAAAGAGTTTTTTTCACGTTCTACAATTCATCGGACTTCTTTTCAACGGAAATTTACCACCCGGACAATCTGCATATCTTTTTTACGGAACTTTTCTTTTCATTCACTGCGTTTTTTTTAACAAAAATTCTTTTAAAAATAATTTTCATATTTTTCAAATATTTGAACTTTGGTTTTTTCGAAAGCCAACTTATCCATCTGTATTTCTCCTCTGATAATAAGATCTCGATCTTTGAAAAGTCTTGGCTTAAGGAAAGAATAATAAACACTAGTTTATTACTGAATACTCTTTGCATTGAACAATTGAAATTTGAAATAAATTTGGACAATCGTCGCATATTTATCACTCTTTTTTCTTCTATCTCTACAATTGCGCTATCTCGTATATTGAGCTAATCCTCTTCACAATAGGTTCCATCTACAAAAAGTTTTACTTTGGTTTATATTTGATCCTATATATATATATATATATATATATATATATAGAGAGAGAGAGAGAGAGAGAGAGAGAGAAGGAGATAGATAGATAGATAGATAGATAGATAGATAGATAGATAGATAGATAGATAGATAGATAGATAGATAGATAGATAGATAGATAGAGACCGGGGTCGGGGCCGGGGCCGGTGTTACGTTTTTATGTTTGTATAAATCAAAGTGGTAAGTTTGATTTTATTCTGAATATTTTATATGCTTTTAGATTCTCACCACTTCCGGTTGACTTTGGTGGATCCGTTATGTTTCTTCGACACAGGGCATTGTCCTCATCGCTTCCATCCAAACAATCAATAAACTCGTCACAAAACCAGTCACGACGGATGCATTGACCATTTTTACAACTGCTAAATTCTGGGTTACAGTCATCTAAAAAGAAGAAAACGCCAAAATAAATAAATAAATAAATAAATAAATAATAATAATAATAATAATAATAATAATAATAATAATAAATAAATAAATAAAAACTCTTTGAAATTTATAATAACCCTAACTTATTAATAATGCTCAATGTCAAACAGGTACTCTAGAATAGAAAAAAAGAAAGAAAATTGCCGTTTTCAATTCTTCTTCTTTTGCTTTGAGTCATCCATCAGCACTTGATGGTGAATCATTCACAAAGTTTGTGCGCCATGATGCTCTCTCACTCATTGCGGTCAGAAGCTAAAATTCCAAGAGGCCAGTGTCCTTCTCCAGGAGAGTCTTGATCGTAATATGAGGCCTCCGAGCCCGTCGCTTAACCTCTGGGGACCACAGACACACTTTTTCAGCAGGTTCATCGTGTCGAGATACATGTCCAGCCAGCAGCAAGCGTTGAACGCTTGCAGATATGCGTGGAAGGCAACCATATCTGCAGTTGTTTAACGTCAACACTGGGCGCTGGCTGGACAAGTATCTCGACACGATGAACCTGCTGTCGGTAGAAATGGTTTTGGCTCGTTAAAATGTAGCGAAAATATAAAGGGTAATTTTCATCTACAAACATGCAAATAATCCGTGAAATTTTCAAAATAAAACTTCCATGTAAAAATACATGAGACTAAAACTTCCATAAAAATAAAATAAAATATGTGTTTTTTTACAAATAACATCGCTATGAAAAACGCGTTATCTATGATGATTGGTGAGATTTGGTCTTCATTAAAGCATGAGCCTTGCAAGACAGAGTGGCCCTTGCAGCGTAGCTCACTCTGGTGATGGCGACCGGTAATACTTTCGTCATCATTGCGGTTGGCAGGGGATAGCTTATTAAGATAGCTTCCCATCCCAACTGGTCTGTTATTTTTTTAACATAGTTCACCCCAAACAAGGCATGCTGCCACTGTAGACGTAATTAGGGTGAAAGTATTGGGGGGAGGCATCCTTAATTGGGAGCTGTGCAGCAAGATGCTTGTTCACATTAGTTATAGCTGGTCCTTCCAAATGGTCTATTATTACGATAGCCTCCCCTTCCTAAATAGTCTGTTATTTAGATAGGTTCCCCTCCCAACTGGTATGTTATTAAGGTAGCTGGCCCTTTCAAATGGTCTATTATTACGATAACAGACCATTTGAGAAGGGGAGGCCTCTTCTGAAATGGTCTATTATTAAGATAGCTCACCCAAAATGATATTTTATTAAGATAATTTCCTTCTCAACTATTCTGTCAATAAAAACAATTGGGATTATTTACGGGTTTAAATATTATTTTAAAACTGCAACTAACGTTTCCCCTTACTCGTAAAATAAATCTTGTAGATTATCCGAGGTCAGACATTAGTGATCAATTGGTTTCACTGTATGTTTTGGGTTTTAAATCATCAGACCCGCTCTACCAGAAACCCAAGCATTCACCTCATTAATATAAGTGCTTCCTCCTCGAATGTAACGTCATGCTACGCATCGCCTAAACATTTCTAATTAAATGGCCTAACAACAACAAAAAAGATTATATATGATATGAACGTTCAGCATCATCCAATGTAAATCGTTCCAGCAGTCTCACTTCCTGCATTTTGGGCCTCACTTATTTGCCGGGTATAGCAACGCGATAGAACTGAATATCAGCTTCTTTTTAACACAGAATACCAAAAAAATATATTTTTAGTTTTTGTTTTAGAACAGAAAAGATTTTTCAATTTCGGTACTTATGCAGTTTACGGACCGGGCTGAAATAATAACGTTATTAAAGCCATTCTTAACACGGAAAAGGGAAATACTTTATTAACTATTCTGTAATTTTACCTAACAATTTAATAAACAAAAGATACCATAAAAATTGAATTTAACTTGAAAATCCTATCCGTAAACTGCATAAGCACCTTAATTTCAATAAGGATATATTTTCAATGGGTTGCCTCTCTCAATCTGTTTGAAGAAACTTACCCGATTTTAGAGTGAGTTTCGTCGAACAGACTATGGAGGGTGAGGGCCACTAAAAGTGAAAAAAATGTATCCGGAATTTTTATAATAATCATAAAACTTACTAATTATAAAGTAAACGTAAAGTGGTCGACCGTAGTCGAGGGCGACCCAAAGGCTTCCTTTTAATTAGCTACTACACCGAGGTGTAAAGGAGGATTCCATTCTTTTCCCACGATTATTCCACTTAATCCTGATCATCAACTTACAATTCGATCAAGGATTGAGCCCCGCTCTCCCATTAGCGAACACTCGAACCATTATGCCAATTCGAAAATTAATTAATTAATAAGTAGTAAATATTTCATTGGTGATCTTGGTAATCTAACAAATCACTACTCTTTGTTCTAACAAATTACTCTTTGTTCAACCCATAAGCGCCCATAGTCCTTTGTAAGACCGAAAGAATAATTAATCATACTTCAGCAACATCTGAATTTTTCATAGATATCTATAGTTAGTCAAAAAGATTGGAATGTCCTTCAAATATTACACCTACTGTCTAATGTATATTGGTAACACTGATGTCTCAGTTTTCAGTGCACTGTGAAAATCTAGAGTGAAAGGATACAATCAGTTTCATCTATTATCCAATCAAAACGTTTTGGTAAGTAGTCCTTATAACCAACCCACATTTTATATATAGTATCAATGAATGCTCTAACTAGCCTATAAAGTCAAGTAAATCTTTGAAAGTAATTTTAGCATCAAATAATATTGTATTTACTGATTGATAATAAATCTAAAGAAAAAAGGTTTAGCACTAGTGGGTTAATTTGGAAGAGTTTTACTTTGATGAAGAATTTAAAAACTTTATCGAGAAATTTATTACCTACCTGAAACGTTTGCAGCTGGAGTAGTCATAGTAATAGGACTCGTGGTAGTTACTGTATAAGTGATCGGTGTAGTCGTGATATTAGTTTTTATTTCAGTTGTGCGATTTGGTGTAGTTGCATATTGTGTGGTATCGGATGTTGTAGATGTAACGTTAGTTTTTATTTCAGTTATGTGATCTTGTGCAGTTGCATATTGTGTGGTGCCGGGTGTTGCAGATGTGACGTTAGCTTTGATTTCAGTTGTGCGATCTTGTGCAGTTGCATATTGTGTGGTGCCAAATGTTGTAGATGTGACGTTAGTTTTTATTTCAGTTGTGCGATCTGGTGCAGTTGCATATTGTGTGGTGCCGGATGTTGTAGATGTAACGTTAGTTTTTATTTCAGTTATGTGATCTTGTGCAGTTGCATATTGTGTGGTGCCGGGTGTTGTAGATGTAACGTTAGTTTTTATTCCAGTTGTGTGATCTGGTGCAGTTGCATATTGTGTGGTGTCGGATAGTGTAGTTGTGACGTCAGTTTTTGTTTCAATTGTGTTGGAGTGTAGTGTAGTAGTGAATTGTTCGACGGTAGATTCCGGTTTGGAAGTCGACCAATTTTCGTGTGGTTTCGATGTCTTACTTTCGTCCGTGGTCGGTTTATCAACTAGTCGAGTCGTCACCGTTTCCGTGGCTTTCTCAGTTGTCAATAGAGGTGCTTCAGTTTCTGTAACGACTGGCCGTTGGCTGGTCGTCGGCAAGACAGTCTTTGTTGTTGTTGCCAACGGGGTTGTCGTTTGTTTGGTCGTCAATGGGGTTGTTGTGGGTGCTGGAGTCGCGATAATTTCTAGTATAAAAGAAAATCACATACATCATTAAAAATACTAAGATCGTACTGTGATAAATGCATAAGATTTACAATGATATAAGACATTAATCATTTCATAGTAGCGTTTCAAAATTTGTGAAACGCTCACTTTTAGTGCATTTGAGAATTTAAACTATTTTTTATTATTTAATGGGACTACATGAACCGTCCCCTCACATAAACAGCTTCCTGTTGTTATTGTTTTTTTAAGGGGTATTTAAAAAATGTTTTTATTTATTTATTTTATTCAAAAGGAGTTTTCATAATATTTATTTTTACGAACGCTTAGTATCTGTTATAGGGGAACACAAAAACCGGGCACCGCTTGCCTTGAACCGGTAAATTGTCTTTATTTTTTATTTTTCTCGAAGTCTTTGCTTTCTTAACAATGCTGAAGATTCGGCCTGACAATATAAGACGGTTTCTACCCAAGAACTGACATTACTGGACTGATGAAATCCTGCTACACTAAACACACTGTAATGTATAGTTTTAAAATTAAATACTTTATATTAGCTCTTGTAGAACTTACGATCAATCACGTAATGTTTTCAACTAATTCATGATATATATATATATATATATATATATATATATATATATATATATATATATATATATATAATGATTATTTAAAATTCCAGAGTTAACGATGGTCTCACAATTGTTTCGCAACGTGCAATATGCTACAATTAAACGCAATTGCACGCTGCCTTTCAGAAACCAAAATAAAAGGCATTCATAACGATGTTATACCGTGCAGAAAGTTCATAAAAAAACAGAAAGCAGACAACACTCACATGTCCAAGTTAAAATTTAGTACTTTTATAGTGTTCAAAATTTTACGAAAACCACTAAGTATATACTTTGGTGCAGAGTAGATACTAAATTGATAAAACAAAATATCAACCGACGTCGTAATTCTAATAATGACGTCATCAATTTTACCTAAACTTGCTCTGACGTTTGACCACTGTTCAGCACGTCTTTTTTATAAAAGAAAATGTCAGGACCGTCTTCATAAGTAATCAAATTTCGTTCATTCCGTTCTTCGTTTTCAATTTTCACATAACATTCTTCATGATTCAACTGAACATCTCATTAACCCTAATACTCGAGTGGCTTTTGGCCTTGGTAAGTGGTGACTCATTAATAAAAAAAACATTTATATTAGCATTTAGTACTGTAAATTTTTGGAAGAGTTACTGAATTTGGTCATTCTTTTTGATATGTCAAAACTCTAATGGATGCCAGGCCACCAGTTGATGGCATTCTGCAAATATAATTTTTCGAAAGAATAATTGTAATTAACAAGTTACTTTTATTTCTTTGATGATTTAATTTTAGATACATTTGGTAGATAATAGAATAAAGTTATTTGTAAAGATATATTTTAATAAATAGCGTGTAAACAATAGAGGTTATTCTGGGTACGCCAACAAAAATTATTATCGATTTTCTTTTCTTTGTACGGTGCAATTTGCATTTTCGTATTTACTTACTTGAAATTAAGTAAAAGTTTTAAATAATGAAATAAAATTATGCTATTATTTCCATTAGCTATTTCAGCTAACTTTTGTGTGACGGGACGGATTTATATTAATTTATATACAAATAGATACACATTGGTCTTTATGTAAGGTTATGTCCTGTTCGTTACTGGTCCCTAAATATCAAAGGTATTGCAGCAAAAATGAAGAATCAAAAAAATAAAGTATTTTTTATATGGTTTATAACTTTATTGTAGTAGAATACCGACATTTTTTACGCCTACACAGTCAGCTCCCCAACCAGTTCTGGAGGGAACACAAAGCGGAACGTCTGCTCATGTCGACTGCTCTTTTGGGGGAGGCGGTAGCATCAACAGTGAACATGTTAAATTATCTTTTGTTTACGTTATATGACGTCAGCTATGAGGTAAATAGCTGTGACCCGATTCTCGATCACAGTTTCCCCTGCTAATACCATTCTTTTGATGCTCGGGCTTTTCGACTTACCTACGTCATGGACAAGGAACGATTTCGCTTTGTTCATTTCTTTCCAAAATATTTGTTTTTATTATTTTGACCTTAAACCCGTCTGCAGATGATCCGGGTTCAATCCCCACCTCCTGCCTAATAGCATTACATTTATTATAGAGTGGAGCATCTAATTAAAATTAAATCTTGTAATATATTACATTCATTGTTGTCTTTAGTAGCATAATAATTGCAGAACGCCACCGACTGGTAGCCTGGCATCGAATGACGTCATAACGTCTTAGCTTAATGGCGTACCAAAAAATTATTTCCAAGTAAATTTAATAGAAAAAAGTGTTGGCGCAATTCAAGTTGATGTGAATGACATAACTCGATAACTAAATTTGACATTGCGTTTTAATTAATGATGAATGAATTCCCCAAAATATTAAATTACAATTGGCAATAAAAATGTTGTTTACCTTTACCAAGCCAATAAAAATTAAATCTTTTTTAATTAAAAAGTGTTCTTTCTTTACGTATTCAATAAAAATGTTGTTGTTTTCTTTTCCCAATTAAATTCTAATCAAGGGAGGTTACGGTAGTTTAGTGGATAACGACACGGAGTGACGCCCTGAATGCATCAAGTTCAAATCCAGTCGGTTCCATAATACCACTTAGAGATGTTGGCAACCTTCACGTGGTCCTTCCTGCAAAAATGCCAACAACAGAATCAAGACGGTCAGCAACTGTACCATGCTGATTCATACGAATTTACTTTTTAGTAATTAAACAAAATATGAAAAAATGACGTAGCCAATGAAAAAGATACTGTTTTCTGTTTTTCTTAGTTAAATTATAAACAAAATTATCTCCCTTATGTTTGTCAGGTTTTGGTAAACATAACCGAGGCGTTATCTTCCTCACATTTGCAGCATCAATTGGAATTGCGCCAAAATGTCATCCCTGTAAAAGTTCAGGCAGAAAAAATAAGGGCGGTGCTCTCAAGGTCCCTCCTTACTCCAGGGTATAATAAGTTTCAGAAATTTTGATTTAATCTTACCTAAAACGATAACACTTATATTAGTACTTTTATCCAAGCCCAAGGTATCTTGATTTGCTTTGATGAGCTGTGCTACAAAGTCTCTGTTTATTATATCTGTGATATCCAACCTCGTTGTCGGTTCCACTGTACTTCCATTTCCTACTGGAGGAGGATTGGTCATATTCCGCGCGGCTGGTGTTGGGGAAGCAGGTGCTATCTCGATGATAAATATCACACGGATGCTGACTATAATACTGCCTGCTCTGTAATATAAAAAGGAAGCCATATAAAACTATATAAAATGCAATTCAGACATTCCATCACAAAACCAGTAAATATTTTGATATGTGTAAAATAAATAAAATAAAAGGACGACACCTTTTTTATAGAGTGGAGGATGGCCCTAAAACTAAATCTTGAAAGAAATTATATTAATTTTTACTATTTAGTCTTCTTTCCCAAATAATTCTTTGATTTTATTATTTTTACCTCAAATCCGTCTGCAGACGATCCGGGTTCAAACTCAGCGTCCTGCATACTAAGATTACATTTATTATAGTTAAGGATGGGTGTATGAATATATGTATTTTATGTTAGCAAATTATTTGCGACTGAGGATCGTTTGGGAAATAAATATTCCTTAGAAAGTTTCTCCTTGAAGACGGAATTCGGTTCAACCCGTCCAGGTTGAATGCCGTACCAGGAGAGACGAAGGAATTATTTATTCCTTTACCATGTTGAAATTTGTATAGTGATCTTTTGGTTGTTTACCTAGCCAATATCGGCAGCTGTCAGGGGCAATATACATATATAAGTAATAAAAACAGTTGTAACTAATGCATGTGACTAAAATGGGTGTACCACAGGAAGAATA
Organism: Sepiola atlantica; assembly: GCA_963556195.1. Lineage (NCBI taxonomy): Eukaryota > Metazoa > Mollusca > Cephalopoda > Sepiida > Sepiolidae > Sepiola > Sepiola atlantica. The sequence goes on from OY744515.1 coordinate 71,255,652, forward strand.
TTACACTTTATGTTTAAAGAAAAATATTTGACAGAAGTAGGTATTTATGTATGCATGTATGTGGAAAGATGTTTTTTTTATTTCAAAAACAAAATAAAGCAAAACATACGAAATTAATTCGTCTTGCAGACGCATTCATTCAACGGCTTTAATATGTGTGCATATTCATTTTGTTGAATTTTTCGATTGGGTGTGAAAAGGTCTTTTGTTTTGTTTTTCAAAAATAAATAAATAACTAAATAAATAAAAGTAGAAGACCACTCATTGTATCATGTTGGTCTGCAGTTTCAACTTATTACTGGCTATCTTGCTTTCGCTTGCTGCTGGACTCAACATTTTGAACCTAGACAGCTGTCGTACAAAGCTAGATCTCTTTATTTACAATCTCAGTACACATACTCTTTCAGACAATGAAACATTTCTGAATGAAGGAATGGCACTCGCCTGACAAGAAGTTCATGTATGCATGTATACCCGCACTATAGCTCCAGAGCCATTGAATTGATTCTTATGAGATTTCGGACAGTGATTATGTACGGAACTACACTTCATCTTTTCTGTCCTCTGTCCTCGGAGAAATCCTTCTAAACTGAGGAAATTTTTATTTTTGTGCCCCTTTTGGGAGAGCTAGATTTCCCCTACATTTAAAGCCGACCTTGTGTCTAACTTTGCTCTCCTGGAAGGGGGCGGGGGCAAGTAAATAAGAACTAACATAGAATTACACTTTGGAATTAGAACAGAGTTCTCTCTCGAATGTAAACAAAATTATTAATGGCATAATTCAGTCCCGATTGATGACACACGGTCACGGTAAATTCCGCAGATTTATATGGTGTAGAACACAAAAACTTATTCTAGTAGAAACTTTTTTAACCATGCGAGCGAGGAGCATAGAAATACCTACACTGGTGCCCAAGAGCATGGTTTCTTTACTCGGTGTAATGGATCCGTACATCTTGATAGATAATCTATCTAGAATGTGGGGAAAGAGTGTGTTTTGAAAGTTATGGAACTTTTTCAGAAAGGTGCAGATTCTTTAAAAAACCGACTAAATAAGACGTCTTGATAGTAATGGCTATTTACCAAAGTACTTCTTAGAAACTTAGGAAAAATCATCCTAGACTGAGGCAATTTCTATTTTGTCCCTATCAAGAGTGGCCGTTATTTTTATTGAAAGGGCTGGATTTTCCCACATTAAAAACCGACCTTATGTTTAACTTTGCCTGTGTTTGTTTGTTTTTTGTTTATCGACCTTTCAACCATTATACGGTCATCTCAGGTCAAAATTGTTCCCCTTGTTTTCTCTATTCAGACAGTTTTTACAATATTTCTTCTTTATAAAAATGTTTTTAGAGTGTAGAATTTGACTATTCATAATATGTGAGTCATTTTGTTTGATTTTTAACTTTTGTCAGTTTTGGTAGTTTGGGAGAGAGTTTTTCAATGTTTGCTTGGTGACAAAATAATTAACATTTCTGTGCAAATTAATTGGTGTTTGTTTCCTGTCAGATATTATTTTGTTAATACTGAATTGTTTTTAATTGCCTCTATTAGAAAGCAAGTACATATGGACTTCCTTAATGAACTTATAGTGAAGCAAGTAAAATGGCGGTAAAATGTAGTGAATAAACGATATAGGTAAAAGTACTAATAGAAACATGTTAGCAATATCCGTATAAATAGTTATAAGCATTTGAGTGTGTTATCATTATATTCACAATTAATTACATTGAGGAAAACTGGCTTAGTTTTCATGCAGACGACCATGACAATTTGTGATATCCCTATTTACTTGTTTCCCCGGGATGGCAGAGTTAAACAAAAGATCGGTTTTTAATGTTAGGAAAATCGAGCTCCTAAAAAGAGCACTCTGGATTGGGGCAAAAAATTAAAATTTCCTCAGTCTTAAAGGACTTTTGTTTCACTGATCTAGAACAGAAAAGATGAAGTGTAGTATGAGAACAGATACTGCACTTTGCTCCTAATCAAAAGGCCAAGGATTTGAGTAAGTTGTAATGTGATCAGCAGTCGGGAATTTTACCTGTACGCTATTATGTTTGCCACAACAGTAAAAGAGATTATAACGCTTCTGTTGTTTTTTTTGTTTACATTCGAGAGAGAACTAATTTCAAAGAGTAATTGAAGAAATAGTCAAGGGAGTTTCAGTCAGTGGTGAAGAACATTATTGCCTGGGTCGTCTTGGACTTGTGTGCAGGAGTGGAGTTTTGCTGGAAGACATAGGGGCGTCCAATGGCGATCTTGTCCATCCAGGGCTTCACCACACTCCTCAGCACTTCCTGGTAGATCTCGACGGTGACCCCGTTGAAAGAAGAACGAAGATATGATGTCCCTCTTTCTGGAGATGACCCCAAGGATCATGACGGAGGAGGGAAACTTTGTATGTTTTGCGACGGGAACCGTCTCGATGTCTTTGCAGATCCACCTGCTGTTCTGCCTGTTGCTCGTCAGATCCTGGTCGAAATTCTTTTCATCAGTGAAGAATCTCAGCATCCCGGCGGACCCGTGATTAACCTTGTTCAGCAAAGCCACTGCCTAAACCTCCCTCGACTCTTTGGAGGCATTCGTGATGCGCATGTGGTGAGACTTGCGATAACAGAAGTAACCAATGTCCTTCTTGATTGTTCGGCAGATCGTCAACTTGTGACATCCCATGTCAGCGGCAATCCTGGCTTAGCTCTCGTTTTCGGAGTTTGCTGCAACACCCTGTACATTTAAAAAATAATACTTAGAGCCAGATTAATAGATGGCGGGTAGTTTTTTGCTTGTTATATATATTTTGTTACCAACAAGATGTTGACGATAGTTTTCTGCCCCTTTTATTAAAAGTATTTATCTATTATATCTGTATCTTTATAATATTAGGTATGTAATATGTATGTACAGGATTCACTTCTAAACTAACCGATCAATCATTAAGAATTTTGGAACACAGCTGCTCGGAGTAAGGAATCCAAATGTGGGATATATTTAGTTTAATTTAGTTTCATGCAGAAGTTGCAAAAAAGTGGTAGAAACCCTTCGTGAAAATTCAGATAGCTCCGATTCTTGTGAAGTTTTAACAATAGGTATTCGATATCAAGTAATAAATATATCAGTTTTTTTTTAGTATTTTGAATAGTTTTAGGGACATAATATAGACAAAAATCCCTATTTGAAAATTCAAATATTTCAAAGATGAATTAAATTTGATCCATAGCCACCAGTTAGGCAAGATTCACTGAATTGCAATTTTTTCTTAAGACGCTGTAAGCTTAATTCTTAAATTTTAGACATTTTTTAAGAATAAAAATAATGTAATGGGTTTTGATCAAATTGGAATAAGGATCCAAGACATAAGGTTTAGTATGATTATATCTTGATTTTAATCTTCATAAGGGTATATAAAAGTGGTGCAAAACTCTTCTGCTCGGGGAATTAATTTTACCCATTCTGGAACGGATATTCGTCTAGTATGGTATAACAATGGGTAAAAAATATTTCATATAAAAGGGCTTATTTCGATCAATCTGACGTTTTGGTATATTATATATCGTCTTCAGATATACAAAATATAATAGAAAACAGATGATTTCATATCACTGAAATGTTTCCCAAATGCAATATTTTCATAGGGAACATTTTTTTTATTTTTCACCGGTTCAGTTTTTGTCATCTTATCTTATATATAAAGTGAAGTCGTGTTTCCCCCTTTATCTTTGGCAATTATAGACTTCACACATTTCTGCTAACCACCAACAGCAATTCTTAATGCGTGTCTGACGAAAAAATAATTATATTTCGTCTCCTTAAAAATATCCTTACATTTATACCGATCCATCTGCTTCTCGTAAAAACATCTTTCACAGAGAAGGTAGCAAACTCTTTCACTCGCTCATATTTATCTCCTCTCGCGTAACTCAAAATCACCGGGGAACTATTCCAACAGGATATATCCCATCTTTGAATCATAGGAATACTGGATTATTGGAATTAATGTCAACTACAATTACCTGTACGCATATTATGCACAACAACCTTATTCTGGAAATTTAGGATTACGTTCTCTAACACCCATCTCAGCAGATACGCTCAGTCACAATGGAGTCGTTTATCAAACTATCATAAGTTAATTTTTACGCTTTCTAAAAGTTTACTTTTTAAGACGTTTTTACTACAGTATTCGCTAATCTTCAGTGTTTAAGTGTCTTTGAGTTGTCCCCCTTGGGCTGAGTCATCTCCTTATATGATGTGGGACAGTGGGAGTGAACTCCCCTTTTTAGTTTGTTGTTGTTGCTTGAGCAAGATGGCGGTTCATGGGTGTACGGTTGCAGGCAACAAGTGACCAAGATTAACATTCAGCATTTACAGTATTTTCAATGCACACTACTTAAATTGTATTTTTAAACAAACACGAAAACATGATTATAAACAGAAAATTATATTTAAAAATACACTCTTAAGGTACCATTTTAATTATTTCTTAAAATTATCTCACCTATTTTACTTTTTATGTTTTTTTTTAATGTCTAATTCAAAAGTTATTTTCTTTTCAAATAAATCATTCTCCCCCACTCCACCCGGTTAACCCCTAACAAAATTGTCTGACTTTACAATACTTTTTCCTTTCCCATTTAACGTGAACGTATAATATCTGTTCTGATACTATACTTAATCTTTCCACTCCTCAATCAGTGATCAAGAAATCCTAGACTGAGGCAATTTTTAATTTTGTCCCAATCTGGACTGCCTCTTTTTGGGAGATGGATTTTCCCAACATTTAAAACTGACCATGTGTCCACCTTTGCCCTCAATTTTAATAATTACCGATTAAACACTATCTTTCAAGAAACACTATTTAAAATTGATTTTCTTGACCTGCATAAAATAAATCTTTTATAAAATTTTCAGCACAAGCATTGGGAGCGATGAAGAAGGTGTGTAAGTCAAAATTACAACCGGAACGGAAAAAGAGAATAACTTATATATAAGAAGTCAAATACAATAAATATTGAAAAAAAAAACGAATTAAATTGAATTTCGTCTTTCTCCTCTTCGTTTCCTTTCTTTTTTGTTTCTTTCCTCTGTTAACTTCTTCATTTGCAATGCTAGTTTCGATTTGAAAATGTCATTTTCGCTATCGGACGAAGGGGCAAATAAAAGGAGTACCCGACTCAGAGTCAGCAGCAAACGGTGTTCGGTCAAATTTAGTTCCTGATATTAAACTTCATCTGTAATATAACTTCCGGCGAGAGTTTAAATATATTACAAATTATACATCATAATAATGGCGTATCCAATATAAAAACTTGCCAAAGAAATTGTCTTTAAGAATAGAATTTAATCCACAAAAATCAGACAACAAATTAATAAACCGCTTCAATATAACCGGCAGTAGATTACCTCTACAACAGGGCTTCTTATAAGCGGATCGCAATTTCCTTCAATCGGCTTGAAATTTTAACATAGTAACAATTTTCAAAACCGTAGAAGTTTGATGGACTTTAAGTTTAAGCCACATTAATGCACATGTGCAATCAATTTTGGGAGCCGTTACTGTTAAAAGCGACTCTACATATTTTTTTTCCGATAACATTTTAAGTAAAGGGACTCCAGAGTTCTGCTGAAACCATCATTTCTAGAATACCCAACCACCTCTATGGGATCAATTCCTTTTAATATACTCGACCACTCAAACCTTTAACCTTTAAATCATGTCTACATTACTGCGAGTCTACTCTATGAACATTCACAGCAAGAACTCGTCTAGTTACAACCACAGCAAAGAACTTCTCCCTCTGTGTACCTTAAACCAAACGGAACTTCCATGAACAATAGCCCCGGGGCTGTTTCCCACCTGACTACAGCAGGGTCGTTTTTAAGTCCAATGTTAACAAATATTTGTTAAGTTGTCCTCGTAAATAATAAAAATCCACCCATTCCACCCATCGTTTCCGGACCTTGATAAGGGGTCATCAATTAGTATATAAAAAGAAATAAATACTCATTTGTTAAATAGTGGGCTAGTATAATTTTGTTAGTTGAGAATGACAGCTAGCTAGCCACATCATCACGGCTTGCACCGAAATCGAACACTTAACCTTCACTGATTCTTTTTATTGTAGAAAAATGATTTTTTACACTTATTTTAAAATGACTGTAAGCTTAACCTTTCATTTTATGCTAAAACGATGTATATGACCTTTGCAGTAGTTGATCAATTTATTAAAGAGACATCTGGAATACATTCTCAACCATCGACCTGACAGTGACTTTGTTGGTGTCAGGCTAACATGTTTGCTGTTCGGTCTCAGGGGGCTTTACCTTCTATTCAAGAAAGGGTTAGTTTATCGCTAATCGTCTGAGGTGCCCCTACCAGGGAATGTCGACGGGGCTGCTCAGGCATTTTTGTAGGCCAGAGTGTGCTAATCCTAGTGCACTGGCTTTTCAACTTAACACCTGACTTTGTGTCTAACCTCCTTAAAAGGTAAATAAAATAAGTAGGGCTATCAAAATAAATTGTAAAATTTGACTAATTTGCATGTTGTGATGCCGGCCATCTTACATTTTCTCATCTGCTCATGGAAAATTGTCATTTTCTCATGCACATATTAGTCAATTGCTGAATTTATTGTGTATATTTGTACAAATAAACCAGTTTTGTAGAAAATAAATTGTTAATTTTATTTTCTGGAGCCTGAAAATTGCAAAGTAAATTGTAAGAATATGTCCTACCTTGCCCCATCTTAATGGGTTAATGGTTTTTCACATCCCGAAATTGAAACAATCACAAGAAGAAGTACAAAACCTACTCGGGGCATAAAACCGTAAATACGTTTCAGAAAGATGTAGTGATACTGGAAAAAAATCTGCCTTATTAGCATAAGTGTAAAAGAGTGTCTATATAAAACTCTCTCTAACAATAACAAAGGTGGATGAAGCTTGACTAGACACTAACCAGTGCTAACCTTTCACTTCACAACAGTTTCTTCCCATATGTGGAACACAATAGGGGTTTCTTACCAGCTGACCATTCTACCCATTGTTTCCAATCCTCTCATTGTGTTGTTCATCCTCCAACTGACAACATCATTAACCCTTATCCTCAAGTGGCCTCCAAGTCTTGATAAGTGGTGACACATTAGTAAAAAAGAGCCAGTGTGCATGTACATAGGTGCGGATGCATGTGTTTGCATCATAGACTGCATATGCATATGTGAGGAGTGTATCTATATACGTGCACATTTATAAATGTGTATGAATGCCTGTGCAACTTGCACATGTACCTCGTGACATAATGTGACTATTTTTGACAGTGACTGTCTGTGCCATCCGTGTACATAAAGGTATAGTGAATTTGTGTGATTAGCGAACTAAATTCCAACCGCATTAATAATATTTCAAATCGTTTTAGAACAAACACCTTCGTAACTGTCAGTTTCAAGAAAGATTGATCATAAGATGCCAATGCGTGTTTCAAATTTATTTTAAACATGTTCTTAGTACGATTGTAATTGGATTTTCTAGTTCACACTATAGTATCTCTACATATTGAGCACTGTAAAGCTACATCTATATATAGTGTTAGCATGGTGGTTGGTTCCAGTTGGTTGATATTAATCCAATGAAATTACAGTGTTCATAATATAATGCTCAATAACAATTAGCGCTGTATTTTAGTATAAATTTTTATTTATACAAACATTTTTAGCTACATATGTGCATACATGTTTCAGCTGCGACTTTATTCAAAGTCTAGCTTCCTCAGGCCACAGCGAAGTTACTGAAAAGATCCACTCCTCCATAGACAGGGCATGTATGCACATATGTAGCCAAATAGAAATTTATACTAAAATACCTCTCTATATATAAAGTTGTGTATATATATATATATGTGTGTGTGTGTGTGTGTGTGTGTGTGTGAAAATGACAAACAGAAAACAGGTTAAAGTGCAGGAGAAAAACAAAAACAAGAGATTTGACCGGTTTCGTTCGTGTTAGCGAACGTTTTCAGAAAAATTAAAGATTTGGAAAAAAAACAACAAAAAAAACATTGTTATATATATATATATATATATATATATATATATATATATATATAATTTAGAAAATATACTAGATTTCATACACAAACACTTTATTATAAAACAATTGTTTCTGACCATACCGAAAATATATAGTTTCATGATATATAAAATATCAAAAACACTTACGAAAAAGCCAAAGAAAAAATCAAAATGCAACCGTATTCATTTAATTATATATCCCTTTTTTCCTTTTTTTCACTCGTTCCAAGGGAAATTCATACTTAAACCCTATTCACTTGTAGTTAAAAGTTCAAAATATATTATGACAATCAAATCTTTTTCCTTTCAAACGCGATCAATAAAAACATTAAAATGTACATATAAATGAATAACCAACTAACATCTACCACATCAGTCCATGGTTATCTTCTTCTTTTTCTTCTTTTTCTCTTTAATCCTTTCATCAGAGGGTACACCTTATCATATCGTTTCAATTGTCTACTAATCTCGCATAAACAACTATATATATATATATATATATATATATATATATATATATATATATATATATATATATATATAGGTAGGTAAAATATTAAAATTTAATTTAATATTACTACAAACCCTTTAAAGAAAAATTAAAAGTAGAGCACTGTCGGAAAGATTATAAATAGACATTCGCCTAAAGCCTCAGTGCAATGCTCTGACTCTGTCGTTGAGTTTTATCAAATGTCTAGATATTTATACTCGCTGCTTTCAGTGTAAATATCACATAACTACTCCGTTATCACGTGACAATCTGTCGTGGCCTCATGGACTAAGTGAACGCTTACAGATTCAAGGTGTCTCTGTGAATCGCGTTCGCGCCCTGTGACTGTCTGAGATTATTATTACCCTGCGCTGATGAGATCCGTAAACTCGAAACGACGTCGTACGTAAGTAAAATATTAAAATATAATTTAATATTATATATATATATATATATATATATATATATATATATATATATATATATATATATATATATATATATATATATATATATAGCCAACACGGTGAGTAACGTGGGTATATTATTTTTTTTTTGTAAATGTTAAAGTTTAGGGAGTGCATATATACATAATTTTTTTAAATTATTATTTTTATTATTTTATTGTGAACCAATCATTATGAATTTTGGAATATACATTCTCGGAAACATGGCGAGCAACATGGGCACATCATTTTTCTTTGTAAACTTAACCATTTAGAGGGAGTTTTCACCAGAACTCGCCCCTGGCAATTAAGCTACACAGAGGTTCCTGCGTTTCATCCCCGGGGGAATCTTTAGGCTAAAATGCATGGAGTTATTTTTCCAATCAATTCGTTAGGGATTTGTCATGTCTGGTTGAATGGCAGGGGAGAGAAGATCACTTATATATTTTTCGCTCTTCTGGCTAGATGTGATGGGATTCAGTCTTATTTTGCTCAATTCGGATTTAACGGGTTTTCTAATTAAACAACGAATTTGGATTTGACTTGGGTTGCACATATCGGGATTTCGGAACTTTGATTGGACTTTTTGTATTATTTTGATTGATTTATTTATCATTAACATTGAATATGGACACATTTCGCGACTGGATAACTTTGCCGGCCCCTTCAATTTCACGTATTTGGACTGCTGTTTGTATCTTGGAGTAATGTCCTTCCTGATTATGCTTCTCAACTTGTATGACCTGGATGGACTGTATGGATTCAACAAAAGTATGTTTTTGGATTGATATGTTTGATGTTATGTATTTTTATGTATTTGTGTATATAATTTTATATATTTTCAAAGCGTAATTTTATTGCCTGTAGTAGTATAACTGCGGTGATGGTCCTCTGAAGAGAAGAATTATCTTTGAAAACTCATGAGCTAAGGACTTAAGGATGCTTTGCATGAACTTTGAATTCTAATAAAATTTGATTGACACCTTATTTTATTACTTCATTTTATATTATAATATTAATGCTCTATTCAGTATATTGAGCTTCAGTTTTTTATCCGGATGTTTCACTAATTATAAGATATTAGTTGACGCTTATATCTTTTGTTGGATTGCTTCATATATATATATATATATATATATATATATATATATATATATATATATATATATATATATATATATATACCATGCTTCGAAAATAACGTCTAATCAAACTGGAATGATTTAATAAACAAAACGATGAGTTGTAGCGATTTGTGATTGACTTATTTTTGTTATTGTAGGTATACAATAACATATATATATATAGATATAGATATATTAATTAAACAAGTTCGAATGTATTTATGAAATGAACTGAAAACCAATTTTTTCAAAAGTCTTCAATACTAGGATTAGAAAGTCGAATGGATAAGTAGACTATAAATGATAAGTATTAATCCAACCTTAAAGATAGTTAGGGCAGTGTAGTCAAATTTCTGACATTACACACGCAAAATGCTGCAGATATCAAATGTAAAAGCTTTCAGCTCAAACAGAGTTATTGTAGAGTAAATTGAAATAAATAGATTCATAACATATTATCTATCTAAATGAATAAATGCGAAATATTTACTTATTTATTGCTACTATATTACGATAAAAACAAGTTACTCTAATTTAAATTCTTTTGAAATACTCTATTTATAGTCAAGCAAAGTTGAAAATACACTCTTTTGTTTACCTAATTTGCATAATTATATCTTTAAACAGTTCAAAATAAATAATTGTTTACTGTTATTCGATTATAATTTGATTGTCCTATTAGCTTATATATATAGAATAGTTTTGTCGATATTATCAGTAATTAATTAAAGTGCTAATAACAAAAAATTACAAAAAATCGAAACCATGTTCATTACTTTTCAAAGGACGTGCGCTCCCCTGCAAGGGAAACAATTTCTTTAGACAAATTATTTATTTCAAATTCTCCTCCGCCGCCTCCACAACAATCAACAAGCAAAACAAGTTTTTTTTTAACTTAGCTAATTATTTTTATATACCTCATTTTTAAAGTGTAGTTTTTTCCTAAAATAGCAGCATTCATTCCTGATATAGAATTTAAAACATAATTTTATAACTAAACGCTTTAAAAAATTTTTTTGTTTATTCAGCATTTTATTTTCGTAGTTTAAAATTTTCCGTAAAAAATAAATAAATAACAACAAACTTTATGTTTAATGTTTTTTTACAAACCGCCGTTTCACTATTCTGTTCAAATTACAAAAAAAAAAGATTCATAGTATAAGTGTAGATTAACATCCTCTGTTAAATCACCCCACCTTCCACAAAACGAAAAATAGATTCTTCTTATTTTTAGGCGGTTAAATATGAGTACCTTTAAAAACTTGGCGGAAAGATGAATAAAAACGCTTAGCTTAGAATTTAGAGTGGGGATCAGTTTTGTATATACATTTAATTTAAAATGATCCCATCACTTTCGGACCATTCTAACGTTTTAGGGCATTAACTAAATTCTTTTTTTTTGCTATGTGAGCTAAATCCGTTGCATTTTTTTTTGGGGGGATGGGTCTATTTTACATGTAGTTTTGTGACCTTGCCACTCGGACGTAGGTTTAGTGGTTACATTTTTGGCATTCCAGAAAAACATTTGACTCTGTGTCAGCATGTTGCTATTCCGAATTCACAACAGCAAGCCGCAATCAATAGACTGTCTCTCCAGCCATAATTTTTTAAAAGTCAAAATCTTTTTCATGTAAAACTTTATAATTAAAACTTGCTGAATGAGAAGTTTTGTATTTTATTTTAAATAATTTTTTTTAGAAAAATAGGTAATCAAATAGGTGTTTTTTTCTCGAAACATTGAAATATGAATTTTTCTACTAATCATAGTGCTGTCGGATCGCAGATATTAAAAAAAAATTTTTTACCTTATATTTAATTTTCATTTAACAAAAAATTACCAGCAAGTTTTAATTATAAAGTTTTACATGAAAAAGATTTTGACCTTTAAATAATTATGACCGGAGAGACAGTCTTTTGTATTGCGACTTGCTGTTATGCATTCGGAATAGTGGCATGCTGACTCAGAGTCAAATGTTTTTCTGGTGTGCCAATTGTTTTTACTAATTTCCCTAAAACGTTAGAATGGCCCGGAGATGGAGCATCATTTTACGTTAAATATATATATGAAACTGATCGCCAGTCTAAATTCTAAAATAATTGTTTATTTTTTATATTTCTGTTTTCCACAGTGTTCACTCTTCACACGTAATCGCCTAAAAAAGCAGAATTTTATTTTTGGGAAGCAGGATTTAGCGGCGGCTATTAATCTACAAATTTACCCATATTTTATTTTTTTAATCTTATTTTTTTTTTAACTATACATTTTTTTTTAATTTGAATTATAAGCAATTAATTTGTTTAGTTGTGTTTATTTTTCCCGTGAAAATTAAATAAATAAATAACTTCTTTAAAATTAGCTAATTAAATACCTTATTTTTAAGGCGTTAATAAAAATGTTAAAATATTGGGTATTATTGTAGATTGACACCCAGCCCCCCTCCCCAAAAAATAAAATTCTACTTTTTAGGCGATTACATGTGAATACCCTGAAACACCCGATGATGATGATGATGATGATGATGATGATGATGATGATGATGATGATGATGATGATGATGATGACTTTAACATTTGTCATGAAAAATAAAAACAGACTTCCTCTAATATTTCTGAATTACAAAAAAATATTCTTTTTTTTACTATTTATTGAGTATTTTTGTTCTGGCTTTTAATAATAAAGGCGAAAAGCACAAAGTAACAATTTCAAATTACTCAGTAATATTTATTTGACCACTCGACGTTCTAGTCTTTCATTTTTTCATTTCATTATATAACCAGTTTTTAATGGGGAATTCGTTTTCATTTTTATGCTTAAACAAAATAAAATTTCTCGACTATGAATATCTTAAAGACCATATCAATGAACCTTTTATGTTGTTTTTTATCTACTAATTAAAATTTGACTATGTTTATGCACAGTAAATTTCCCAACATTAGACTATATCAAATAACACTACGACAATCATATTTTTGTTGTTTTCCTCCAAATTACCAAAATATCAAATGAAAATTACTTCTTTTTTTTCTGTAAAGAAAACTATTGTTTCAGTAATTGCTTCCCGGAGGGCGGGTTGTTTTTATAATATATATATATATATATATATATATATATATATATATATATATATATATATATATATATATATATATAAAGTTAGGTATGTTTATATATTTCTATGCATAGGATTCACTCCTACACTAATTAACCAATCATTATGAATTTAGGAATACAGCTGTTTGTTAAAAGGGGCGTAATGTGGGCTATATTTAGTTTAATTTTGTTTTATGTAAAGGCGGTAAAATAAGGTGGAAGCCCTTCGTGGGTGTTCAGATACCCCAGATTTTGTGAAATTTGAACAAGAGGTATTATACATCAATTAATAAATATTTCCTTAAATTTCAGTTTCTTTGGAGTATCTTAATGGGCACAACCTCCTATTTGAAAACTGAAATATTTCAGAGTTGTACTGAATTTGATCCATAGTCATTAGACACCAATTAAGCAAGATTCCATGAACTTCTTTTTAAAACACCTTAAGCTTAAGCCTTAATTTCTAGACATTTTCTAAAATAAAAATTCTGTAATGGATTTTGTTCAAAATTGGAATCAGGATTCTAGACATAAGGTTTAATAGCATTTATATCCCTTTATAACGATTAAAATCGTTATAAAGGGATATAAAAGTAGTGCAAAACTATTTTGTCTGGGGAATTAATTTTACCAGTCCTGGGACAGGTATTCAACTAGTATATATATATATATATATATATATATATATATATATATATATATATATATATATATATATATAACGTGTGTGTGCACATTTTCCTTTGCAACGAAAACTAACTAAAGCTACTGAGACATGCAAGCAAATAACTGACCTTAATTTTCTGCGAAAAAGGAAAACAGTGCAAAAAGAAAATTAGTAAAAGAAACAAAACCAAGTAAAATGTTTTAAGATAAAATAAAAATAAAACTTTGAATAAAATAATAAAATAAGAGAAAGTACAAAATAGTAAAACAAAATAAAAAAAATAATAAAATAAGTCAAAACAAAAATAAAATAATAAAATCAGACAAAATAGAAATAAAAACAAAAAGATCATTTAAATATATCTTACTGTACTGGAGATTGGGTGACTGTAATCTAAACAACGTTACAATTCTCAATGTCATATTACTCATAATGCCTTAATAATATTAATTTTCTTTTTCCTTGTGTGAACCCCCCAGCCGTGCAGATCGTCGTGGCAATATAAAAAATAGATCCAAATTCCTCTAGGCCGGGATGGCGACGATGATGATGATGACGTCGCCGATCTAGTCGTCTCGTCCAGCTACAAACACACTCCCACGTTGAAACTGTTTATAGCAGCGAGGGATCACTGGGCAAACAGCAACCAGTTGGCTTTGTGGGGGCGAAGGATCATTCAAAGCAGAACAAAAGGAAAAGAACAATGTTCAACAACTCGGTCTGGGTTTTTTTTTTGTATAGAAGAGTAATTATTAATAAAATAAAAGAATTGATTTTACATTGGTCAATGGTAGGATTAATGTCTACCGTGCTCGTAAATGTCTTTAGCAAGGGTTGTTTTTTTCGCTAAGTTATTTCGCTAGTTCTCTGTGTGTGCGAATTCTTTACACAAATGGTTGTCTAAGTCACAAACTAAACGAGCGAAGGCGGTGGATAGAATTTCGTCCGGTTTGGTTCTTCGGCGCACTGCACTTCAATCTCTCCCGGGCGTCAGTTCATCTCTGGCTCGTGTGTGAAAAAAACACATTCTTTTATTGCAGCGGCAGCATTTTTGTTATCTCTTTTTCTCGTGCGTCTATAGTCGTACACACCCCTTCTCCGCCATCTAACTTTCTGCCTGTCTTCCTCTCTCAAGGAGTGTGGGGACGGGCGTCTCACTCCTTTTTTCTCAAAATAAATGGGATTTCCCCGTAACCCACCGTCATCGTAAACAATTGATGACAGGCTCACATAAATCCCTGTCACGAGTGCTTTGTGTCATTCTGGTTGTGACATCTTCAAAACACCCGTATAGACTTGTGGTTCTAAAAAACGCGCCACTCACCCAAACAATAATATTGCGTTATTGATATTTCAGAATGAAAAATGCGATATGGAATTCTCTAATCTTCACCTTCCAGCTGGCACCTACTCCTCGCCTCTGGTGGTAATTGATTTTGAATATCTTACACAATTCCGTGAGACTAGCTGGCGTCTCGTTCTGTCATCCGAATAAATTCATTTCTATGTTAAATATATACTAGTTTTATATCTCCACTTCGTCTCGTTGCAGGGCCCTCAGTCGGCATAGCATCACCACCAAGATGCATACTAGCACGTCACCAGGGTACCCGATCCCCATGGGACCCCGGATACTTTGTCACACTTGTGTTAGTCCCAAGCTATGGCGGGGTCTGCAATAATGGATTTTTGACTTCACTTGGCACGATCATAGGCTTGGTCTAGATGAAAGCCGTTTTTTATGGCGATCATTGTGTAGTGCATCTGCCCATCTCATCATCAGCCTTCCTCTCGGTCGCTTCTAATTTAACAACGAGTTTCACAATAGTGTCGTTGTTGGCCCTCGGTATATATTCAGACTATCTATTCCCTCATCCTGCCCTTGATCAGAGCGATGCCATTGTGCCTTCGGATGTCGTCATTACAGATGTGATTGAACAGTGTAATTCCCGGGATCCAGTGGAGCATTTTTGTTTCCATAACACCGAATCTTATATCTGTCTTCCTCGTTGTCAGCAAATACTTAGAGCTGTCTAAAGTGATGGGTCTCTCAACAATATCCATACCATTATAATATAAAAACCATTATAATATCCATACAATTGTAGTATCAATACCATTATAATATCAATACCATTATAATATCAATACCATTATGATATAAATACCATTATAATATCATAACAGCTATAATATATACATAACACAGTCTCATCAAATTGTGAACGAAAATTTGTTTGAATTTCATACTTACCCAATCTCTCTCGCCAATTTATCTCACCCAATATATCCCTCACTCAAAATCTTTCATCCAATATATCCCTCACTCAAACTTCGTGTCTCAATATATCTCGTGAGATAACCAAATGAAAATATTTTCTTAATAATTATAGCAACATTTAAATACATTTCGCCATCCAAAAAGCTACATAACACAATCTTTTTAATTGCTGTCCATTTTTGTTTGAATTTCACACTCTCTAACCCAATCTCTTTCATTCCCACCCAATCACTCATACAATATCTCTCCTTCCCAATCTCTCTCAAATCTTTCTCCCCCAACTTCTCTCACTGAATTTCTGTATCACTCAATCTTTCTCTCTTTCACACAAGCTCTTCCAATCAATCTTTATCACCTGATTTCTCTATCAACGAATTTCTCTCACTCATTCTCTTTCATACAATCTTTTTCACTCAATATATCTCTCACTCAAACTATCTCGTCTATTGTCTCACTCAATCTCTCTCACAAATCCCCTCTCTCTCTCACACACTCTCTCTGTCT
This sequence comes from Sepiola atlantica, assembly GCA_963556195.1. Taxonomy (NCBI): domain Eukaryota; kingdom Metazoa; phylum Mollusca; class Cephalopoda; order Sepiida; family Sepiolidae; genus Sepiola; species Sepiola atlantica. The sequence continues at coordinate 71,272,318 of OY744515.1, forward strand.
CTCTTGCTATCTCTTTCTCTCTAATCCAAGGTTTCTAACCCTATATCTCACCCTCTCATTCAATTTCCCTCACCCAATCTCCCCTCCCCCACATTCAATCTCTTTCTCCGGCACCCAACCCCTCTCACCAAATACCTATCTCTCTCATTCGTTTCTTACAAACACTCATAATAACTGGCTTTTATCAATGAATGATGGTAAGCACGTAAGAGTTCGTATGAAGCAACATTGTTTTTTTGTTTGTTTGTTTGTTTGTTTTTGTATTTATCTCCCTCCCATTTGACACAAGTTCGGGAAACTGAGATTGAAAAGCCAGCACCCTAGAGAAAGAGCACTCTAACCGATAAAAAAGGCCTGGGAAGCCTCGTCGGCATTCATCAGATGAAGCAACATCGTTTACTCATCATAATTTCTTGCCAAAATAATACAGTTAATATGCTAAATCCATCTAGTGCCCATAGTCCTTTTTTACGACCAGAAAGGTAAAATTCTGGATGGTGAAAATTCCAAACCAGGCATATTTCCAATTTCTTGTGTGGTTTCTATTCCCTTGATCAAATATCTCCCCCACAGCAAACCTGTTATTCGCATGCATTGCACACGTGCAACCTACTAAACATGCAACCACCTAGTGAATGTTTACACAGCAACATCTGTATTGAGCAGAGATATTTATAGTCAGTCATAAAGATTGGGTTCTCTTTCAAATATTATGCCTACTGTCTGATGCATATTGGCAACACAGTTTAATCTATTATACAATCAAATTTTTTTTAAGTAGTCCTTATAACCAAACCACATTTTTATATAGTACTAGATGTTTTCGCCAACTCGCTATCGCTTTACAAAGATCTTTACTTAAAATACTTCAAACAAAACGTTTAAATAATAAACATTCTATTGATTTACTAAACTTTTTTCCATGAAATAAAACAATATTCTTTAACAGAACTAGTTGTTATATTAAAATCAAAACAATCGTTGAATAAAAAAACACTAATATAGTATAGTTAATTTATAAAGTATCTTTTGTTCACAGCAATATGCAAATTAGTTAACTTTACGACTGATATCACTTATTCATAAGCAGTATGGGGTAAGGTACACGATAAGTAATGAAATTGAAATGCCGTAGTAGACAAAATGTTTGAAAAACGACAAACAGAAAACAGGTTAGAATGCAGGAGAATAAAATAAAATAAAATTGTTTCCAAATCTTCACTTTTTCTGAAGACGTTCGATAATACGAACGAAACCGGTCAAATCTCTTGTTTTTTGTTTTTCTCTTGCATTCTAACCTGTTTTCCGTTTGTCTTTTTTCAAACATAAGCAGTATATAAAACAGATAGGGTGCTTGTAAACTTGAATTAACTTAGAATAAGGTATTTTCACCTCACCGTCAGTGCGACAAATGAGTCCAACTTTTGGATAAATGAATGCTCTAACTATCCTATAGAGTCAAGTAAATCTTTAAAAGTAATATTCTATTTACAAAGTATTTTTGGTAATAAACTAAAGAAAGAAAAAAATGGCCATTAATGGGTTAACAGTGTTCGATATAGATATGTTGACACTTACTTGAATCCCAGAACTTCAGTTCCATTGTATTGATCGGCTACGGAACTATTCTTATAAATGGCATCCATCTGAAAAGATATGATTATATAATTAACGGTATTTGTTTAAATCTACAGCAGTAGCATGCAGAGGAGTGGTCAATGGTGAACCCAAATTAAGGGGGAGGCATCCAATCATATACAAACTATCTCATAATATTTCTCAGTACTAGGTCTTATACTTGAGTATTTAGGGCATACAATCCAGGAGTTGACCTCGGGCATTACCACACCTCTGCACGCCACTGCGTACACCATATCAATTACATCAACAATCTTCTATATAATAAAGTAAAGTCGATTTTTCCTCTCTCTCATCGGACACTATAGGTTTAGAACCAAAAGCTTCATATGCTAATCTGTTCTGCCAGTTACTGAGGCCAAGTCCTCATACATGTTTCCAAAAGATGTGTGTTCATTTCGTTTCATTTCAACATTTCTTACATTTTCTCCTGGAAAGCTGTTTCTCCCAACTAAGCCTTCAACAAAAAAGGTTACGACCATTTTCATTCTCATACTAATATCTACTCCTACCACATCGGGTCCCAATGTTCATGACATAATTATGCCATGAACACCGTTCGTGTTTAATTTTTCACGCTATTCTTTTTCTTAGTTACATACTGTACATTTCGATCAAAATAATAACCGCTCTCTTCTTTCTTCCACATTATTAATAGAATATAAGAATAGCGGTTTCGTTATTCTAACATACTCACTTCATTATTAATACTTATACATATTGACTTGTTCTTTTTACGCTCGTTTCGCATTTTTAACATCATACGATTTATGTAACAACAAAATACTTACATTATCGGGGCACTTCAGAGAAAGTGAGCTAATTGAGATTACTTTTTGAAAAATTGGATTTTATTCGAGAATAGCAGATTACGCTTCAGTTTCTCAATCATAAGATTTATGTAACACCAAAATAATAACATTACCGGGGTACTCCGGGGATGTTTTCTTGTAATTAAATTGAGAAAAATGTTTTTTTAATTAAATTCGGAAAACAATAACTTCTTTAACGGCTACGTGGGTAAGCAGTTTTTATATTGGCTATTGGTAAAAAAACTGTTTTATTTCTTTTTATTTAAAAGTTTAAAAAACATGTTTCAGAAAAAAATATAAAAAATAATGGCATGTTGTTTACAATTAAGACTTTGTCATTTTTTTTACGTATAATATGTTTTTTAAATGAAAATAAGTCCTTTGAGAGTAAGGCCGAAACTCATTTCACTCGGAATAATTTACGTGACTGAAATAGGAATTCCCCTCAAAATAGTATGAAATCTAACGAAATAAGATGAACACGTCTTAACAGTTTTGTTTTAAACATTTATTTTTGGCAAATGTTTCAATTAAAAACTTTATTTAATTAGAGTCAGCAAATACTTAATGGTTTCTATTAGTAAAGAAAATAAATTTCTCAGATTTGCTAAAAAAAAAAAGAGGAAAGTAACAACAAAATATATACAATACGGAATTTTTTAGATGAGGATTGATGATTTGTATTATTCGTGTCGGACTACTATTCTCATCTTAGTTATTGTTTCACAACGTTTCGGTCGATGTAACCTCCGAAGAAGGTCGCCGGTTACAATGGCCGAAACGTGAATATAACAACCACAATTCATTGTTAAAGTTTACCAAAACATGTTCTGTTTGACAAGAAGAGGTAATTATACTGCACTTACCTTTTTTATAATATCTTGTTCTTTGTTTTTATATTCTTGCGAAGATGAATCATTCAAAGCCGCTGTAAAGTTTCCCTCGGTTGTCAATGAGACGGCAAACTTTTTCACGGCTGATGAACAAAAAGAAAAGGATAAGGTTTAATTTCATTTTTCATTTTAATCAGGATTTTTATGAAACTTTTACGATCATTCAATGTGTCTGGTGTGATGAGCCAGAAACTTTTACGATCACTCAATGTGTCTGGTGTGATGAGCCAGAAACTTTTACGATCACTCAGTGTGTTTGGTGTGATGAGCCAGAAACTTTTACGATCACTCGATGTGTCTGGTGTGATGAGCCAGAAACTTTTACGATCACTCAATGTGTTTGGTGTGATGAGCTAGAAACTTTTACGATCACTCAGTGTGTTTGGTGTGATGAACTAGAAACTTTTACGATCACTCAGTGTGTCTGGTGTGATGAGCCAGAAACTTTTACGATCACTCAATGTTTCTTGTGTGATGAGCCAGAAACTTTTACGATCACTCAGTGTGTCTGGTGTGATGAACCAGAAACTTTTACGATCACTCAGTGTGTCTGGTGTGATGAGCCAGAAACTTTTACGATCACTCAATGTGTCTAGTGTGATGAGCCAGAAACTTTTATTAACACTCAATGTGTCTTGTGTGATGAGCCAGAAATTTTTACGATCACTAAGTGTGTCTGGTGTGATGAGCCAGAAACTTTTACGATCACTAAGTGTGTCTGGTGTGATGAGCCAGAAACGATTACGATCACTCAATGTGTCTGGTGTGATAAGCCATACACTTTTACGATCACTCAGTGTGTCTGGTGTGATGAGCCAGAAACTTTTACGATCATCTCAGTGTGTCTGGTGTGATGAGCCAGAAACTTTTACGATCACTCAGTGTGTCTGGTGTGATGAGCCAGAAACGATTACGATCACTCAATGTGTCTGGTGTGATAAGCCATACACTTTTACGATCACTAAGTGTGTCTGGTGTGATGAGCCAGAAATTTTTACGATCACTAAGTGTGTCTGGTGTGATGAGCCAGAAACTTTTACGATCACTAAGTGTGTCTGGTGTGATGAGCCAGAAACGATTACGATCACTCAATGTGTCTGGTGTGATGAGCCAGAAACTTTTACGATCACTCAGTGTGTCTGGTGTGATGAGCCAGAAACTTTTACGATCATCTCAGTGTGTCTGGTGTGATGAGCCAGAAACTTTTACGATCACTCAGTGTGTCTGGTGTGATGAGCCAGAAACGATTACGATCACTTAATGTGTCTGGTGTGATAAGCCATACACTTTTACGATCACTAAGTGTGTCTGGTGTGATGAGCTAGAAACTTTTACGATCATCTCAGTGTGTCTGGTGTGATGAGCCAGAAACTTTTACGATCACTCAGTGTGTCTGGTGTGATGAGCCAGAAACTTTTACGATCATCTCAGTGTGTATGGTGTGATGAGCCAGAAACTTTTACGATCACTCAGTGTGTCTGGTGTGATGAGCCAGAAACTTTTACGATCACTCAGTGTGTCTGGTGTGATGAGCCAGAACCTAGATCGAATGATGGAAATAGTCTTGACTCACCTTATTGCCACCATAAAAAGCCGGTCTTAGATTAATTCATAGAACGTCGATGTCCGAAACGAACAAGTACATGCTGGAACGTGAGTATTTATACATATCGACTACGTGTGACCGATGTGTTTTTCCCCCATAAAAGGCAGGCTTAATGGAAGTCGAGGAAAGGGCGTTTTAGCACTTGAAGGGTTAAAATTATTGAGCAATAACGATCAGTATTGAACACGGTGTTGTTGGGGGAAAAAAGTCCACTACGTGATTAAGGTCCAATGAGAGATACATGTTGTTGCATTGAATATAATATTGTCGGAACAAGTCTACGTGATAAAGATCCAGTGGCAGATACGTCGTTGACTTGAATAAGATATTGTCGGAAAAAGTCTACGTGATAAAGATCCAGTGGCAGATACGTCGTTGCATTGAATACAATATTGTAGGAAAAAGTCTACGTGATAAAGATCCAGTGGGAGATACGTCGTTGCATTGAATACAATATTGTAGGAAAAAGTATACGTGATAAAGATCCAGTGGCAGATACGTCGTTGCATTGAATACAATATTGTAGGAAAAAGTCTACGTGATAAAGATCCAGTGGCAGATACATTATTACAGTGAATACAATATTGTAGGAAAAAGTCTACGTGATAAAAATCCAGTGGCAGATACATTATTACAGTGAATACAATATTGTAGGAAAAAGTCTACGTGATAAAGGTCCAGTGGCAGATACGTCGTTGCATTGAATACAATATTGTAGGAAAAAGTCTACGTGATAAAGATCCAGTGGCAGATACATTATTACAGTGAATACAATATTGTATGAAAAAGTCTACGTGATAAAGATCCAGTGGCAGATACGTCGTTGCATTGAATACAATATTGTAGGAAAAAGTCTACGTGATAAAGATCCAGTGGCAGATACATTATTACAGTGAATACAATATTGTAGGAAAAAGTCTACGTGATAAAGGTCCAGTGGCAGATACGTCGTTGCATTGAATACAATATTGTAGGAAAAAGTCTACGTGATAAAGATCCAGTGGCAGATACATTATTACAGTGAATACAATATTCTAGGAAAAAGTCTACGTGATAAAGGTCCAGTGGCAGATACGTCGTTGCATTGAATACAATATTGTAGGAAAAAGTATACGTGATAAAGATCCAGTGGCAGATAGGTCGTTGCATTGAATACAATATTGTAGGAAAAAGTCTACGTGATAAAGATCCAGTGGCAGATACATTATTACAGTGAATACAATATTGTAGGAAAAAGTATACGTGATAAAGATCCAGTGGCAGATACATTATTACAGTGAATACAATATTGTATGAAAAAGTCTACGTGATAAAGATCCAGTGGCATATACGTCGTTGCATTGAATACAATATTGTAGGAAAAAGTCTACGTGATAAAGATCCAGTGGCAAATACATTATTACAGTGAATACAATATTGTAGGAAAACGTCTACGTGATAAAGATCCAGTGGCAGATACATTATTACAGTGAATACAATATTGTAGGAAAAAGTCTACGTGATAAAGATCCAGTGGCAAATACGTCGTTGCATTGAATACAATATTGTAGGAAAAAGTCTACGTGATAAAGATCCAGTGGCAGATACGTCGTTGCATTGAATACAATATTGTAGGAAAAAGTCTACGTGATAAAGATCCAGTGGCAGATACATTATTACAGTGAATACAATATTGTAGGAAAAAGTCTACGTGATAAAGATTCAGGTGCAGATACGTCGTTGCATTGAATACAATATTGTAGGATAAAGTCTACGTGATAAAGATCCAGTGGCAGATACGTCGTTGCATTGAATAAAATGTCACAGGAGAAAGTATACGACGTAACAAAGTTCCACTTGCGATCACGTTGCTTCCATCAGCAGAGTCCACATTTCCCTTTGTTTGTATTTCCGAAGGAAATTGAAACCGGGTTTATGAGAGTGCTCAATGAAAATTCAGAGCAAAATATATATTTTTTGATTTTATTCCATTAGTTGCGACAAAACAAGTTTTGTTTTATTGGTGCAAATAGCGACCAACTCATCGGGCTGGCGATGGAATTCAAATGACATAAGTTTTAACTTCACTTTAACGGGAGATTGAAAATTGTTTTAATTTTAATTTTATTTTTATTAAGGCTTTTATTATAAGTTTTAAGTTTTAACTTCACTTTAACGGGAGATTGAAAATTGTTTTAATTTTTATTTTATTTTTATTAAGGCTTTTATTAAGGCTATTATCACTGCGACTATCGTAGGTATGATTGGCAGGGGTTATCATTGTTATCATAATCGGTTTTGTTTATGCTAAAACTAGTAACACCAGAAAACTTCTCTTATAAAATGATTCCACTAGTATTGATCTCGGTATAATATAATCACAATTTAAAAAAAAATATAATCACAACAAAATTCACTACAAATAATAAACAAAACATTAAAATAAAATAAATAAAATGCAGAAGTAGCAATTAATACTCTAAATTAAAATTATCAAACATTTTTATCCACATGATAATTACTTATTAGAATTAAAATAAAATAGGAATGACGGTTATAATCATAATTTTATTCTCATTTTAAATTTAACTCACTCTGGCCGTCGCCCCATCTCCCTTCCTCCCACCCCGGCCGAAATTGAGATCATCACAGCACAAACACGTGAAAAACCTCCCACGTAATAATTTGAAACACGACTTGTTGGGGTCCTCCCCCCTCGCCTCTCATGTCCCATGTCACCGTTATAGACAAAGCCCCAACTCTGTCCCCCTCCCCCTCCAATGTATTTTCAATTTTCAATCTCCCGTTAAAGTGAAGTTAAAACTTATGCCATTTGAATTCCATCGCCAGCCCGATGAGTTGGTCGCTATTTGCACCAATGAAACAAAACTTGTTTTGTCGCAACTAATGGAATAAAATCAATATATATATTTGGATTTTTCACTTAGAAAAAAGATTATTCAGTGAAGACCCGGATTATTCCAATAAAAACAAGCTCGATGATACTCGATTACAGGATACAGAGCATTTATATTTATATATATTTTTTATCATTATTATTATCATTATTTTTTAAATATATTTTTTAATATAGAATTTAGTATATATTTTTTAATATATATATTTTTTTTTAATATATATATTTTTTCATATATTTTTTATTCTCTATCTTACTTTAGTTTTTTTCTTCCCTTCTTAAGAAAAGCAACACCACATTGTGTATTACCGGTTGTTGTAACTCTTATTCAAAGTACTTTATTTTCCCTGATGATCTGCCAAGCAAGTACCTGCTTGGTAGTGAAACACGTGTAGGTAAAAAAAAACTCTTTAATTTGAAAAATGATAAATAAATGATTATTGAATGAAAAAATCTTTCGTGGTGTTGATTGGGCTCCTTAACGGAATGCTTTGGTAAGCTTTCAAAAAATCACACACACACACACACACATATGTATATATATATATATATATATATATATATATATATATATATATATATATACACTCTGGCTATCGCTAATAGCTTGGTAATAGAAGTAAAGATTTATCAATTTTCTGTAAACCTATATCTGAAATTGTTTTACAGAAAATCTGGCATCGTTGTTTTTGTTTACATTGTGCTGTGCCGCCTTGTTCTTTTTTTAGCAGAGTTATCGGCGATAATAGCTTTTTATATCTGCAACAAGAATGAGGCATGAAGAAACCCTGACCGACAATGAAAAAGCAGTTAATAATCAAGAATCTGCTAAAGATATCTCTCCTGGTGCCATTTCACCCTATGGTACACCGTCATGTCGACACTGAAAAGATTACAGAAAGACCTATCATCAAGGAAGAAACTATCAGATACTGGGATATCTAAGACTATCACTAATACGGATTTAAGGAGTATTAGTCGGCAGCTTCGTAGACAACCTGGATAATCAAACAAGTCCATTTTCACTGCAACTTCTCATTCTGGCATACCGAAATCCACAAAGAATGGTATAATTTCTGTGAAAGTTCCACTGAAAATGACCCCTCTTACGCCAACACCCCAAACTTTGAGGATGGAATGGGCAAGGAAATATTTGAAGATGGACATGAGTTGCGTTCTTTTCACCCTCCAAGAAATGGTGGTATACGCCTTGGTATGAGCAGATAAAATGGTTGTGGAGTGTTAAGGAGGATAGGAAGACTGAGAAGGGAAAGCACCATTCAGACTTTCACTTGAAGAGCATGTGATGCAACTGAAATTTCAGAGATGATTATGTCAACTCAAATTCAAAAGAAACCCAACAGTCGTTATCAGGGAGAAATCAATGATAAAGGTTGTCACGATAATGCAAAATGATTTGCAATGGTTATCGAAAGAGGTGGACAGTGTTTGAAATCTTATTGTCACTCAGACTCCAAGAAACAGCACTTGTTATTGCCAGTGAGTAATCATTGATAATGACTTGTTTGAAAGCTCCTAGTGAGTAAATAATAATAATAATAATAATAATAATAATAATAATAATAATAATAATAATAATAATAATAATAATAATAATAATAATAATAATAATAATAATAATATTTACCTGGTTTTGGAACTGGTATTGCTGAAAGTAAAGAAAACAATCATTTAAATTTTAACACATTATGAATTATAAATTTCATATTTAACATCTTAGAAATTGTCGAAGGATTACATGAGATGTTCTAATTTATTTTAAATTATATTTTTCCTATGGCTTAATATTATTTGACGCCGTAATTACTTAACAGCTAACCCCTATATAATGTTCGCTTTATGTTGGACTAAGTACAGCATTTTCAGATTATGAAATAACTTTTTTGAGTAAAACACTATTCACTTTTAGTAGGGAATTCAATTTCAAATTTAGGTTTAATATAAATGGTCCACTTGTTTGATTTTAAACACAAAATTGTCCACTAACTTGATTTTTAATGTAAAATGGTCCATCTATTTGATTTCAATGTAAAATAGTCAATTTGATTTTTAATACTTGATTTGTAATGCAAAATTGACCACATATTAAATTTAAATTCAAAATGATCCAGCTATTTGATTTGAATGTAAAATAGTCCACCTATGTGTTTTTAAAGCAAAATTGTCCACCTATTTGATTTTTAATGTAAAATGATCCACATATTTAATGTTTAATGTAAAAAGGTCGACCTATTTAATTTTTTATGTAAAATTACTCACATATTTGATTTCTAATGCAAAATGATCTAGCCTTTTGATTTTTAACACAAAATGATCAACCTACTTCATTTTTCATGTGGAATAGTCAACCGATTTGATTTTTAACACAAAATTATCAACTTATTTGCTTTTTAATGTAGAATGGCACATCTATTTGATTTTACTGTAAAATGGTCCACCTATTTGAATTTAATGTAAAATGGTCAACTTATTTCATTTTTAATGCAAAATAGGTCCATCTATTTGAGTTTAATGCTAAATGATCAATCCATTTTATTGTTAATGTAAAATAGTTGGAGCTATTTGATTTTTATTGTAAAAGTATCCAGCTATGTGAAATTATAATTAATTTTAATGTAAAATGATCCACATATTTTATTTTTGATATAAAATGTGGCAGCTATTTAATTTTTAATGGAAATGATCCACCTATTAGACTTTTAATGTTCAATGAGGAAACTATTTGATTTTTTAAATGGTCCACCTATTCGATTTTTAAGGCATATTTGATTGTTGATGTAAAATTGTCTACCTAGTTGATCTTTAATGTAAGATGGGGCAGCTATTGATTTTTCACGTAAAATGATCTACCTATTCTATTTTCATATAAAATGGTCTACCTAGTTCATTTTTATGTAAACTATGTCAGTTATTGTATTTTTAATTTAAAACAGTTAACCTATTTGATTTTTTATGTAAAATGGTCCACCCAGTTGTTTTTTTATGTAAAACAGACGGACTATTTTATTTTTAACACAAAACCCTCGACCTATTTAATGTTTATGCAAAATGATCCATCAATTTGATTTTTAATGTAAATGGACCACCTATTTGCTTTTAATGCAAAATGATGAACCTATTTAATTTAAAATGTAAAATGATCTACATTTATGATATCTAATGTAAAATGATCTAGAATTTTAATTTTTAAAACAAAATGATCCACTTGTTTAATGTTAATGAAAAATTATCAATGTATATGATTTTAAATTCAAAATTGTCAATCTATTTTTTTAACATAAAATGGATCACTTCTTAATTTTAATGCAAAATAATCAACCTATTTGATTTTTATGCGAAACGGTCCCCATATTTGATTTTTTAAACACAATAGTCCACCAATTTGATGTTAATATAAAATAATCAATCTATTTGATTTTGACTGTAAAATAATCAACCTAGTTGATTTTTAATGTAAAATGATCTACCTATTTGATGTTTTACTGTAAAATGATCCACATATATGATTTTAAAGGTAAAATGGTCCACCTATTTGATTTTAATACAAAATGATTTGCAATGTTGAATGGTCTACCTATTTGATTTTTAACAGAAAATGGACAACCTATTTGATTTGAATACTAAATGATCCACCTATTTGATTTTTAATGTAGAATTTAATGTTCGTTTTATGTTGGCCTAAGTACAGCATTTTCAGATCAAAGAACTTTTGAAAAACTACCTACTTTTTAGAAGGGAATTCAGTTTTAAATGTATGTTTTATGTAAATTGATCCGCTTGTTTGATTTTTAACACAAAATTGTCCACCTATTTGATTTTTAATGTAAAATGGTCCACGTATTTGATTTTTATGTAAAATGGTCAAAATTTATTTTTAAAGCAAAATGACCCACTTATTTGATTTTTAATGCAAAATTATCCATCTATTTGGTTTTAATGTAACGTGATCCAACTACGTTTGTTTAACACAAAATGGCACACCATTTTGATTTTTAATTTAAAATGGTACATCAATTAAAGTCTTACTGTGAAATTTTCCATCAATTGGATTTTTAATAGTGGAACTTTTGGTATTTTAATGGTGGAACTTTTGATTTTTGATAATGTGAAATAGTCTGCTTTTTTATTTTTAACACAAAATAGACCACCTACTTGATTTTAATACAAAATAATAAACTTATTTGAATTTTCATGTACAATTTTCCACCTATTTGAATTTTAACACAAAATGCACCAGCTATTTAATTTTTATACATAAAAATCAACAATTTTGATTTTTCATGTAGAATGGTCCTTCTATTTTATTTTAATGCAAAATGGTCCACCTATTTTATTTTTTATGTAAAATGATCCACCTATTTGATTTTCAATGTAAAATAGGGGCAGCTATTTGATTTTAATTCAAAATGATCAACCTATTTTTTTTACTGTAAAATGATCGACCTATTTGATTTTAAATTTAAAATGATACACATATTTGATTTTTAATGTAAAATGGTTCACCTATTTGATTACTAATGTAAAATGGTTCATCTATTTGATTTCTAATGTAAAATGGTTCACCTATTTTATTTGTAATGTAAAACTATCGACCTATTTGTTTTTTATGTGACATGATCAACATATTTGATTTTTAATGTAAAATGTGTCAGCTATTTTATTTATAATGTAATATGATCCACCTATTTTATCTTTTATGTAAAATGGGGCTGCTATTCGTATTTTAATGATAACACAAAATGCGGCAGAATTCTGATTTTTAATGTAAAATGATCCACATATTTGTTTTTTTGTGTAGAATTGTCCATTGAGTTTATTTTTAATATCAGCGATCCAGTTATCTGATTTATAATATTAAATGAGGAACCTATTTGATGTTTTGTGGAAAATAATAAGCATATTTGATTTTTAATGTAAAATTATCCACCTATTAAATTTTTTAGGTAAAATAGTAACAGCTATTTGATTTTTGATGTAAAATGGTTCAGCTATTTTATTTTTTGTATAAAATGTATACCTATTCGATTTTACTGCAAAATCATTCAACTATTTGATTTTTAATGGCAAATGGGGCAGTTATTTTTTACCCATGTTTAGCCCAAATATGTACTCTTGTATTTTCGAAATTTTGAGCAAGTTAACGTAAAACTTACATTGCAAACTGAACATCACTCTAAAAATTAAACAGAAATAAGTTTTTGAAAATTATTTTCATAATCTAAGAAGTTAGTGTTTAATCGTAAGTGTAATCCGATTGTGTTTCAACAGATTAAATGACAACATTTTAGAGGGATTAGAGAAAATATATATTATTAGCAGCTAGGTAAGGGAAGGAGAATAAGAGCATGGCATAAATGAACGAATGATGCAAATAAAGAACCAACATTTAAATAGAAAAGGACAGAAATAAATAAATGAAGTAAATAAAGAAGAAAAGGATTAAATGTACGAACGTTGACCGTGATTCGTAAAATCTCTCTAATTACCGTTAAATTGAAAGCATGCTTAATTTTTTAAATTTTTTATGGAAGTCGCTCCAGACAAGGCATGAAGCCACTTGATGTAAGGAGCTAAAAAAATATTACTTCACGGTCAAAAGCTAGCCAACAATAAGTGTTAGATGGATAGATTCCAACCCAGAAAACAGCAATTCTTCTCCCTTTGTCAGAAACATCGCTCATGAAATGTGAGGACTAAAGGACAAAATAAGGGAAGCGAGAGTTACGAGGCTGCCGAAAGTAAACCCAAGGTTCACTTTCTACTCTCCGGGGTCCACTTTCTACTCTCCTAAATTTATTCTCTAAATCTGGATTACTCAAATCTCTGTATTAATGTACAATGTACCAGCGTTGACACAGCGGGTAACGGGTAGTCTATTAATTTTATAAAATTGAGCTAACAACTATTTTCTATCGAAGGTACTATTATAATGAAAAGGAGGTGATACTTACGGGTCGTGGTCATCATGGTAGTTTCTGAAAAAGAAAAGAAAAATGAAGTGTTAAAAATGCGTAAATCAACATATATCAGGCGCTGAAAAGGTAGGCAGATAGATAAATAAACGACTGAGAACGTTTATTTATCGATCTAATCATTGTTTTTGTATACATAGTACGACCTCCCTATCCAGTAGATATCATCTCTCTAAGCAAATGTTACAGAAATGTGAAAGAAGGTTGGGCATACGGATAAAAATTCTTTCACTAGAACAAAACTGCAACTTATCTAACTCGTTTTAAATCATCCTTCAATACTATCATTCTTCTTTATAACTTTTTAATACATACCCCGACGAAAGCATCTACAACAGAGCTGGTGCTATTTAATTTGAATACAGATTGTTGATCTTATCTTATATATAAAGTATAACCAGATAAAGGGTGGATCTGTAGACGCTCGATATAATCTAAAAATCGAGCTGAGATTATAAGTTTTATTAATAAATTAGTAAAAAAAAATTAATACATTATTTTATAAATAATACAATAATTTCTATTCAATAAAATGAAATACCTTTAAATTTGACAATAATTATTCAGTGCGAAACATATGCTTCAAAATCACAGGCGAATTACACCCCCTTGTGTATACAACGTCGGTGTTACTTCCATCGACATGAATTTAAGTGGCCTTTTGGCTAAGATCAAAGTGTAGTATCTGTTCCGATGGATACTGCACGCCTGTCCTGTGCAGTTCTAGGAGGTCCACCCTCCCAGGCTTCGCCTCCCCTCTTTGGGGAGGAGTAAGTTTATTGCTTACTGTCTGAGGCGCCCCTACCGGGGAATGCCGACGGGGCTGCCCAGGCAATTTTTAAATGGCCAGAGTGCTCACCTCTCGAGCGCTGGCTTTTAACCCCACTTTCTCGACCCAAGCTGTGGTCACATCTTACTTGTGGGAGTAAGATAAAACTGGCCTTGTGCCTAACTCCGGGAGGAGTAAATAAATATCTATATATCTATCTATATTAATGACGTTGTGGGGCCACTCACTTTTAAACTCTAATATGTTCGATCTTAAAATGTCGCCCGGATCGGGAAAAACATTTAGAAATGATTATCAATAATATTTTTTTTTAAATCGTTTCAAATCTGCTTTTTATTTTCTTTTTAGTCTTTTGTTGATTCATGTACAATTGAACGCACGCTTTCTATTTGTTGCGGTTGCATTTTTTAACGCGACTGCCAAGAAAAAATGGTAAACCTGACTATCGAATAACCTGTGGTATTCACCCAGCGTCGGGCATTCCACCTTCCACTGAAAGTGGAAGTTTATGGGGAGCACAAATTCGCATTGGGTCCCCAGTTAGCATGTATATCCCGGTATGGGGAGATGACATACAGCGGCAAGTATTTCCAAATGGTCACCCATCTTGTGCTGGCTAGGTTCAACGTCGTTTAACTTCGGTTATCAGACGGGAACCGATGTTTCAACGTGATTATGACTATAGTTTGAATTATTGTTCCTTAAGAAACCTTTCACTCGGCAACGCCGGTTACATACCGCTAGTGTTTACTAAATGTTTTGCTGTATTATTTATTTATTTTTCATATTTATACATAAACAATCTTTCAATGAAAAATACTTTTTCTGTTGTTGTGTTTTTACAGAAATAATTTGTTACAAGATGAGGGTGATTTCAATTGTCCAGAATTATAAATCTCATTTCGATCAAAGGAATGTTGTGATATCCAATCTCTCTCCAAAAATAATACTTTCGGGCCTTTTTTGTTTTTAATATTATTATTATTTTATTATTTCATTTCGAGTTAAGACGAATTCATCCGTGGTTCTAACCTACACTGCCCCTTGTCTGCGTTATATTTCTACAAATTTAATTCTGCATTTTCTAAGTTCAGTCGTAGTCGTAGTTTAACAAACCAAAAAATGTGTGTGTTTATATGTAAAGAAAAGAACTAAACTTAATGTTTTAATTTCTATAAATAGTATCGATTTTTTTAAAGCACGCATGAAGTAAATGAATAAGGATAAATTTGGATAATTGTTTATATCTGGATAGTAGTCTAATTCCATTTGTTTTTATCCGGATAGTAGCCTTATTCCATTTGTTTATATTCGGATAGTAGCCTTATTCCTTTTGTTTACATTTGAGTAGTAGCATTATTCAATTGATTATATCCGAATAGTAGCCTTATTCCATTTGTTTGTATCTGGATAGTAGCCTTATTCCATGTGTTTATATCCGTACAGTAACCTTATTCTATTTATTTATATCTATATAGTAGACTTATTCCATTCGGTTAACTAAAAGAAAAAAACTTTATTCCAGTTGTTTATATCTGGTTAGTAGCCTTATTTCATTTGATTATATTCGGATTGTAGTCTTATTCCATTTGATTATATTTAGATAGTTGTCTTATTCCATTTGATTATATTTAGATAGTTGTCTTATTCCATTTGATTATATTTAGATAGTTGTCTTATTCCATTTGATTATATTTAGATAGTTGTCTTATTCCATTTGATTATATTTAGATAGTTGTCTTATTCCATTTGATTATATTTAGATAGTTGTCTTATTCCATTTGATTATATTTAGATAGTTGTCTTATTCCATTTGCTTTTATTTGAATAGTAGACTTGTATGAAGACAGTAGTTTTCTTCCATGTGTTTATATCCGGATTTAAACCTTATTCCATTTGTTTATATCTAAATAGTGGCGTTATTCCATTCCAGATATTAGCCTTATTCCATTCGTTTATATCCGGATTATAGCCTTATTCCTTTTGTTTAGATCCGGAGATCAGCCTTATTCTTTCTTACAAATTATTGATCGGACGATCAATAAGAAATTCTATGAAATTCAAGTAAACATATTAAATATAGTCAAAGTATTCTAAGTAAAAGAATGTGAATTTTGAATGAAATTTTTTGTCATAATTAATCATTATTAATTTGTTTGAATTATTACAAATGATGTTTAAACAATTAAATATTCAAATTAGTTTAAACATTAATAAAGATGGCATAGTTATTCAATTATTGTTAATAATTTAAACCTGTGTTTAGTTCAGGAGATAATTGAATTATGAATTCATGTTTCCATCCTTCTAGAACACTCAGGAATTTTCTGGGCAGACAATTGTATCGATTCGAAACAACATTTAAATCAGTCTCACTTTCCCCTAGTTATGGGTGAATAGTAAGCTAGACTATTTCCACCTTGATGAAGTAACTAGTCTAGTGTATCAATATTTGGACCTGGTGGGTGTTAAAACGGTATTTTCCACATGAAGGTAGATTAAGTAAAAAGCGGACTTAGAAAATTAAGCTAACGTGTCTGGAAATGACGTCATGACAGGAAATAGACGTGGCAGAAAAAGCCAGTAAAATCTTTCTTTGAGGTGTTGAACGTCGAATTGAACGGACATATTTTTTAGACTCTTCCACCTACTACTACGGGAGATGGTCGGGAAGAGATTAATGCTATGCAATGAGATGGGCTTGCTATGTGATATGATCAAATGTATTTGTAAAAAGAAAAACAAACAGAAACGAAAACCTCAGAGCGATATATATGTGTATTGTTTCCGTTACCATGACGTAATAACTGCAAAGAACGAAAGAGAAAGAAAGCAATCGACACACTGCAACAGCTACAACGACTGCTACGAAGATGTAACATGTCAACTGACAACATAGCTGTTTACAAAACTTCTGTCAACGAGCCGACGACCGCCATCTGTATGGGTTGAAAGAATTGCCTGTTACATTAAAAGAAAGAAAACTCAGAAATAACAACAGTCGTTCTCCGATTATCCCTGCGTTGCTTCCAATTGTCTTGGTTTCTCTCTGTCACTAGACTTCAGTGCTGGCTCAAAAATGCGATTAAAGATTGTGCAACACTTGCTTTTCTAAAACTTATAATCGCACAGTCATCTAGTCAGGGGTTCCATTGTCTCTCGCGATAGAAGGAGTCCAATCAGTTAATTAGATTTTAATTTATACTAGAAAAATACCCGTCCTAGGGCGGGTAAAATTAATTCCCTGGACATAATACTTTTGTACCACTTTTATGGCTCCTTACAAAGATTAAAATTCAAGATATAAAGCTATTAAAACTTATGTTTAGAATCCTTATTCCAATGTTGATCAAAATTCATTACATGATTTTGATTCTAGAAAATGTAAAACATTTTAGGCTTAAGCTTAATGGATCTTAAGAAGAAATTGAAATTCGGGGAATTTAGCTTAATTGGTGTTTAATGACAATGGATCAAATTCAATGCAAACCTTAAATATTTGAAAAGTATGCACCCTTAAACAACCTTTGATATACTAAAAAAAAAATTGAGATTATTTATTAACTGATTTCTAATACCTATTGATACAATTTCACAAAAATGAGAGATATCTGAATTTTCACGAAGGGTGTCAAGTCCCTCTTTTTCACCTTTACATAAAACTAAATTAAACCAACTATAAACCACATTAGGCATAGCAGCTGTGTTCAAAAATTCATAATGATCGGTTAATTAATTTAGGAGTGAATCCTGTACATACAAATATATAAACATGTACACCTACACATACTTATATAGAGATAATCAGATTGAATTTCATAAAACCAAAAACTCTAATATTTTTTATCTTAAAATCTCATCCGGGTCGAGGAAAACATTCATAAATGATAATCAATAATAACTTTAAAAAATCGTTTCAATTTTTTTTTGTGTTTAGTCTTTTGTTGACTCATATACAATTGAATGCACACTTTCTATTCGTTTTCTATTCGTTTCGGGTGCATTTTTAACGCGACTGCCAAGAAAAAATTGTAAACCTGACTATCGAATAACCGGTAATAGCACTTTCTGTGGTATTCGCACATACCTCACTTTTTATAGAGATAATCAGATTGAATTTCATAAAACCTAAAAGTGTTTAATTGTCAAATATATGCGAATTTGATTGCAAGGAATTCAATTATTCTTTCTCTTCATTACAAGAGATCTTCAAAAATAACCTACGGCTGATTTTTCTCTTCAGCTGATATTTAAAAATAAACAGTCTGATTTATTATACTACACACTGCAAAACAGACAACGGTTTTAATTGCTGATTACACTCGTTTAGATATGATTTTAAATCCAAAGTAATTTCATGATTGTATAACTAATCCGAATAGTTGTCTATTGTTACGTAATCGCTTGTAGATATGAATGCTGTGCTAATACGAACAGATAGCCGTTAGAGAGTAATCAGCTTATACACGAGTGGGTGTCACGTCTAGCTTAACTGCAACATGAACCTAAAAGAGAAGAATGTTTAGCAAGGCCGACCCCATGAGCTGCGGGGCCCAATGCATAGTAAATGGTCGATATTATCCACTGCAGATACACATATAAAAATATAGATTATAGACTTTATATCCCTATAACAGAAAAGAAAATGATCAAAATGGACGCGTAAACTGGTGTATTCGTTTACAGACTAAAACTTATTTTGAAGAATTTCTTACGAAATACGCACAAAAACACTAATCTCTTCAATCTATCTTCTTCTGAATGTTTGTATGTTTGTCTGTGTGTTTGTGAGTGTGTGTGCCTTATAGAAAAAAATGTTATAGAATATAGATACAATATAAAAGTGTATTCTTATGTAAAATTCGCAGAGTAAGTTGATGGGCGTATTCTTAAATCTATAAACCCACCCCTTAGGGGTCAATGGAGCAGATTTAATCAGGGGGGGGGGTCCTTTTCAGTTATTTTTCATTATATTTTATAGTAACTTGAAATTGCTGAGTCATATTGTAATTTAATTACGTAATAATTTATTTAATGTTTCTTAGCGTCAATTCTATTTACATGGAGGGGGTAAGAAACTACGCCAAGGTCCGCCACCAGCCGCCACTGCCCGCCACTCTGTACGTACACAAAAGAAAAGTATTAGGCATTGTCTGGCAAATTATACCTCACGTACATAAAACAATTTATGGTTTTTAATGAAAATGATGAGTCATATTTTAATAATTTGAAATAACTTTTAATTTTATTTAACCCTGAGTCACTGGAAATGACGCCATTGTAAGAGAAGGAAAGGGACACATAGTGAGGCAAGGGTTGCTCAATCTCCATTATTAGTAATTTTTGGTTCGTTTAATGTGATCGCAATTTTTTAATGTTATCATACGCCCTGACGTCATAGTGATAGGTACGTGACGTCAGAGTGATAGTATTTGATAATATTTTAACGCCATCTAGGTTTCTCTTCTGATTGCCACTTGTGCAGTATATGATCCAGGCATAGTACTTGTACAGTATATGACCCGGGCATGGTACTTGTGCACTATATGACCCGGGGCATGGCACTTGTGCACTATATGACCCGGGGCATGACACTTGTGTAGTATATGACCCAGGGCATGGCACTTGTGCAGTATATGACCCGGGGCATGGCAGTATATGACCCGAGCATGGTACTTGTGCAGTATATGACCCGGGGACTGGTACTTATGCATTATATGACCCAGGCATGGTACTTGTGCAGTACATGACCCGGGGCATGGCACTTGTGCAGTATATGAACCGGGGCATGGCACTTGTGCAGTATATGACCAAGGCATGAAACTTGTGCAGTATATGACCCGGGCATGGTACTTGTGCAGTATATGACCCGGGGACTGGTAATTGTGCATTATATGACTCAGGCATGGTACTTGTGCATTACATGACCCGGGGCATAGCACTTGTGCAGTATATAAACCAGGCATGGTACTTGTGCAGTATATGATCTGGGCATGGTACTTGTGCAGTATATGACCCACGGCATGGTACATGTGCAGTATATGACCCAGGGTATGGCACTTGTCCAGTATATGATCCAGGCATGGTACTTGTGCAGTATATGACACGGTCATGGTACTAGTGCAGTATATGACCCGGACTGGTACTTGTGCATTATATGACCCAGGCATGGCACTTGTGCACTATATGCCCCGGGGGCATGGTACTTGTAGAGTATATTTTTTTTTTCTTCAAAATTATTTTTTCTTCAATATTTTATTTTTCTTCAAAATTATTTTTTCTTCAACATTTTTTTTTCGTCATTTTTTTTTCGTCATTTTTTTTCAAAACTTTTTTCTTCCAATGTTATTTTTCCTTCTATTTTTTTTTTTGTTTCTTTCTAAATTTTTTTTTCTTCAGTTTTTTTCTTCAAATTTTACGACCCGAGTATTGTACTTGTGCAGTACATAATCCGGGCATGGTACTTGTGCAGTATATTAACCAGGCATGGCACTTGTTTTTTTGTTTTTTTCTTCCAAATTTTTTTTTTATTTCAACATTTTTTTTTCTCTTCTGATTATTATACTCATCAGAAGGAGAGTGAATGTCTATGTTTGTATGTTTTTTATCGCCCCGGGCAACGCCGGGTAGCCCTACTAGTATATATATAAAACTCAATGTCTGTATGTATGTGTGTTAGTGTGTGTGTGCCCTATAGAAAAAAAAGTTAGCGAGTATAGATAAAATCTAAAAGTGTATTCTAATGTAAAATTCACCGAGAAAGATAATGGGCGTATTCCCGAATCTCTAAATTTGCTTCTAAAGGGATATGGGGCAGATTTCGTCTGGGGGGGGGGGATTATTTTAGCTATTTTCAGCTTAATTTCAATTTAATTATGTATTAATTTAAATAGAAAACAATTATATCATGTAGTCTTTTTTAAAAACAAATTGCAAGTCATACCCGAAAAAAAACTGCAAGTCATTTCCTTAAATTCAACCGTTATGTTCTGTTGTCATGATACCATCCTCCCAGGCATTACCTCCTCCTTTTTTGAGAGGTGTAGAGATAGTGTAGTATCTGTTTTGTTGTCATTATACCATCCTCCCAGGCATTACCCCCTCTTCTTTTGAGAGGTGTGAAGGTAGTGTAGTATCTGTTCTGTTGTCATGATGCCATCCTCCCAGGCATTACCTCCTCCTCTTTTGAGAGGTGTAGACGTAGTGTAGTTTCTGTTCTGCTTCCAACTTTTTTTTTTTTTTAACTCAAAATATTTCTTTGGGTGGGGAAGAGTAAAAATTTTTTGGCGGGGTGGTTGGGGAAACTTCTTTTCTTTTTTTTAACTGGAAATATTTCTTTGGGTGGGGGAGAGTACATTTTTTTGGGGGGGAGGGGCGTGGTGGAGAGTAAAAAAAATTGGGGGGGGGGGTGAGGAAATTTTTTTTTAACTAAAAATATTTCTTCGGGTGGGAGAGAGTAAAAAAAATTTGTGGAGGGGGGGGGGTAAGAGAATAAAAAAAATTGGGTGGGGGTGATGAAAATTTTTTTTTACTTTTGAACTAAAAATATTTTTGGGGGTGGGAGACAGTAAAATATTCTTTTTTATGGGGGGGGGAGAGTAAAAAAAAGTTTTTTTGTGCGCATACTCTATATACGTACCTATCGCCGCCGTAGTGCACATACTATATACATACCTATTGCCGCCCCGATGCGCATACTATATATGTACCTATCGCTGCCCCGGTGCGTATACATAAGAACTCATATTAATGCGCCCCTGTCGTATCAAAGAACAAAAATCAAGTTCATTCATGTAGCGTCACTATCATAAAAAAGAAACACCACCAGCCATAACAACATGTCTGATGACTCTCGTCCTGACGAGAAAAAATAAATTATAACGTTAAATGACTGGAATGTTGGCTTGAGTGATTTCTTTCTAACTTCTATTGTTACGACTGTTTCATCAATTGTTAATACAAACGTGATATTTGTAACAACAAACGAATATCTAGTTTTTTGCTCATCGCATATATTGTGTTAAAGAAGAAAAAAGAAGAAAAAATAAAAGACTTTTCTTTTTCTTAAAAAATGTCCGAAGTAAATTCGTTTCTTTTTTTAACTCTGAAGATTCGCTTTCCTTTTACAAATGTCTCGTCAGTATTAACAATTGATGAAACGGGTATAATTTTGGAGATAAAAACCAATTTTGCTTTTTATAAGTGTTTTTTTGGTCAGAAAATATATCAATTTATTTATATATGTGTGTGAGTGTGTGTGTTTTATAAACAATTTTATTGAATTAATTCCTTGTATATATAAAGAAGGTAGGCTCCCTCTACCGGGCTAGAAAACTTCTTACAACTGCCAGTCATCTATATCTTTATAGTCACCATTCGCCCGTGCATGGAGTATTGTTGCCACATCTGGGCTGGTGCACCCAACACTAGCCTCTGCCTCTTGGGCAGGGTACAAAAAAGAATGTATAACATATTAGGTTCCGCACTGTTTGCCAATCTCCAGCCCATGTCGCATCCCTGCACCTGTTTTACAAGTACTTCCAAGGAATGTGCTCTGATAAACTCACTGCACTTGTACACCCTTCAACGTAAATACTCCTGACTCACCCGAATAGCAGCATAATCTAACCCTCTTCACTATAGAGGCCCCTAGAGATTCTAATCTGATTCTTTCTTCGGACCAAATGCCTTTAGAATTCCCTCCCTGTTTCCCGACCGTACAAGCTTACAGAAATTTAAATGTAATGTAGACAAACATCTTGCTGCCCAGCTCCTCACCAAGACTTTTCCCTCTCCCCAAAATCTGACTCCTATCACAGTGTCCAATATGTTTGGGGTGAACAAAAGTAAAATAAATAAATAATAAATAAATATGTAAACTAAAAGATCAATCAATTTCAATTGAAATATGTATACTTACTTGCCACAGTAACCTCTGGGACGTATGCATCCCCTGTGCAAAAGAAAAACAAAAGAAGAAAAATTCAGAATTTTTTTAGATGTGAATCGATAATTTGTATCATTTAGATTCTTCGGACTACTGTTCTCATCATCCGCAACAAATATAAGTGCTAAATAATTATCAGTTCTAAGTGACAGTCTTCTGGAGGTTGAAGGTTCGATCCTCAGTACGGACAATACTAAGAATACAATTACGAATTACTTAAGACTTCTATCTGATCATAGCTGACAGAATGAGAGCAAGCTACTTCCGTGGATTAAATAAACCGGTCTGTTAGAAATTCAGTACATATTCCCGAGTTCGACAAGACACACCTGAAGAAGGTCGGAGGTCACAACGGCCAAAACGTTGTGAGAATAACATCCAAAGTGAGGACAGTAGTGCGAAGAATCCAAATAATACAAATGAAGATATTTTTTTCAGTTTCAGTTCCCTCGAGTTGACTTGGTGTTCCACCCATGTTTTTATTTTATTTCTGTTGCAACTTTCTATATGGCTGGTTAGTGGTCGTAGTTTATATGTGTTGGTTTCCCCATCCAGGATTTTCCTTAAGATTTCAGATGTTTTCATCATTGCCGTCTGTTATATAGTCTCAGCCTTCCTTTTGATTCGAATTTCTCCTAATCCTTTTTCTGGTTTTTCGGGACTGTTCCTAGTGCTCCTACGATTATTAGTATTATATTGACTTTCTTCATGTCCCATATTCCTTTCAATTCTCTGGTAAGTTCCCTGTATTTGCTTCGTTTTTCCGTCTCATTGATCTTTACCCTGTAGACTGCTGGGATGACAAAATCTACAATTTGGCAGTTTTTTCCTTCTTGTTAACTATCATGACGTCTAGTTTTCTGGCTTGGATAAGTTTGTCTGTTTGTACCCCCAATGTCCCAGAGGATTTGGTGATTTTCGTTTTCCAGTACTGTCTCGGGTTTGTGTCTGTACTATAAGTCTGCGTGTTGACAATTCTTGTATTCTTTCTGGGCTAATTTGCTGCATTAACTTATGATGTGGTTTACTGTTTAGTCTCTTTGTCCACAGATCCTACATTTACTGTTTTCTTGGGTTTGATCTATCTTAGCTTTAATGTTGTAAGTTCTAATCATATTTCTCCATATGTAGAGGTGTAGAGGTAGTGTAGTATCTGTTCTGTTGTCATTATACCATCCTCCCAGGCATTACCCCCTCTTCTTTTGAGAGGTGTGGAGTTAGTGTAGTATCTGTTTTGTTGTTATGATATCATCCTCCCAGGTATTACCTCCTCCTTGTTATTTCCACTATATACTCTCGACTGGCAGTACTGACGCCGTGCCCCGCCCCACCTCTTACCCATTTCCTGCCTCTCCCCATCCCTAAACAGTGACAAAGCTGTTGACCTATCCCCACCTAAGCCCTACTTTAGTAAGAAATAATAATTCTACCAGAGTCAAACTTATACCAATAAGTCAATAACTGGACTACTAGACATTTATTCCTTTAAAACCATATTATTTTCTAGAGTATCACATAAGACATTTAAACCATGACTCCATATTTCTCCATGCAGCTGTCAGTATTTATTTTGTTTCTTTGTTCAAGTGTACTTTTCTAAGCCATGTCCAGGTGTAACCGTGCGTCTCTTGTTATTCTTACGAATCGTCCATGTAGCGGTTTCTCTTCCCATTTTTTTTCTTATCTTTTTGTTTTGGTTTCGCTACTTCCTGAATTGTTCATTTTAACGGTGTCTCTTGCTGCATTGATCAGCCTTTCTGTGTTTTGGATTATGTATTTTTTCACTCCTTTTTGTTCTGTCTTCCACACAGTTTTCTATACTTACTAGTCCTCTTCCTCCTTCTTTCCTTTTCACGTACAGTCATTCAGTATCATCTTTCGGGTGTAAGTGCATTGTGTATCATCATTAGTTTCCTTGCCTTCTGATAAAGATGCCTAAGTTCTTCTTTGGTCCAGCCTATGAATGAACATGAGTATCTTATTAATGATACTGCCTAGGTATTTTTTCCTTTTACTAGATTTTTACTATGTAATTTCGTTTCTAAGAGTTTTCTTGTTCTTCTCGGGTATTCTTTTTTAATCTTCTCTTTCATTTCGATTGATTTAATGGCGTCTGCTTCGAGAACTCCCAGGTATCATGTTTGCCAAGCGCCCTCATCTCCTCTTGGTTGGGCAGGTCCATTCCCTCTGCTGTCTCCAGTTTTCCCCTTTTCATTTTTAACAGTGCACATTTTTCCATTCCGAATTCCATGTGAATGTCCTGACTGAAGATTCTGGTAGTGTTTATCAACTTTACTTGTTCTTTTTTGCTTTTTGCTTCAGGTTGTCCATGTACAGAAGTGGTTTATTCTTTGTTCTGTGTCTGTAAAATTGCATCCAGCATAACATTTTCTTAGTATGTAGTTGTGTGGCATCATGACTATGATAAACAGTAGTGGTGATAGAGGGTCTTCTTAGAAGATACCTCTCTGTATTCTTATCTCAGTCACGTATTGTCCTCCAGCTGTCAGTCACAGTCTACGTGTTCCCATTGCTTTCTTAATAAGATTAATAATTCTATCGAATATCTTGTACATTCTTAAGCATTCCATTATCCACCCTTAAGAAATTCTCTCGTACGTTTTCATGGATGTTCTTTTTCCTGATTTTTACTTTCTTCAGGATATTATTATTATTATTATTATTATTATACATATAATAATAATACCAATAATAATTCCAATACCAATAATAATAATAATAATAATAATAATAATAATAATAATAGCAGTAATAATCATCATAATAATAATCATAAATAATAATCATGAAAATCATAATACCAATAATAATAATAATAATAATAAAGACGATATGGACAGACTCTACATGAAAAGAAATGAAAGAGGTAGAGGACTGGTAAGTATAGAAGACTGTGTGGAAGACACCAAAAAAGAGCTGGAGAAATATGTAACCCAGAACACGGAAAAACTGATCACCACAGCAAGAGACACCAGCCCAACAAACAACTCCGGAAGCACTGAACCCAGAAACAAAAAGACAAGAAAGGAAAAGTGGGAAGAAAAACAACTACATGGACGCGTTATAAGACTCACAAGCGATGAAGCCAATGAAAACAGCTGGGCATGGCTAAGAAAAGGACACTTGAACAGAGAAACGGAATCTCTGCTGACGGCCGCACAGAACAATGCGATTAGGACAAACTTTATTAAAACAAAGATAGATAAAACCCAGGAAAACAGCAAATGCCGATTGTGTGGACAAAGAGACGAAACGATAAATCATATAATAAGTGAATGCAGCAAGCTAGCCCAAAAGGAATACAAGAACAGACATGACAGCGTGGGGAAAGAAGTACACCGGGAGATGTGCAAACAACTGAATTTCGAATATGCAAAAAAACGGTACAAACACAAACCAGAAACTGTACTAGAAAACGAAAAACACAAAATCATATGGGATATAAATGTACAAACAGACAAACCCATAACAGCAAGGAGACCGGATATGATAATAATCAACAAGAAAGAAAAATCCTGCAAAATCGTAGACTTTGCCGTTCCAGCGGACCACAGAGTGAAGATCAAAGAGACGGAAAAAAGAAGCAAATATACTGAACTTGCCAGAGAATTGAAAGGAATATGGAACATAAAGAAAGTCAGTATAACACCAATAATCATAGGAGCACTAGGAACAGTCCACAAAAACATGGAGAAAAGACTAGGAGAAATAGGAATCAAAGGGATAACTGAGACCATACAAAGGACAGTAATGATCAAAACAGCTACAATCCTGAGAAATGTCCTCGAATGCGGAAACCAACCCACATAAGCAACGAATGGAGAACAAACACATGGAAGCA
The DNA here is from genome assembly GCA_963556195.1 of Sepiola atlantica. Taxonomy (NCBI): domain Eukaryota; kingdom Metazoa; phylum Mollusca; class Cephalopoda; order Sepiida; family Sepiolidae; genus Sepiola; species Sepiola atlantica. Next base: position 71,299,755 of record OY744515.1, read on the forward strand.
CAAGACAACAGAACCGGGGAAAATACCACCGCACGAGAGAGGCGCAAGCATAGGCTGACACAACGAAAATTATGGACAGAGGGTCGAGGAGGGAAAGCGCAAACCAGACCTCCACTGGAAAAGCGCGGACAGCTCTGGGACCTTGGGGAGGCTTGTTGCCACTCGGCCCCCAGAGGGGACCAATGGCCCTTATCAGCGGGAAATCGGTGGTAGGTGGCTGTTGCGATACCGCAAGGTCATCAGCGGTGATGAACGGAGAGAAGTGGAGCATACTGGAAGTCTGAGGAGGCTTGTTGTCACTCAGACTCCAGGGAATACTACAGGTTGTTGGCAGTGGGCGATCACTAACGATGGCCTGTGTGATAACTCCTAGTGAGTAAATAATAATAATAATAATACCAATAATAATAATGATTTATAAATAAAAATCATAATTATTATAATAAAACCAATAATAATAATAATAATAATAAGAAGAAGAAGAAGAAGAAGAAGAAGAAGAAGAAGAAGAAGAAGAAGAAGAAGAAGAAGAAGAAGAAGAAGAATAAGAAGAATTAATTTCTGTACAAAGTAATTAGTTGCTTGAATTACCTTGAATTATTTTTAAAACCTACAAAGTAGGAATCAAAAGAAGATTGTTGTAGAATTTAAAGACAAGGAAACGTTGCCAGATCAAAAGTTAAACCATTTTTTTAAGTATATAGGTATTTAATAAGGATGTATGCAATGTGGAATAGGAGTAAATGAGCAAGAAAAATAATTGAAAACAATATATGTGATTTTTTTTCTTTAAAGTTTTTTTTCAGTAAATTTTTCATTTATTGTCTCAGAAATTTTGGTGGAAAAAAAAGATGTTTTAAAATGTTATAGTTGACATCTTATTAAGATATACAATGGTTAAATCAAGTCCTATTTTAAAATAGTAACAGATCAGACAAAAAATAACTTATAGAAAGATACACAACACAACTGGTTATTTGAAATTCACCTTTTGATTCAATCCTGGAAATGGGGGAACCATATGTTGGTATATGTAGGAGGAGTGATTTACAACAATCACGAAATCATGAATTTGAAATGGCATATGGAACATGGAATTCTTTGATTAAAAAAAAAAAGATTTTTATATTCTTCAAAAACTAAAAAAATACTTATTTAAAATACTTATTTAAAATACTTATTTAGAATACTTATTTAGAATACTTATTTAAAATACTTACGTTGGCTGAAGTAGATGGCCAAAACGATACCGGCAATGATGCCGCTAATTAGGAGAATCACCCCAAGAACGATGAAGAATCGTTTGCAGCTGATACTCGTGCCTTCCTCTCTTTCTCTCGGCATGTTACTCCACGAATCGTACAGATTCTCCTGTGTAGCGTAAATTTGCTTCTGTCCATTGGGCCAGTCTCGGTGTAAACGATTGGCCAGTTCTGCTTGGTAACCAAAGTTGTCGTACGCAGGATTTCGACCCTGTTCCGCACCGCCATACTGCAAAACACAAGTAGAAGACAGTTATACTTTACTTTATTATTCGAAAAAACATGTTTTTCTAATGAGTGACCACTTATTTAGTCTAAAAGTCACTCGAGGATAAGGATTAATGAGATGGAAAGATTGTCAGTTTTTGGCCTGATAGGCTTTAATATAGTAAGTCCTTGGACGACGCTAAAGGCTGCTTGTATTATTTCATGAAGACAATATGTTAGGTTTTAAAAATCAAATTATCTAACCTAATTGTATGATATGCAAGTATTTTTTAAATTTTAAGTAATAAATTGTTTAACATTTCTTTAAAACAAATATAATTATTTATGTGAAAACGGACAAAGTTAGAGAACTGCAGATTTTAATTGTTTTGATTGTGTAAGTTTATTTTTCTGTTTAGATCATTATTAAAAATGTCTCCAATTTAAAAATCATCCGACCGAGAATAAATACTTTAAAAAAAATAATCTGATGTGAAATACATTTTTACTGCAAACAAGATCCTCCACAGGAAAGTAAGAAAAATTGGTGAGTCCGAATCAAATAATGATTTTTCAGATTAAATTATCAATGACAAAACCCGAAAATCCGAAAAGATAATTTTATATATTAGATTTATATTAGATAAACAGGGTCGCATATTTAATAATAGTCTCATGCCGTAATGAGAAGAAATTTTGAAGAATTAATGTTAAAATTCGATTCCCAGCTTGCATGTAACAAAACGCAAATTAAAGAATATTTTTTGGTCATCAATCGACCCGATGTTCAGAAAAGTACTGCTTTGGTGAAACTAAGATTGGAGTTTAAACTCAGCAACCTAAATGACACCGAGAATATCAACCTCCAGAAAATACAAGGCTGTTACGATGATACATCAAATCCTCCTCTCTCACAACCAATCCTTGAGTAATTGAAACAAGAGGAAGAGATTTATTAGAGTTGAACTCAAACATATTGCACTTGTCATCGCACAAGCTTGTGTATCTCGGGCAAAGCTGTAAAAGCATTGAAATAGCAATAACAATAACATTGTCAATGCAATCAAGGAAATAACACTGTAAAATCTATAACTTAGATTGGAGGATTCCTTTTTGTTCCTTTCGGCTGTTTTATTTCCTTTCAACATAGATCGAGCCCATCTACATCATGTTCATAAATAAAAGTACGGGTTAATTCGAAATGTTGATCAAACATTCAATATGGAGTCGGGAAAGGGAGATAAGTATGAAATCATAATTCTAATAAAGGGGAGTAACAAAACCTAACCAACCTTCTTCATTAAAAATATAAATAAAGGGGGGTTACTTCTCCATGTTGAATATTTCGAATATGACCATTTTTTGATTACCATTTCGTGTAGCTAACGTATAACTAGCTTATTGAATGTTATTTTTGTTTTACTAAAGCGCTATTTTAAGTTACATTTAAGTTGTTTGGGAGTAATGCCGAAACCCATTTCACTCTAAATACATTTAGTAACTGAAATCTATATAGTATTAAAAAGTTATAGTGTTTGGGGAGTTTGTCTGTTTGGACGCAAATAGAAACATGTGGTTGATTGACAAAAGAGTAATAGGCAGAGTACACATTACTAAGGCAGTAGTGTTTACGTTTTTTATAAATAAAAAAAATAACATAGCATAAAAAGCATTTCATACATTTTTTTTAACTGAGTGACCTTTTTTGATAATCCGCAAAAAGTAGGCATAATGAGTACTCGGCATTAGTTCGAAACGAATTATTTTAGCTTAAAAACATAATTTTTAATGCTTTTTCCAATAAAACAATACGCAAATACATTCATCGTAGTTACTTACTCTCTCATGCAAATACTAAGTAGCGTATTTTTTCTACGAAAGTTCACAAATAGTTTGCTTCGTACTAGCTATAAAGTAGTAGACGCTAGGTAAAGATGTAGTTGACACAGCCAGGTACTGTACAAGACGGCTCAAGGAGCGGGTATAGACTAATAGTAGTTAACAAAAATGCAAACACACACAGAGTTCTTTGTGCATAAATTTGTGCCTCTCCACATGTTAAAATATCATATATTCTAACAATTCTAACACCTTCATTAATAATTCTGATTTGACTTGACTTGATTTATTTGCATACTTTAGAGAGCTTCGCCACATGCTTGAAAGCAAAATTTCGCCACTTATCACGGTCAGGGCACAGTCTTTCAGCTGTCAGGAGCGGTATGCCAGTCTCAACCCTTATCTGGTCGGCCCATGTTTTTGGTGATCATTCTCTTGATCTGTCTTGAATTAAATCTTCTTGATATTATTTTTCTTACATAGCTGGAGTCTGGTAGCCGGGAAACATGTTCAAACCACCTTAATCTCTTTTTTCGAATAACATTGTTGATAAATCTCTTAATATTAAGCCTCTTTTTGATATCTGCATTTCTTAGTCTATCTCACATAATTACTCCAAACATTAAACTTAAACACTTCATTCTAAAGAAAGAAGTTGCTATTCCTATTCTTCTGTTAATATAAGACCAGGGTTCTTATTTATCCTAACGTAAACTGATGTTGTTCATCATTTTTCTAATTTTAACCGACCTCAAGCCCGTCGTAGCTTTATAGTTCTATACTTTCGTAAAATTGATTAAATTGAGAAACTTAAACGAGTCTGTGTACACATCTATTAATTTAATAAAATATGAAATAAAAATAAAACCAAGCCACAATCTTAGCCAATAAAAGATCAACACCCTTCTTTTAACATTGTTTTATTTTTCGGACTATTGTCTTCATCAGAGTTGATATTTATTTTTATACCACGTTTCAGTCGATGTGCCATTCGGCCTTCTTCAGATTTATGGTTCAATTATGTACGGTGATATTTTCCACTTATGTAAATAATAGAAAGTCAATTATATGTGTATGCAAATGTTTCTGCTGTAGCGTATGGTTTCAGCCATAAGTCGATCTCGGTCATAAGTCGATTAGTATTTTTAAGGTTTGGGGGAGGGGTTTTGCGTAAACTCGTCAATAAATCGACATATACTTTGAGCATGGAGGTTTGGCCAAGTAAAGTATCACTCCTTCGGAAATTTTACACCGATGGTTTTGAAATAGTATACTAGTAATAAATATTGTCTGATAACGAAACTAATAATGTTTTGGTCGTATTTAAATATGACAATTAAAACAGCTCCTTTTCATTCTACTAAATAACACTCGAGCAATAAGAAATAATGAATAAAATAAATTTCTATGGGTCAACTTGTTATCTTCCGTTATAAAAATATGTCTACAACATTTAAGTCCATTGTCTAATGAATGTAGAAGGAAATGAAGTGAAGGTGCCGAGAGAAGTGTTTTACTAATGAGTATCCACTTATCAAAGCCAAAAGCCACTCGAGAACAAGGGGTAAAAAGAATTATGGATTGTTAGTTAAATAATGAAGAATATTACGAGAGGATTGAAAATGGTGATTACTTATGAGGGCGTTTTATGTCAAGTTTTTGTTGACATTGAATTTGAAAATCACCATGTTGTCTATAGGGAAGTAGTCCCGTGGTAATGTGTTCCACAGACAGGGAGTTCTTGGAAAGAAACTATTCGCATAGCAATTCTGCCTGATGCTAGGAACATGGAGGAAGAAAGAAAGTGCTTTTGAGTTGCGTTAAGAAGACGAGTTCTTGTTGGGAATGTCTTACAAGGATGAACCAAAATTTGGAGCAGAGTCGAGCACCTTCCATGGATTGAATGATTATTTTGTTTTACGGCATATCAAACCCTTTGCATTATTTAATGCCGACTCCATTCATTTTGGTAAATGTTTTTATGTTTGATGTTCTTCCTATTTTCAAATATTGAATAGATTCTATTTTGTATGCAAATAATTTTTAAATTAATTTGTTCTGCATGTGTACATTTCGTTGAGGGGCTTTTAGTGTCCGTTGTAATGTTTACACATCATCGACTTGAAAACATGCTTTCACACATTTTTCATGCATTTATCAATACAAACAGAATGACAAGTTGAGTAATTTATTTAAGTAGGAACAATAGAAAAATATATTAGGATTAATCAGTAGGGTTGATGCTGATAAGGTAACGCTGTGTCATATCATGTATGTTGAGAACTGTGTATGTTCGTGTAGACTTCATGATTGTAGTAAATCAAACGCGCCAATCTAAAAGGCGGTCGATTTAAAATAAATTTTCCGTTGAGTCAGAGTAGGGTTTGAAGCGGATTTTCAGGCTATTTTACATCGACATGGCCGAAACAATATGGTACTTAAATCTAAATAATTGTATTTCCGCATTTGGCGAATATTAAGTTGTGTGGGATTCATTTTCATATATAGTCCAGTCAATCTAGCTGATTCTTTTGCTGAACCTCAAACAAATTGCTAACAAAGGTTTTTAGCTTGGATATTGGGCATGAATAACCTCTCTTTAAGATAAAAAAGTTTTCCAAAATTAGCCTTGCGGAAAGGGATCAATAAAGATTGCCGCCGATTCTAGCCTCCCCTCTCTCAACTAAATTTCTGTAAATTCATCTTCAAAAATACCAAATGTAGCAATGTGAGTCTACTTCAGCAAGAAAACAGCGAGATGTGAAGGATACATGGAAGCTACTTGCGTTTCTCCAGACATATGACCCTTTTTGGGAAGATCCGTCCGCTCACAGCATTTCAAGTGGAGTAACTGGAGACAAAAAGGTAAATGTGGACAGAGCAAACTCCATAGGAGAGGAAATCATAGCTTCAATGGTTGGAGAAAATGTCTACGAGTACACTTTTAAAAGAAAGGATTAGGCAATTACACTTGGGTCAAAAGTTTCGCTCAGCAAAGATGAAGCAGTTGAGACTGATCCACAACTCCTATTCCAGAGACTGTGTATGCTATCTACCAATGAACCCTCAACTCGGCAGCAGCAAGGACATTTCCAGTATGAGCTTTGTGGTTACCCACCTGCAAATTTCTATTCTTTTGGACTACTGCGAGAGGCAAAAAAACGGCTTTGGCAGACACAATATGGGAACTGACTTCTCCTGTACAATCAGGTCCACAGTCTTCAGATCCACAATATCTCTTAGATGGTGAAGCACTACTTCAACGCCTCCCATGTTCACACATTTGATGAGATCTGTGCCCAATACTGCAGATATGTCAGAACTAGATATGGAAAAGCATGCATTGTCTTTGATGGGTATGAAAGTGGTCCATCCATTAAAGACGCGACTCACCGACGCCGAGCAGGGGGCTGTGTTGGTGTTAATGTGTCACTGACACCTTTAATGGTGTTCAAATTAAAAAATGATGTTTTCCTAGCTAATCAAGAAAACAAACAAGTGTTCATCAACTTGCTGGGAAAGAGTTTGGAGGAAGCAGGTTGTAAAATAGTCCATGCATCTGGAGACGCTGACGTATTGATTGTGAAGACTTCTCTAGAACTGGCACACACAGGAGAAACCATTTTGATAGCAGATGACACTGACCTATTGGTCATTCTATGTTATCATGCCAATAGAGATGATGTTACAACATCTTCTTCACGGCACAACCAAGGGATAATGTAAAAAGTGTGAAAGTCTAGAACATCAAAGAGATGAGGAAATCTTTGAGAGATGTGGTCTGTTCCAACATTCTTTTCATCCATGCACTACTGGGTTGTGATTCTACATCCAGTGTTTATGGAATTGGGAAGGCAGCATCCCTTCGAAAGGTGATGAACAATAGAAACTTCCTCAAACTGGCAGAAGTGTTTGGCAAGGATAGCAGTGCAGAAGAGGTTATTGAAGCTGTAAAGAAGGCTTTAGTGTGCCTGTACAATGGCAATGATGGGGAAAACATCAATCATCTCCGACTGAGGCGCTTTAAGGAAAAGGTTGCAAAAAGCTCAAAGTATGTTGAGGACAAATCATTGCCACCAACAAGAGCAGCTACGAAATTCCACAGCCTTCAAGTTTACTTCCAAATTCAGAAATGGAAATGTAGAAACCAGCTAAAACCTGACGAGTGGGGATGGAAACTTTCAGATGGTAAATTACAACCAATCAAGATTGACTTGCCAGCTGGTCCTGTAAATTTGTTGGCTATAATTAGGTGTAACTGTACTTCTGTAGTAACAGCAAGATGCAGTTGCAGGAAACACGGCATTGACTGTTAAAACTTGTGTGGTAATTGCACAGCCAGATGTTGATGAAGTTACCTTTGACTAGTTCTTGACAAGAAATGTTCTTTGATCCGTTCGTGAACTTGTTCTGTGGTGGTTATGCAAGAGCCTTGCCCCAGCATTCGACCAACTGACCATTCCTTTATTATAAATTGTACTTATTTTGTACCTATTTTTTATGAAATGTCAGGAATTAATGTGACAATTGTTGCCTTGAAAAAGGCTACTTAGTCTGTTTTCGTACTTTTTATATTCATATTTGTATACGAAATAAAAAAAAACATGAAAACAATGGCAGGGGCTAGTCATTTTCTGGTTGTAGTTTATTATTAAGCATATAGCTACCTATCATTAAAATTTAAAACACCAAGAAAATGTCAAGCTGACTTGGGGTGGGCCCTGTGTGGGTTTTCATGCAAAAAATATTTTTTTATTTCTAATTTAATTAAAGTTTTTTTGTCAGGAAAAACGTTTATTTTTGTCAGTAATTGTCAGGAAATGTCAGGAATTTTATGTCTCGAAATTTTTATATTGTTAAGTTGCAAGGCTAATTTTGGTAAACTTTTTTTTTATCTGAAAGAGAGGTTATTCATGCACAATATCCAAGTTAAAAACTTTTGTTAGCAATTTGTTTGAGGTTCAGCCACATTTTGACTGGATTAATAAGACTAGGGACGGCAAGACAGAAAGATCAGACGAGACCTGAAAAAAAAACTGACACTCGGTCGGGATGCTAATGAGTTTTTAACAGTGCTAGTCACTGTGCGGGTAGACGGGGTGGAGATGCACCTGTTCTAATTGGGCTATCTCTATATATTCCCCACCAGCATGAAGTATATAATGTTCAAATAAAAGATATTTTTAAATAGTATTCACGTGCTTTAATCGGCGAACGAGAAAGAACCAACGAGGTAGAACGAGAGTTAACACTCCCTCACCTTACTTTCAAAATCACAGCAACTAAGATCAGTGTACGGTATACAATCACTCAATAATAGTAATGCAGAAGATCACCATGTTACAGTCTACGGTACGTAAGAATATATATCTATATATATATATATATATAGATATATATATATATTGAGTGATTTTATACCGTACACTGAACTTAGTTGCTGTGATTTTGAAAGTAAGGTGAGGGAGTGTTAACTCTCGTTCTACCTCGTTGGTTCTTTCTCGTTCGCCGATTAAAGCACGTGAATACTATTTAAAAATATCTTTTATTTGAACATTATATACTTCATGCTGGTGGGGAATATATATATATATTAGCAGGGCCCTGTGTCCCAGCTTTGCCCGGGTGGGGAGGATATGAAAGAATGATTTAACTGTGAAATTAAATTAAAATGAGCACCCAATTCCCGGCCATTTAGAGGTAATATGGTTTGATGCTGGATGTATGTATCTTTGTGCTAACTAAGCGTATATAATTATAGTATTTACATTTTGTGGTGTGTTTTTTTTTTTTGGGGGGGGGGGTCCTACACAAAATGAAGTGCGGAAACAGTATTTTTATTTTTGTGTATATTCTATTAATGCCACTACCCTACCAATAACTCTAAGTACAGGGGTGTTGTCAGTCGGACTTAGGGGTATTGGTAAGTCATTTATTAACTGCATTTAATGAATGAAACACCAGTAGCAACTGATGTGTCGGTCATTTTATATTTCTTACTGTCTCCAAAGGAGTAAATATCGACGAAATATTATATTGAAATTTAAAAAATCTATGACACAATTTCAGAAATTTAAAACTATTCAAGTCAGTAGAAAAGTAAATTATATTGCGTTTGGTAGCACTTAAAAAAAAAGAAGTTAAAACTCAAAAAATGCTGCTGACGGTTTTGAAAGTTTAAAAAATAATGCCGTAATCTACTTAATTTTGAATAATTTACGTGACTGTAATAGGATTTAATAAAATAATTGTTTTTTTTTATCCCCATTTATATTGAAAAGTCTGTGATTGTCTACCCTTGTCGCGAATGTAGTTGTTAAAAAATGAAAACAAATAAAATCTCTAGAATTGCTAAACTGCATTAGTAGAAAAGTTGTTTAGGGTGTAAACTATGACGGTGTGATGTTAAAGATTTACTGTAAATGTATTTAAATAAATAGTATTGGATTCCCCGTAAATATTGTGAATGTTCACACGTAATCGCATAGATATTATAGCATTTCCGTTTTGTGTTTTATTTTTTGTAGTTGAATGGGGGGAACTTTTTTTTCCTACACTAAAATGAAGTGTGGAAAAAATATTTCTGTTTTATTTTATATTCTGTTAACCATACTACACTACCAATAACTCTAAGTCCGGTGGTGTTGCCAGTCGGACTTAGGGTTAGTGCTAAGCCATTTTTTAACTGTTATTAATGAATTAAACACCAATAGCAACTCATAAGTCGGCTATTTAAGATGTTTTACTGTCTTCGAAGTAGTGGATGTCGACGAAATGTTATATTTAAATTTTAAAAAAAGGGATAAAACACTTCCACAAGTGTAAAAGTATGCAGGTCAGTAGAAAAGTAACTTTTTTATTTGTTGTAACATACAAATAGAAGTGAAAACACAGCAAGTGGCGATAACAGTTTTGTCGAAAGAGAAAAGTTTGGAAATTAATGCCAAAATCTACTTCACTCTGAATAATTTACGTGATTGCAATAGGATTTAACAAAAGAAATTGCTAAGTAGCAGTAGTGTCAAATTTTTATTCGGGGTAAACTATGACGGTGTGATTTTAAAGATGTACTGTAAATGTATTTAAATAAATGGTATTTCACTGTTCAAAAATATTTTGAATGTTCACACGTAATCGCATATATAAGCTATTTGTAAAAAGTTGAATATCCAGTGTAGCAGCAAGTTGGAAATAATTTATACACCATCCACTATGACTATGCAATCCCTACAGCTACATATCTAGAAAACGGAGCTGTTAAACCTGACATCGTAATATGGGACAAAAGGGAGAAAGTAGCAACCGTAGTTGAAGTCAGTGTCCCTAATGATGCAGGATTGAATAGAGCAGAAAGGGAAAAGATTACGAAATACCAAGGTCTTATGTACGACATGAAAAGAAACTGGAATCTTAGGAAAATCTCCATCATACCAGTAATTATAGGAGCAACAGGACTAATGAAGAAGAATTTCAAGAGCTATCTGGCGAGTATACCCAGTGAACCGAGTGCAAGAGAAATACAAACAACTGCACTTAAAGGGACGGTTAGAATCTTAAAACGATCTCTAGGCTGGAGAACTTTAATAGAATATTCAAATATCTATGTATCGCATATAGAGATTAAGTGTTAGCCTTAGGAAGGGGCCTCTTGATTTCTGAGAACTTCGACTGAAGTAAAATGAAACAAAAAAAGCATAATTTTTAGTTTTACAAAAATAAATTCGCTGATATTGTCGATATCTTGTCAGAATGGATTACGCTTGTCTGTGTGTCTATTTTAAAACTATTTCTATGCATTGATATGTAGTAATAGAAGAATACTATTCTGTAATTTACCTGTGATTTGTGAGAGCTTTGTTCATGTAAAGACATCACACGGTGTTGTGGGTGTGAGTGCGAGCTACCTCCTCTTTGTAAGTTATTTTTGTACAAGTAAGTTTTCCCGGATTATATGTACTAATTATAGAATGGATTTGTAGTAACTTTTTATTTTGTAGGAACACACAGAAGGAACCGGGTAGTTTGCCGAGCGGATCAGTTTAGTCAGTTTAGTCAGTCAATTATTTGGTTAGTGTCGTCAAAGTTAGAGAGGAATAAAAGTCTACTTTATATAGAGGATAATCTTCACTTTTTCTGAAGGCGTTCGTTGATCCAGACGAAACCGGTAAATCTCTCGTTTTTGATGATTTTTTAAATTTGTATTTCTTTTTGTCTTTTTCGCACACCATGTCTCCACGGCATTTAATTTTATGATATATATATATATATATATATATATATATATATATATATATATATATATATATATATATATATATATGTATCTGGATCAACGAACGCCTTCAGAAAAAGTGAAGATTATGTAAGTGTACCCCAGAGATCGATCCTTGGATCTTCATTGTTCCTGATTTTCATAAAACACCCTCACTGATGACATTGTGTCTGAGATGTGTATATTTGCTGACGACACTATGCTCTATTCTCGTTATGTGGGTAAAACGGACGTGCATCTATCTGAGGCAATGGCTGAATCCAAAGAAAGTGACATCCAGTCTGTAGTAGAATAGGGGCATACATGGATGGTAACATTTAATGCTGCTTAGACAAAGCTCCGTCCCTTCAACAACTACAAGAAACCTCTTCAACCACCGATTACCATGGCAAATAACATCCTACCTGAAATTCCAATGTTCAAACTCCTCGGCCTAACATTCACAGGTAACATAAATTGGAACAAATACATTCAAGACATTGCCAAGGCTGCAACAAAGAAGGTGGGCTCCCTCTCCCGTGCTAGAAAACTTTTCACACCTAACATTATCTTATATCTCTACAAAGCTACAATCTGCTCATGCATAGAGTATTGTTCTCACATCTGGGATGGTGCACCATCCACTAGTCTCTCCCTCTTAGACAAGGTCCAAAAAAGAGTCTCTACTCTGATAGGTCCGTCACTATCCACCAAGCTTCAGCACCTGTCCCATCGCTACAATGTTGCATCCTTGTGCTTGTTTTACAAGTACTTCAATGGAGTGTGCTCCGATTAACTTGCTGCTCTGGTGTCCCCTCGACGTAAATACACTCGACCAACCCGACAATCAGCTAAATCCCATCCCTTTTCTGTGGAGATCCCCAGATGTTAGAGAACCTTCTACTCCAATAGCTTTTTTCTTCAAGCTGCCGTCCTTTGGAACACCCTACCTGCTCCCCGTTTCCCCGACTGTACTGACATGTAGAAATTTAAAACTAATGTGAACAAGCATCTTGCTGCACAGCTCCCTATTTAGGATAACCCCCCTAAACTTTCACCCTCATTCTCAGTAGCCCCTTATGTCTACAGTGGCAACGTGCCTTGTTTGGGGTGAATTAAGTTTTTTATAAATCTAAAAATGAAGCAATGTTCAATACAGGAGTAGAGCTACGAAGTAGTACAAAATATACTAATGATAATTAAGCTACATGGAAACGTTAATGTTTCATTCCCCAAAGAATTAATAAGACTAAATGCCTGCATTTGGTCTTATGAATTTATAAACGTAGAGCTTTGAATGTCTACAAATATACAGTCGTATTTCTATCCGTGATTTATTCAGATTTGAAGAAATCGCGAATAGAAACATGTCTGCATTTGGGTAGCCAATCAAAATTCTTTGTTTAATATTATATTTATTATTATTTTGAAATAAATTCCTGGAAAGTATACCCATAATATATATATATATATATATATATATATATATATATATATATATATATATATATATATAATTAATTATTAAAAACAATATATGTACTATCATATATCATCAGATCCTTTTACTTTGTAGTCTCCTTTGAAGATTCAGCTCAATGTTTGTCAATTATTGATAACAGAGCAAAATATAGAACAGTTTTTTTTTTTATTATATTCCAATAACCATGGTTTGTTTTATTACTTTTATTTTTATTTTTTTCACATTTCCAAAAATTCCAAATTTCTGTGAGATATATTTAACGGTCCGTTTCATTTGTTTTGTGCCAAACAACATTTGTATGTCAATATCGTCTCTGCAACACTACAAAATCATCAGAAAAAGTTCACAAGTAATAAAAGAGTTCTTAGATTAGAGTGTCTTGAAAAACACCCACATCATACATCAGTTTCATTTTAAGGTGAAAATAAACAAAAAAACAAACAAAGTTTTTTAGAGCAAGCACTCACACGTGTGCGATCAAACTAATCCGCCATTTTGATTTTGATTTTTTTTTCTCGTTCAAAGCTAGTATCTCCCAAAAGAATTAGTGTGATCAGTTTAAAAAACTTTAATTCGGTAATATTTGCTAAAATATTTAATATGTACTATAATTTATTTATAAAGTTCCAGTTTATTTGAAGATAATTTTTTTTTTATTAAAGTTACCTGAATGTTTATTTAAGTCGTTATGGTGCAAAACTCATTTAAGCAGATCATTATAGAGCTAGTCTCATTGTGTCAAACCGTTCATTCAATCAACTATTAAAAAAGTTTCTTCTACATAGGTGTTTATATGGAATGTATATAGTATTTATTAATAAACCCTTTCTAACAATATTGAGATAAGCTTACCTTCCCAGAATTCATCACTCAAGTAGTAAGTCACTAGTTAAAATGCGAAACTAAGGAGGGGTGTTATATTCACGGCGAAATATATCCTCCATATTTAGCCAGACTACGATTTCGAAACATAGAATGGGCATTATATATTTATTTATTTATTTAATTTCTTAAAGTGTTCTAAGGATTCAAAAGTAGTTATACGGGGATCTGTACCGTAAACATTAATTTTTACTATGTTTTATTTCTAAATCGTACTATCAAGTGAATTGCTAAGACATATACGAATGTAAACAATTAGAGTCTCACTTTAATATTTCCATCTATTATTTAGTCGTTTTTCTCCCTTCTTTTAAGTATCATTATGCTTATTAATATACATTCACAAATATGCTTAGTATCCATCAATAAATTCATACCACCCACACATATTACACACACACAACATAAGTATATATATATATATATATATATATATATATATATATACACCTACACATACGCTCACAGACACATCGAAATATTTCTTCTGTATAATATGTACGATAAAAAACAAGTATTTCTTTTTCTTCTAAAACTAAAAAATTAAGTGCAAATAGGCTAAAAATAATGTCAAAAATCCAATTCACTCTAAACAATTAACGTGACTAAAATAGGAATTATATCATTCCTGTTTATTTTTCTACGATGAAGCTTTTTTATTTATTTTTTTAATTTTTTTTATTTATTTTTTATTTTTAAAAATCTAATATTAGGTTGTACGTACTCTTACACTTATCTATCAACATGCCTACCTGCATACATACAGTAAGAGATCCGAACGCAAATAAAAACGTACAATCAACATCTACAAAAACTCCACAAACAACCACTATAGAAATGATTGTATTTCAACAGATTACAAGCCTCTAAATATTTGTGTTAAGTAATATGATATCAAAATCGTTTCCTATAAAAGGAAACTTAACATCGAAGTTCAGTTATAATATGTTTGTATTTTTCCATTGCTTAAGGTTTCAATATAAGTGAATCGGAACTATTATGCTCAACATCCAAACCTCCGACATACATATATATGCACACATAGATACATGCACACGCACAATATATATGTACATATCCGAATAAACAAACATACACATGCATACAACATATATATACACATATATACACACATTATTTATTTATCTATTTATTTATTTATTTATTTTATTTCTTCATTTATCTATTGAACATTTATTTCGCATAATATTTTAGATGATACTAGTGTTATTAGTTTATACTCCTACCAAAGGGATATCTTACTTACTATTTACCATTTCTCACCTAATTAATACAGATCGAAAAAACCATGATAAAAAAACCTATTTCAATTACTTATTGATGTTCTCATAATCTAGCCTTCTTACTATTTTTATTATAAGTCAGATATAATTTTAATTACTTCGGTTATTTTAGATTATAAGTGATGTGCTCTATATCTTAATCTTTAGTATTATGTTTATGTTTTTGTATTGTCAAGAAATTCTTATGTTGTTCCTATATACATTAGTTACTTACATACTCTTGTTGATGAAAGGGTTACCAGCACAGGTATTTTATATGGGTCTGTAGCGGGATAGGATGTATGCGGTTCTATGTAGGCAGTTCTGAATCACCTCCTGTCTTTTATTTAATAAATTATCTTTAGACATAACTATATTGTAGGATTCTAGAATACAAAGGTTGCATCTCTTAGATTTGTTACCTAGTATAGACCATTTTAGGTTGTATTGTATGTTTTTGCTATTTAGTTCTCTTACATGCTTAGCTAAAGTCGTAGGAATCTTTTTGAATTTGTATTAGGTTTTTTAAAAGAGTGTATATGGTTTCGATATATATATATATATATATATATATATATATATATATATTTGGGCAGCACTTTTTCTTTGATACATGTTTGATTAAACAGAAGTGAAAGTTCCTGTTTGTTCATTTTTATCCATTTTTTCGAGTTGGCCAACGATCTAATGTTGTGCTCCAGTGTGAATAATAATTCATCATATTTGCAAACGTTTTCGACTCTCTGAGTCGTCGTCAGACACGTGATGAGGTTACAAAATTAAAACTTGTGGATTTCTTACGAAAGTCGATTAGAAACGTTTTAAAAACATTTTAATATACCCTCTCGTATCGAGCTTGGTCGATGGTAGGTTTACGTGCTCGTATGAGTAAGGCTTCGATAATGGGGAGGCGAAGGTTACAATTTGAGACAGCGAGGATGGCAGTGTTTTCTGTTAACATATTTCGGAAGTCTTTTTTAGAAAATGTCGTGTGCGATTTGATGTTGGTAGATGGAGCTGTGATGGGGAGGTGAGATGACATATTAGGCGGCGAGAGATACTTGTTCTGGTTATACCAGAGAGAGAGAGAGACAGACAGACAGACAGAGAGGAGGAGAGAGAGAGAGAGAGAGGGGGGGAGAAACAGAGACAGAGAGATATATACAAAAGGAGTTTAAAAAGAAATATGAGATTTACAAAAAAAGAGCAGCCTTCCCAGTTTGCTCTTGGGCAACGCCGGGTTTCTTTGCCAGTCGCTAATAAATGTTTTTGTCGTTTCCCATAAAATCTCAATGCCAGTTTCTCCTTCTTTCCTTTACTTCGACCAACAAGTTTCTCTTATCGACTCCGCCTCCAAGGAATCAATACGAAGAAACAGCACAGATTTTCAGCTCCCCCCCCCCCCCGTTACAAATTTGGATCGGCCTATAAAAATATTAGTGCTTACAACCCACAAAATCTGAACCATGAATACAATTGAATACCCAGTTTGTTTGCTTTTATACTTCTACAAATATAGAGAGCAAACAAGTTGGCTGTTCTTTGGACAATAATATTTAATATAGGTAATTCTGTAGAAGCACACACCAATAAAAAAAACAAAAAAAACGTGCTTTATTATTTGTTTAATAGACCACTGGATGGGTACTCCAATATCCGTAAACTCTTATAGTGCATTTCGATACCAAACTTGTAGGTTTAAAAAAGTATTTTTTCATATTTTTCAATCTTTTTTAATCTTTTTAAATATTTGTTCATATGTTTCAATCTTGTTAATTTTTTAATCCTTTTAAATCTTTTTAAATTAAAAAAACAATCTTTTTTTAATATTTTTCAATCTTTTAAAATATTTGTTCATCTTTTTCAATCTTTTTAATTCTTTTTGGTCTTTTTTTATATTTTTCAAACTGTTTTTAATATTTTTCAATCGCTTTCAATCATTTTAATCTTTTGTAAAAAAAATGTAATCTTTTTAAATACTTTTAAATCTTTTTTAGCGACAATTTTAAATACAAAATAAAATCAAGGTTCTAATGATTTAGAGTGAGATATTTAATTTGAAAATGTATTTAATGTAATTTTAAGTTACTTGCTGACAATTTGACGTTCATTGATTTTTTTTCGTTATTTTTACTTGTTATCGTAGAAAGTATTCTGAAACATTTTTATGCTTTTTTTTTTTCAAATTGTAGGTTATATGTGCGGTATTTTTTTTCAAAAACGTACTTCTTTTTCAGTAAATCTTTCACTTACTGTTAACAGAGTTCGGGATCATTGACAACAATAAGGTGACTCGTGTCTGGGGTTTGAACTGTGCGACCAGCAGAACACTGACGATTCCCGAAAAAAGGTGAAACATATATGTATGTAGATAATAATTAAAAATATTTATCATAATATTATATATCTTTTTATTATTCTTTTATAAGTGAATATTCCAAACTTTAAGAAATCATAAAGGTATATTAAACATGTTGTTTGGGGGAGGGGGGATTTACGCTGGATTTTTCCTTTTCTTACTATTATTTAACAAAGCTGTTTGTAATGCTAATAAAACGGAACGGTGAAAGAGATGAACAAAAACAAAATATTGGAGACAATATATGCGATTTTCTTTTCAAAAGCTTATCTTTTTATTTTTCAGATTTTGTTTTTGGTTTGTTTTTATTTAAACCGTTATTAATCAGTTGATACTATTACGAGCGCCGCCATCTTGCTTTACTCTGTATGACTGTATGAGACAACGGTACTACTCCCTTCCTCCAAAACCTTCCTCTCTGTCTTACGAGCGGTGACAACGTAGTAGTGTCGGAGCTAACCGGCTAACCAAGCTTTGATGAAAATTCAGGAGGAGTCAACATCAGGATCCGTTGTCCTCTGATCATTCTGCCTTTACGTCTGTGGCAAGCAATGACATGTCAGACGCGGAACGCACATTCATGGAGTAAATAACAATGTTATGTCTGTGCATATGCAGATCTAACGAATAGCTACGACCAACGAGAACTTCATTATTATTAAACGTTTTCTCCGCTAGCTGCAGAATACACACTAAGATGGCTAATATCTTCCAAGCCTTACGATCTTGGGCCAAAGTGTTCACTTGGTCTATGTTCATGTTCGTCCATTCACAAACGGTGTCTATCCATTTTTTCTTTTCTCGACCTTTTGACCGTCTTCCTTGTATTAGGCCGTAAACGCATATTTTGCATAGCCCTACACTTGAACGCTTAACGTAAAAAAACAATCTAACTGCATACAGACCACTAAACGATCAGTGTTCGTACGTTTGGGTACATGAAGTATCGATATTTTTTTTAATGTACGAAGCATGCAAACAGCAAAATGGTGAACGTTTTGTGTTGCCATTATCTAAAACAGAGAAGATGACGACACTCGTAATAGCAATATGCAATAAGTAGCATCTTAAATATACATATTAAAAAAACAACTGAAAACAACTTTTTTGGACAAACGTGTACTTCATGTGATTTATAGGGGCATCATAAGTGGGGAGTTGTGCAGCAAGATTCTTGTTCACATTACATTTAAATTTTTGCATGTTTGTACAGTCGGGGAAACAGACAGTTGGGAGGGAATTCCAAAAGCAAGTGGTTCGAAGAAAGAAGTTATTAAAGTAGAAATCCATCCGGCATCTGATGACCTCTGCAGTGAAGGGGTGGGATTTTGCTGTTTATCGGGTTTGCCAGGGGTATTTACATTGAGAGGACACAAATGTAGAAAATTCATCAGAGCACATTCCATTGATGTACTTGTAAAACAAGCATAAGGCTGCAACACTGCGGCGATAAAACAAAGGCTGGAGCTTTGTAGACAGTGTGGGACCTATTAGGTTAGCAACTATTTTTGGGACTCTGTCTAAGAGGAAGAGGCTACTGGTTGATGCTAAAATATGCCTTAGTTTTGAGATTTAGTTATTATGTTTGAAACAAATTTCTGTTTTAATTGTTCTAATTATCCGTAATTTATAATTAATCGTACAAGTAATCCATCTTTCTCTTGGTTACCTCTGTATTTCACTCGCTGCTTCTCACTCTATATTGATTCAACCACTCTCTAATATTTCTTAATACCTCTATGAGCATTTAGAAAAAGAGTGCCTCTTTTTTCTAACGTAATCATCTAATTTACCTCTGTGTGTCTGTGCACACCTCAAACCCGTATATAAATTAGATGGCAAAATAAAAGCCTCTTTACTTTTATATAAGTATAATAAAGAATAATAATACCGTTATATAATAATAATAATAATAATAATCAAAACAGCTACAATCCTAAGAAAAATCACTGAATGCGGAAACCAACCCGCATAAGCTATGAAGGGTCACACGGAATCTACTACAGGAAGAAAGCAAAACCACAGAAAGAACACATCACAAACAAAGAAGCAGAAAATGCAAGAAACATCACTTTATAAGTCCCCCCCCCCAATAAATTACACCGGCCTCAACTGATACGACACAAAAATGAACCAATGAACAGAAATAGCAAGAAACACCAAAATAAAAAAATATATAAAAAGATAAAACAATAAATTTTTAAAAATATTTAAAAAAAATTTAAATTAGAAAAAAAAAAAAAAATAAATAAAATGAAAATAATTAAAATAAATAAAATAAAAATGGTACCAGCCTAAGCTGACACCATACAAAATATTTGCATAGGGTCAAGGAGGATGAGAAGACCGAGGAGGGACAGAACAAACCAGACCTCCACTGGAAGTGCAGAGACTTCTGGGACCTTGGGGAGGCTTATTGCCACCAAAATCCCAGAGAAATCAATGGTAAACGGCTGTTGTGATACTGCAAGTTTATTTGCGGTGGCCATCGAAAAGAGGTGGAGAATACTGGAAATCTGGGTAGACTTGTTGTCACTCAGACTCCAGGGAATACCACCGGTTGTCGGTGAGCAATCACTGATGGCCTGTGTGAGAACTCCTAGTGAGTAAATAATAATAATAATAATATGCCAGAGAACTGAAAGTAATATGGAACGTCAATAATTATCGGAGCACTAGGAACAACACCCAATAAAACTTGACAAAAACCGGAAAAATTGGAATCAAAAGAAAGACCATACAACGGATGGCAATAATAAAAACAGCCGGAATCATAAGGAAAATCCTGAAATGTGGAGACCAATCCACATGAACTACGAACACTAACGACGAAGAAAAAGAACACACGCTCTACTGGAAAGGTGTGAGAGTACTGAACTCTTGGAGAAGCTTATTGTAACTAAGATTCCAGAGAGGACCATTTCTCGTTGCTAGCAAGAAATCAATGGTGGACGGCTGTTGCGATAACACACACTGATATGCAAAAGTTATCGAAAGGGGCAGAGAGAGCTGGAAGTCTGAGGAGACCTGCTGTCACTCAGACTTTAAGCAAACACCACTTGTGATTTCAGTAAGCAACCACTGACAATGACTTGTGTGAACACTCCTTGTGAGTAAATAATAATATGGAAGTAAAGAGACGTATTATTTGTAGTTAATACAAGAAGAATGTCGTAAATGATATTTCACAGTTTATGTAATTATACGTATGATATTTCATAGTTTATGTAATCATGTTTATCAAATCAAAGTATAATAAATAGTGGTAGTTGTTGTGACCCAACAGGTCACGAGTTCGTCTAGTATCACAGAAATATTTCAGAAATGAAAGATGCGTTGTGTAATATTGGAAGTCGGCGCAAGAGAACTACGTTCCAAAGAAACCGCATTATTTCTTTTGTTTCTTTACAAATATCTTCGCGTCAACTGAAATTTATCATTTGAAGACAAATGAAATGTAGCAGCAAATTTGATTGAAATGTCATTATTTTGTTGCATAACAGACACTGCCTATTGTGTGCACAAAAAAAACATTTATCGTGGGTAATTTGTCTGAATTTTTGGGATGAGAAGTTGTCATAATTAACATTATTTTTCTTCGGACTATTGACCTCATCAACGTTGATATGTATATGTATACTATGTTTTGACCAACTTACCATATGACATTAGTCTGGTGTATTGTCATTTATGTACGGTGATGTTTATCTTGTATTTAAATATAATTGTTGTTAATTATTCATGTACGTTGACGTTTTTACATACTTAAGTTATAAGCAAGATAAGAGGCGAGTGGGTAAAAAATAGGATTATTATGGTAAATTTCCACGTAAAATTAAGAATTAAGTAGAGTGTCATCTTCCACTTAGAATTCGAGTACGGTTATGTGTCCCGACAGTGACGTAACACAGACAGAAAGCCGTCAGACTTATATGGCGAATGAGCAGGGGAGATATATTTTTTCAACTGAACCAGCACAGAGAGAGAAGGCGAGGGGGTAGCTCTAACCCTATATATATATATATATATATATATATATATATATATATATATATATATATATATATATATATATATATAACAAGTGCACCGGTAAAACACTGGTGCACTATTGCCAGTTAAAAACAATAACAAAAAATCAGCGTATATATATATATATATATATATATATATATATATATATACTATAAATATTTATTTAAATATTAAAGTGTTTTTCACCTACAGACGATATTGTTTCGAATTTTTTACCCTCATCAGTGCAGGAATGCTGGTTGCAAGCGGTCGCATAGGATAGAACGCCGTTCGTAGATTCAGTGTAGTATCACGAGACAAACGCTCAGGACCATGCGACCGCGAGAAATCGACACAGACAGTAGTTGAAATTAAAGTCCACTTACTCGGGGGAGCAGGGAAAGTGTCTTGCCGTTTACAGTGTTCGACGCTCGTGCGGAACTTACTTATCGCAGAAATAACAACAAACTTTTCAATTTCAAACAGGGCTCTACTTTTAAGACTATTACATCTTTAAAGGGGCTTTTAATTATAAATATTTATTTAATATTACAGTGTTTTTCACCTACAGACAATATCGTTTCGTGTGTTTTACTACATCAGTGCAGGAGTGGCAGTTGCAAGTGGTTGCATGGGCTCGAACGCCATTCGTAGATTCAGTCTAGAATCATGAGACAAACGCTCAGGACCATGCGGTCGCGAGAAATCGACACAGACAGTAGTTGAAATTAAGGTACACTCACCCAGGAAGCAGGGGAAGAGTCTTGCCGTCTACAGTGTTCAACGCTTGTGCGGAACTCACCTATCGCAGAAATGACAACAAACTTTTCAATTTCAAACATGGATCTACATTTAAGACTATTACATCTTTAAAGGGGCTTTTAATTATAAATATTTTTAAAAATATTAAAGTGTTTTTCACTTACAGACAATATCGTTTCGGGTATTTTTACTTCATCAGTGCAGGAGTGGAAGTAGAATCAGTCTAGAATCACGAGACAAACGCTCAGGACCACGCGGCCGCGATAAATCGGCACAGACAGTAGTTGAAATCCAGCGTAAGACAAACACTAGCAAATGCACGAGGAAATTAAAGACGAACGTGGAGAAAGCTACACAATCACCAAAGTTTTAAAACAAGCTTATCCGGCGGACAAAGAAAAAGAAAAAGAAATCTCGAAAATCGGATTTTTTAGGCAAGTAAATTCACGTGATTTGTTTTCGTCTCTTACGAAAAAATATCAACTAAGTTATTTTTTCTAGAAGGACACTCGTGAGTAATTATTTTATTCCGGTACTGAGTTAAGATTTTTAACAAAGGAATGTAATACAATTCTTTTTCTCTCTCCAAAGAGAAAAAAGAAAAATACTACCGCCGAAATTAAAAACCATATTTTTTTTTTTGTCCAGCAAAAAAAAAAAAAGGGTTGACTTTTTTTTTCTGGTTGAAGAACTAATTACGTTAGCAGCGTAATATAAAAAAAAAGCTGTATTGTATAAAGACACAACAGTAAACATGGAAGATTTCAGAGCTATGATGTTAGAACTAATTAAATTCCAAACCGAACAACAGGCTCAAATGGAAGCTAGGTTTCAAGAAAAACTGCTTGTCCAACAACAAAAAGTCGACGAACAACGACGAAAAGCTGATGAAAAACAGCAAAAGTTTGAACAACTATTGCTACAAACAATATCGAATAGGGGTCAAAATACCGAGAACGAATACGCATTTTCCAAAAATACTGCTTGGGGTACAATTGACAATTTTTCTTATTCCCCAGACAACGATAGAACATTCGCTTCATATTTTAGAAGGGATGAAGATCTATACAACATAGATTGCGAAAATTGGGCAGACGCTAAAAGAGTTCGGTTACTCCTTCGTAAATTAGGGACCATCGAACATAAAAAGTTCGTTGACTACATATTACCCCGTAAGACCAGCGGTTTAACTCTCGGAAGCGGTTAAGTTATTGACGGAGTTGTTTAGCCCCCAAATTTCCCTTTTTCACAGAAGATGGAAGTGCATAAATTTAACGAGAAAACATTGCGAGGATTACACGACGTTCGCATCAATAGTGAATAAACACTGTGATGATTTCAAGCTTGCCGAACTAAGCGTAGATGCTTTCAAATGTTTAATTTTTGTGCAAGGACTGATATCAGCTAAAGACGGCGAAGTAAGACGCAGAGTTCTGAATAAACTAGAAAATGAGCCGAATATTACCTTACAAAAAGTCGCAGAGGACTGCGAGAGATTTGTAAGCGTGAAGCAAGACTCAAAAGACATAGAAGAATCAGGCATAGCACACATAAGAAAGGTACGAGAAAAATCATATCCTAACTTTCCTTCAAAATCAAGTCAATCCAAAAAGAGTGACTATTCTCATTTTTCGCAAAACAAATTATTTTTTTTTAATTATAAACATCACTATATTTTGAATTCTTCTTCTCTAAGTTTTTAATCCGGCAATAGGTCTCCACCTGGGCACAGTGAAGTAAATATTTTTTTAAATGTTTATGTTTATATATATATATATATATATATATATATATATATATATATATATATATATCACAGTGTGAGTATATATGTATACTTAGGTGTGGGTATATATATATATATATATATATATATAAATATGGGTATATATGTGTATGTATTTATTTGTGTGTATATATATATGTATATGTTTGTAGGTATACATTTAAATGTGTAGATGTTTATAGATTTGTGTATATAGACGTGTATATAATAACATGTTATAATATGTATTAAAAAATTCTGTTTGCTATTTAGATGTTCAAAGTCCCTTTCAAATTTAAAACGATAGACTGTAATGGTGAGGACTATAGATCGCCATATGTTTCCTTAAATAGATTTAGATTTTTTAAATATTTAAATTATTTTAGATTTTCTCGAAACTATTAGAGTCTCATTAAGCCTGGAACTATTAACTCAGAGGTGGTTTGCTGTTGACCTTTGACTTTTGGGGTCTGTCTTTTTCTGGGGCGCGGGAGGGGACGTATTCTGGGATACGTATTCTAGGATACGTAGAATAATTATTCCCTAGTTAAATTTTATCTTAAGTTTTAATTAAACGTGCTACCAGCATGAATAAGATATTTACTGTCTTACTGAATTGTTGCCTGTATTGCTATTATTATTGGTGATTTTTTTATTTGGAGGGGGTATCACTGATCCAGCCATAACCTAGTGTTTCATAATTATGCAATCTATATTTAACGCCTAAACTTAATTTCCAAAAGCGCATTAAAAGTATAACTTTAATTCTTATTTGCAAGTTTTTCAACTTAGTAACACAATATTAAGTATCTCTGTGGGTAATTTAACCATATCCTTTGCGTTATCGCAACAACCACTTACCATTGATTTCTCGCTGGCAATGGCCATTGCTCTTCTCTGGGATAAGCCTCCCTAAGGTTCCAGTACTCTCTGCACGCTTCATATGGAGGCCTGGTTAGTGCTCTTCCGCCTCGATCTTTCCATCCTCTTTGACCCTTCACAACTATTTTGTGTGATATCAGCCCAGGCTGATGCCATGTTTTTTTTAGGGGGGGGGGGGTAGACATAGTTTATAAGATTTCTTGCAGCTTCAGTTCCCTTAGGGTTCATGTGGTGTTCATGTGGTGGTCCTTCCATATTTTTGTTTTACTTCTGTTTCAATTTCCATGTGGCTGGTTAGTGTTCGTAGTTTCCGTATTCGAGGATTTTCCTTAAGATTTAATCATTGCTGTCCGTTGTATAGTTTCAGTCTTCCCTTTGATTCCAATTTCTATTAGTCCTTTTTCCAGTTTTATCGGGGCTGTTTCTTGTGCTCCTACGATTATCGGTATTATATTGACTTTCTTCATGTCTCATATTCCTTTCAGTTCCTTGGCAAGCTCTATGTATTTGCTTCGTTTTTCTGTCTCCTTGACCTTTACCCTGTGGACTGCTAGGACGGCAAAATCTACAATTTGGCAGTTTTTTCCTTCTTGTTTACTATTATGACGTCCAGTCTCCTAGCTTGGAAGAGTTTATTTGTACCTCTATGTCCCAGAGAATTTTGTGATTTTCCTCTCCCAGTACTGTTTTCGGTTTATTATCATTATTATTTTAAATAAACTAATATTTAGGGTTGGTCCTCCAAATAGTTATAAGCTTTTAGAACCAAAAGGAATGGTACCCAAGCTACAGAAAAGCAAGGAGAGAAGAGATGGTATCAACAGCAAAGTACACGAATAACTCAAACATCAAAATAATGAAGGTTTTTCTGTCGTTGTGTGCTCATACACTGGCATGCAAGATGGCGACACGCGTAATTGTCATAAAATTACTTCCACAAAAAGATGGTTATTATACCAGACAACTTGTGTTGTGTAATTTAAGACCGTTTTTATAGATACTAAGTTGATCGATAACAATCTTTCCTTCATACATAGGAAAACTTGATTGTAAACTTTAGCTTATGTAACACCATCTTCCGATCACTGTTATATAAGGCTGACTATTCATTCTTCCTCGTCTTAAATTAACTGTCTCGGTCACTTTTTTTTTCTTTCATTTTACTGACGTCATTTGAAACCTTTCATGGTGTTAAATAGAAAGGAGCGGCTTCTTTTTGGGAATGATAATCTCTCTACGTCGAGTATGTCCGTTTGAGCCTTCACAAAAAGTCAAAGGCGTGTCCCCTTTCTGCCTGAGATTTTCATGGGTGGCTCTGTTCTTGAGGAGAAATCGACTCTGAAACTTCTTGGTCTTTCTTTCTCATCAAATCTTTCTTGGGGTTCATACATTAAATCTATTGCTCTTTCTGCTTCTCTTGAAGTCGGTTTTCTCTATCGCTTTGAACATTTTCTTTCATATAAAGTTTTACAGAATGAGAGTGCATCTCACTAGTGACCCAATTGCTGGTGAGTTTACTTCCTTATATATATATATATATATATATATATAACCTGATGAATTGTAAACTTTAGATTACGTAAACTTGATCATTTTCTCTAATCAGTGTTCACAGATGTTATGTAAGGTTGACTATTTATTTTTACACGCCCTCAATTCATGGTCTTATTCACAGTTTTCGCTTCAGTAATGTAATCCGAACCCATTGATCACGACAAAAACGTACTGTATTGTGAGTATGTCTATGGTTGGGAAATAGACAACTGACACATCTACATTTTTTTAAATTTTTACTAATAAAGAAAGATAAACCGGAGAAAAAATGTGTCTTGTAATGCCTTGACCTCAATGTATGATAATGCTATTGTGTATAGTAGTGTTCATCTAAAACTAGCAAGAACACCCGGCGTTGCTTGGCGGAATTGATAACACAATAGAAGAGTATTAAAAACATGCGTGTAACATCTTTCCGTTATCCCACTCTCTATCTCTATCTCTCGCTATCTCTATCTCTCGCTATCTCTCTCTCTCTCTCTCTCTCTCTCTCTCTCTCTCTCTCTCTCTCTCTCTCTATCTATCTATCTATCTATCTATCTTACACTGTCTCTCTCCACACATTGAATTATGATAATTTTTAACACAACTCTCCTCTCGACTGACCCTCTACCTCTTCCTCTCCCTCTCCCTCTCCCTCTCCCTCTCCCTCTCCCCCTCTCTCTCCCCCCCTCTCTCTCTCTCTCTCTCTCTGGCAACTTGTTCAATATAATAGAAAAGGACGAGAGAAAGAAATAACACAACAAAGAAAGAACGCAAAAAGAAAAGAAAAAGTTATCAACAGTTTCACTGTTGTTTATTGAACACCTACTAGTAAAAATGAAAAAAGTCATCTTTCTTACCTTCGCACTAATTTGGTCTATGGTGATCCCAAGCGAATGAATATTACTGTTTTTTTTATAATAACCAGCTCGTCACCATACGGAATCTGAGGATGTAAGGTTTGTGAGCGTATCCTGGGTAGTTTCAGCAGAATACAAATATTTGCACAGTTCCCAGTGGACTACCTTCCAAACGTAGTCGTGTCTGTTTTTGTATACCGTTAAAACTATTTTTCTGCATTTACTTATTATGTGATTTACCGTTTCGTCTCTTTGTTTACAGTGTCTACATTTATTGTTTTCCTGTTTCTTGTCTATATTGTTTTTTATGTAGTTCGTTCTGATTGCGTTGTTTTGTGCAGCTGTCAGTAGCGATTCCATTTTTCTGTTAGTGCTTCATTTCCATAGCCATGTCCATGTGTTTTCGTCTGCTATTTCTGTGGCTAGTCTTATAAATCGTACGTTGCTTCTTTTCACATTTACTTTCTGTGCAATTTTGTTTCCCCGTTTCGTTTCACCTCAGTGCTTTTGGCAGCAGTAACCAACCTCTCTGTATTTTGTCGCATGTAATTTTCTAGTTCTTTGATTGCATCGTTCACTCAATCTTCAATACTTACCAGTCCTCTTCCCCTTTCTTTCCTTTTTACATAGAGTCGGTTAGAATCACCTTTCAAGAGGAATGCGTTGTGCATAGTCATTTGTTTCCTGTTTATTTGATCCAGGTACTTGAGCTCTTCTTTTGTTCAGTTTATGAAGGGTCCAGCATATCTTACTGGATATACTCCCCAAGTATTTATTCTTTTAATTAGGTTTCTGATATATAATTTTTTCCATGAGCTTTCTTAATCTTCTCAGGTATTCTTTTTAACCATCTCTTTCATGTTGATGGTGTCCGTTTCCAGGATGCCTAGTTATGTATAATTCTCGCCTTCACCAAGAGCTCTCATCACATCTTGATTGGATAATTCTATGCTTTTTGTTGTTTTCAGTTTTCGCTTCTTCATTTCAAGCAGTGCACAACTTTTAATTCCAGACTGGATTCCTATTTCCTGACTAAATATCACAATCGTGTTTATAAATGTTTCCAGTTTCTTTCTAGTTTTTTTTTCACAAATAGATTAAGGTCATCCATATACATGAAGTGGTCTATTTTTACCTTTGTCTCTGTAAAGGAGAATAGAAAGTAGACCTTGGGTTTACTTTCAGCAGCTTCATAACTCTTGCTTCCCTTATTTTGTCCTTTAGTCCTCACATTCCATGAGCGATTTTTCTGACAAAGGAGAAAGAATTGCTGTTTTCTGGATCGCAACACTTATCGTTGGCTAGTTTTTAACCTTGAAGTAGTATTTTTTTAGCTCCTTACATCAAGTGGCTTCATACCTTGTCTGGAGTGATTTCCATTAAAAAAATCTATATTTTGCATAGCATCTCCGGAGTATAGTGATGAGTTGAATTATGGCTATGACAAACAGTAGTGGGAATAGAGAGTCTCCATGGAAGATTCTCCTCTATATTTTATATCTCTGCCATGTATTGTCCTCCGGCTGTCAGTTCCAATCACCATGTTTCCATTGTTTTCTCCATAAAGTTTATTATTATTATTGTTATTATTATTTACTAACTTGGAGTTCTCACACAGGTCATCATCAGTGATCGCGCACTGGCAATAACAGGTGTTGTTTCTTAGAGTGATAACAAGCCTTCCCAGATTTCCAGAACTCGCCGCTTCTGTCGGTAACAATTGAAAATCACTCTGCGTTCTCGCACCAGCCGTTTACCATTGATTTCTTGTTATTACCGGTTGTTGGTTTTCTCTGGAACTTGAGTGGTAACAAGCCTCCTTAGGATTGCAGTACTCTCTGTGCCCTTTTAGTGGAGGTCTGAATGGTGTTCTATCTCCTCTCCTCTCCTCTCCTCTCCTTTCCTTTCCTCTCCTCTCCTTTCCTTTCCTCTCCTCTCCTCTCCTCTCCTTTCCTCTCCTCTCCTCTCCTTTCCTCTCCTCTCCTCTCCTCTCCTCTCCTCTTCTCTCCTCTCCTCTCCTCTCCTCTCCTCAGTCTTTCTATCCTCTCTAACTCTTCGTGACCATTTTCGGTGTCACTAACCGAAATAAGTTTCCTTAGGATTGCAGTCCTCTCTGTACCCTTCTAGTGGATGTCTGAATGGTGCTCTCTCGCCTCAATCTTTCCACCCTTTTTGACCTTTCATAATAATTTTCAGTGGCACTAACCGATGTTGGCGTTTTTCTTTGTTGAGGGGAGGGGGGTAAGATTAGGTGATTTTTCTTATCTAATCTGTCAGTTTCAGTTCCTTTGGTTTCGTGTAATGTTCCTTCTGTTTCTAGGTGTATTTAAGCAGTGTTATTATATTTCTGTTTATCAATGATTGGTCGACATTACGTGATTATTATTATTATTATTATTATTATTATTATTATTTACTCACTAGGAGTTTTCACACAGGTCTTCATTAGTTATTGCCTACTGACAATAACCGGTGGTGTTCCCTAGAGTCTGAGTGACAACAAGTCTCCCCAGATTTTCAGTACTCTCCACCTCTTTCAATAACCATTGCAAATCATTGTGCGTTATCGCAACAGCTACTTACCATCGCTTTCTCACTGGCAACGTGTTTGAAAATTAATTTTTTTTAATTAAATTGAAAAAATACAAAATTAGTATTTTTCTGCTCTTTAATGCCCTCCTTGTATCCCTGTGCTTGTTTAACAAGTACTTCCACGGAATGTGTTCTGATGAACTTACTGCACTTACCTGTACCCCTCAACGATAATATCCCCGACCCACGCGACTAGCAGTAAAATACCATCTTTCACTGTAAAGGTCCTTAGATGCCAGAAGATTTTCTACTCTGATAGTTTCTTTCCTTGAACTGCTTACCATTGAAATTCCCTCCCTGTTTCTTCGACCGTACCAACATGCATAAATTTAAATATAATGTGAACAGACATCTTGCTGCCGAACTCCCCACCCAGGTTACCCCCTCCCCTTATAAATTTGGTCCCTATCACAGTAGCCCCTTACGTTTTAGTGGAAATATGCCTTGTTTATACAAAAGTATAATTAAATAAATGAATCAAAAATATTCAGCTGGTTTGCAGAGTGGACTTTCTGAATTCATGTATAATCCTCATAATTAACACATTATTTCAATGGACTTCTAATAAATTGTTTGGGATCTATATATTTTGATAACAATAGTCGGTTATTAATATTATTTGTGATTACAATAAGCGGATTAAATTAACTCCAGTCTTTGATCTGTGCATCTCGATATTTTTCCTCTTTCTTTTAAGAAAAAAAATTATCTTAAAATGGTAACGCTTCGGAATGTTTTTACTGAGGATTGATGATTTGTATTATTTGTATTATTCGGACTACTGTTCTCATTTTGGGTGTTATTCTCACAATGTTTCGGTCGATGTAACTGCCGACATTCTTCAGGTTTGTCTTGTCAAACATGAGGGTCTTTATGTCAAACTCATTGAGAGAATAGCACTGAAGATGAAAACAGTAATCCAAAGAATCCAAAGAATCCAAAATAATTCAAAATAAACTGGTAAGTTTTTATTTATTTCCTTTTCAAACATTGTTTCCTTTTATCATGAAGACAAGAAAGTATCCAGAAATGTCAAACTTATTTTTTCCATAAATTATTTAGAGCAGAAATTACATTTTTTTTATCTATAAACACACACAGTGGAAGATTCACAGTCATGAAGCGTGAGAGGGAGGGGGGAGCTTTTTACAATCCACATTTTTTTATTTGTGATCACTCTTATTTTCTTTGCCGGGTTGTTCTATGGGGTTAATTCAGTGGCATAGTATGAGGAGGTCGGTTTAGATGGACGTTTTTCCACCCGGGCGCAGAATTCTTAGCGGCACAAAATTTCAAGTTACAAATCATAGGCGAAAAAAAAAAGTAATATGCTATTTGTACTCAAAAAACATTCATTTTAATTTTGAATATACACACGCTACGCCATTGAATGCATTTTTTTAAGAAACGCTTCCACTGCATCTCAGATTTTGATTAAACTTACAGTACTGAATTAGCTCAGATATCAAAGACACTAGTAATATTAATAAACATTAACTTCTCCTAGTTTTAGATTTATAAAAGCATGAGAATTCTGGAAATGATATATAGGGTAAAATGAATTAACGACACATAACAGACAATAATTATTTCGACTTCAAACGGCCTCTTAGATATTTTTTTGAATTCATTGTGTTATTCTTATATTGTGTGATATGTGTTGGTAAAGTTACCCTATAGTCCTAAATACTTGCTCTGTATGCTAAATAGATTGAGCTCTCTAGTCGGTAATACATCTGATATATATTTATAGCTATATATAATTTGATATTTGAAAGAATCTTTTCATTCGAATTGAACCTGTAACTACCGCATTTCAACTCAATTCTATATATACAGAGAGATATGATACATGCAATTTTCTGGAATATATATAAATAACAATATTTTAATGAATAAATATTAATTATTTTTTTACCTACCGACACTAGTGTTTCTTGTTTTTTGCAGTGTAGGAGAGATGATAATTACTGCTGGTCGAAGGATTCGATCCCGGTCACAAAGTCACCACTGACTTTGCAGCCTGGCATCTTTTCCAACAATCAAAAATGAAAATTTGTTAATAATTTAAATTCGGAATTCGAATTTGAATCTGACAGTACCTATTTCTATATTAATAAAAATCCTTAGACAACTTCATGTATGTTTGTATTTCTCGCGTTAATTCACATTGAATTATTATTTTTGTTTATTTAGTATGAATAGAATATTTAATGCGATAGCACAAAATTGAACTGAAATTTAAAATAACCTATTTAAAAATATTTAATTACGAAATAAAATCCACCTGACTGCATTTTGGTTTCTTCGTTACTAAGTCAGTCATTTTTTTTCTTGCTAATATTCTGCGAGGTTTTAGAGGGGTCAACGCGTTCAAGGTTGAAAGAGAAAAAAAGGGGGGAAGGAATCCACTATCTAATGTAGTTAAAAAAGGAAGGTGTAGTCCCAACCAAACGCACTAGCCTGACGTAGTTAAAGAGTTATGAGTTACGATACATTTATATCTGCCACCGACCACGAATGGAGACCAGAATTTACAACTAAAGCTTATGGGTGAAATTTTTAAAAAAAGCTAAGTTCTTAATTTTTTTATTTCTGAACTGTCTCTGTCTTAAATTTTATTAATTCTAATCATGTTACCAAATTTACTTGTGCTTTTTCAAACTTCTTTGGTTTTTTTTAGTTTCAATTCACTCTATCTTCTCCGTAGCCTTTCATTTTATAAATAGTAAACTAGTCTCTCTCTACTGGCTGTAAAATACGATGTTCTTGTAGCTAAATGTTAAAAAAAAATGGAAAAATAAATTCCAACCACCCTTGATATACACCAAAACCTCCCACCTCCCTCTACCTTCCTCTTAGATGTACATGGTATCATTTTCTTGAAAGGGACATTTGCAAAGTGGCCGGCCTTCAAATAATGCCAGACACATGGCTGTTGAAATGAAAAAGATTCACCAAAGTTTTCAGCTGAGTTTCTGTTTTTTTAACTATCTTAAATATATTTGGCATTTTTTACTAATTTGTAATCATGTTACAAATTTACTTGTATTTACCTTGTGCTTGTTAATTTAATTTTGAGTTTCAATTTACCCTAATTTTCTCCGTAGCCTTCATTGTATGAATAGTTAATTAGTTTTTCTCAGTTGTTACCCTACTGGCTGTCTATCTCTTATCTGTACTAATTTGTGAGAAGGAAACATATCTTCAAATTTCTGTTCCCTCTGATAAGTGTAAAGTGAACTTATATTTACGTGTGTATATATATATGTAAACCCCACACGCGTGCCGACGTCGATCGTCATAGTGGCAATAAAAAAATATATAGATCGAAATTCCTCTAGGCCGGCATGGCGACGATGACGATGATGACGTCGCCGATCTCGTCGTCTCGTCCAGCTACAAATACACTCCCTCGTTGAAACTGTTTATATCAGCGAGCGATCACTGGGCGAACAGCAACCGGTTGGCTCTGTGAGGACGAAACCACATTCAAAGCAAAACAAAAGGAAAGGAACAATGTTCAACAACTCGGTCGGGGTTTTTGTATAAAAGAGTAATTATTAATAAAATAAAAGAATTGATTTTACATTAGATCAATGTCTACCGTACTCGTAAAAGTTGTTTTCTCTAAGTTATCTCGTTAGTTCTCCGTGTGTGTGAATTCGTTTCACAAGTAGTTGTTTAGTCACAAATTAACTGGCAAAAGCGACGGTGGGGGATTTCGTCCGGTTTTCTTTTCTTAGCCATGCACGCCATCATCGGCGCGCATCGGATGAACGTCCAACACTCTCGACAATTCAACTCTAACTGGCTCTCTCGTCTCTTCTCTACATGTCCTTCTCTCTCAAGGGGGGGGACGGGCGCCTCACTTCCCCCTTCCCTAAAATAAATGGAATTTTCTTTCTGGCGTTATCGCCAAAACAAATGCTTTCTCATTCTGTCACACAGCTGGCGATGATCTCTGACCGAGTTTTGTGATTAACGATGACAGGCCCAAATAACTATCTGGCAAGTCCAAGCAGTCCTCACAGAATCGTGAATATTATTAGAATTAAATTTAAGATCATGGATTTTCATTATCTCTAACTTCCCATCTGGCAACTGTCATCTTGCCTGGGGAGGCAATGGATTTTGACTACCAAACACGCCCAACCGAGACAAACCGGCGCCTCTTTCCTCTTTCAAGTCGTTTGAATAAGTTCATTTCTAAGTCAAATATATACTAGTTTTATATCTCCACTTCGTCTCGTCGCAGGGCCTAGCATCCCCACCAAGATGCATACTAGCGCGTCACCAGGGTACCCGATCACCATGGGGCCCCGGATACTTTGTCACATATATATATATAAGCGACTCCTCCTCCCATTTCAATATCCTGATGGGTTCAACGGATTCAGTACATAAACAAAAAAGTAGTAAATTACCTAGATTTAACTCTGAACCTCGATAGAGGAACTTATGAATCCTACCACAAACCTAAACAACTACTTTAATACGTCCATAGAGAATCTAACCACTCCAAACTAATTATAAACTCTATAGTGCCGAATATTTCCAGAAGAATTTCTAACATTTCTTCTAGTGAATTCATCTTCGACTCCAACTCGGAGTTCTATAATAAGGCCTTAAAGAATTCAGGATATGAGGAGAATATCAGATATTTAAAGACCTCTCCAAACCCTAGTGACTACCCAAATACCTATGGTTTTGCTCCATCTAATAGTGGGGTTATTACCCATAGCATGACTAGAAAGAGAAAACGGAAGCGTGGCCCCTCTAATAATCGAAATAACCATATTAACCTACCTACAGTTAATCCTAACCGCAATATCTAAAAGCCTGCTGGAGCTCAACCTAGGTGCAAGGAGAAATAGAAGACGCTCATGTCTGTGTTTAAACCTCCATTCAGTAAAAACGTTCAATCTAACATGCCCCCCAATTTGTTTAATTTAATCCAAGATAATTTTATAGCTCCGCATAAATATAGCAAACGAGCACAATCAGACTTTCCCACTTAACTCTTCCTAATTTAGAACAAAGAATAATAGGCTCTAACACTGCTAAAATAAACGCGGCCCTAACCCAAAATAGCTCAATTCCGTCTAACTGTAATGACAGAGATTCTTGCCCCCTAGATGGCTCTTGCAAACATGAAAGTGTAGTCTATAAATGTACTGTAAAACCCTACACCAACCAAAACATCAACTATGATCCTGGCTCTACAACAGTGGGCGAAAATACAGTTGCTAACCACTCTATTTCTGATAACTTTGTTAATACTGATAATGCTAACCAAACTAACGTTATATCTCTACCTGGAGTGGCGGTATACATAAGCTCCATTGCGGGGAAAATTAAGAATAGAATTTCCAGTCACATCTATACTTTCAATAATAGTCACCTGGCTACGTACACTTCTCTAGCTGCACATATCTGGTATCTAAAGGATAGAAACATTAATTATAAACTCAAGTGGCATGTGATCAAGAAAAGTAAATCTTATAAGCCACTAGATAGGTACTGTTCATTATGTAGGCAAAAAGCCTTAGCCATCATCAAATATAAAGGAGCTCTTCTAAATAAAAAGGATGAGGTAATATCGAGTTGTCCACACAAAACCTGGTACAAATACAACAACTGTGGAGGTCTGGTTTGCGCTTTCCCTCCTCGACCCTCTGTCCATAATTTTCGTGGCGTCAGCCTATGCTTGTGCCTCTCTCGTGCGGTTGTATTTTCCACGGTTCTGTTAATCCCAACAAAAATAAGATATTGTCCTTGCACTTTAACCAACTCCAATTTCTCCTATCCTAGAGAGAACTAATTAAATTATATACTACCACTGATCTGAGGGGTTGCGCTGGGGTCATAATTCGATTTATTCACCTTTATATGTAAGATGTGTTCCTATCTTAAAGTCTATAAATAATGTAAAAATGGAGGATCGTATATCAGGCTAAGTCCATTCTAGTGAAAGTATTTATTTTTCACTATCATTATTATAAATATTATTATTTTTATCGATGTCATTATTATTATTATTATTATTATTATTATTATTATTATAAATATGATTACGACTGGTACGATTGTGCTCTTCAGCATTACTAGTCCAATTATTATTAATATTATCATGATCATTATTATTATTATTATTACTATTATTATTATTACTAAAATTATCTTTATTGATATTAGTATCACATTCAACTTCTTTGTCATTACCTTCTCCCTAACATCGTTTATGACTGACACCTAACCCCTTCCCTCCATTATCATTACTAGAAAACAAAAGCTGTAATTACTACCACAATTATGGTCATTGCCTCTTTATTTTATTTTTGGAGGCGAATAAGTAGTTAAAATATAGTAAATTAAATCCCCCTTTCTATAATATTGTCCTATTTGCTCGGTCCTCGTAAGTACTTCAAAATAACCCCAAATGTGTCTTTTGCCTATTGCCAATTTCCTAAATTAATTTACCAATACACTAGGAATGTACGTGTATATGTGTGTAGGTCTGTGCGTGTGAATCTGTGTGTGTGTGGGGGGGGGGGTGACTGTGTGTCTAACTGTAAGGAACTAATCTAGCCAAAATCAGTCCCCCTATTCAACATTGAAAAGTAGTACCTAATAACTCTAATTTTTAAATAAATACTTTTACAAATATGAGTCATCCTAACTCAATGCTTTAAACTGTAGAATTTCTCATCCTATGTCCTGATTCAACAAGTCTCTGATCAGTCTGTCTGCAGACCTGTTGGATTAAACTTAATGCCTCCTACACCCTTAGTTTTAATGTCCAACTGTCCATATTTAATTCCCACCCCTAACCCAACCCTGCTTACTTAATCGTCCACCCGAAATAGTTGCCACTGCCACCACGACTTAAAGAGTCACATTCTGTTGATTTCCATGATACACTCTACTGTGGAATAATAACTTCTTGTTGCCGTTCAGACTCTCCTAATCTACTGGATTATATACAAAAGACATATGTAATAGTAATTAAAAAGTTGAAAGGACTCAAACCTCGGAGGTATGAATACAAACTTTTCCCAATGGAATGTAGGTTATAAACAATATTTTTATCTCCTTGAACCATAACAGATCTCCTCCGATTAATCCAGGAAATATTCTCGCTTATCGAAACACAGATTCTTTGTGCTTCGATTTTCTCCAAACACGTCCTTAACGGCCGGACTCTGATTACAATATTTCCTGGAATACTCCCACATCTAATGTCATTCCAGTTTGAGTTTTTGATTTGAATGCGGAATTGGTATAAGAGCACAATGGGAAATAGATAATATTTATTTCCTGTAAAGCTGATTCTCTCTTACTTACACACCAGTGGAATTTATAAGAAACTTTTCCCCTCCTTTATATCTCATATATATTCATACACTTATATGCCCAGTGCTGTTGGTATAGTCCCAACTAAACTCCTTCTTTTATTACACCCCCTATTTCCTTATCATTCCTGTCTCTTTCCCCCATACTAGTTTTTTATGAGGTGTTTTTTCTCCACCCCCCAAAAAAAAATTATCTTTGTCCATATCTTCCCCTATACTCTTCCTCCTACACATCCTCTTGTAAGATGTTTTCCTAAAAAAACTTTGTAAAAAAACCCTGATACTATTCAACCTTTATTTTCTAATTTTATTTTTATTTTTATGTTGCTTTTAATTTTAATTTTAATTTAAATTTTTATTTTTATTTTAATTTTTATTTTAATTTCAATTATTTAATTTCTTTATTTTTATCTTGTATTTTTCATTTTTATTTTCATTTTTTATTTTTATTTTTATTTTGTATTTTATTATTTTATTTTATTTTTATTTATTTTTATTATTTTTTATATTTTTTATTTTTTATTATTTTTTTTACCTTATTCTTTTTTCTATTATTTTATTTCAATTATTATTTCTATTCTATTGTTTTCACTACCCCTCTGACAAAAGAATTTGTAACTTTAATTAATTTATTGCATAATTTGAAAGCGTAAATCTATGGAAAATATTGGATTATTTATTCTGTATAAACCAGTGTTTTGGTTTATAGGTACCATTGTATTCTTTCCCCCTATACTACTAACATATTAACCGATGACTCTTTCTGTCAGTGGATGTTTATCTACAACGAGCTTTTTAATTTTTTCTCTGACTTTCTGTAAGACATGTTGCTAAAGGCGCTGATGAAGACGTTTTGGATTAGCTTTATTAATTTATAAAATAAAATAAAATAAAGTATTTCCAAACTGTTTTGGAAACGATCGTACGCCATACTGGACTTGATGTTCTAATTCTTGGAACAATTGTAATGTTTTAATTCATTGAATGTTTTATATATATATATATATATATATATATATATATATATATATATATATATATATATATATATATATATGTGTGTGTGCATATGTGGATGGAAAACTTTTTTTTTTACCTGCGGCGGC
Organism: Sepiola atlantica; assembly: GCA_963556195.1. Taxonomy (NCBI): domain Eukaryota; kingdom Metazoa; phylum Mollusca; class Cephalopoda; order Sepiida; family Sepiolidae; genus Sepiola; species Sepiola atlantica. Next base: position 71,338,193 of record OY744515.1, read on the forward strand.
TCGGAAATACCCGACTAGTATACACGGGGTGTTGGACCCGTAGACCTTGTCAGGTCATCCATTTAAGAAAAGGAAAATTCTGATAATAAAACCTTGCTACTAACCACTTACGTCTTGGCAGCAAACCGCTGGGGAGGGAAGCCTCCTTAGTCTTGATCGACAACCTTCCTAGGAATCTCGAACAAAGTATCCGATTGGCAAACCTATAATTGCTTAAGGAGTAGATGGGCTCTGCCTATCGCCCGACCTTTGCACTCCTTCTCTGTCTATTAGCCAGGCGTAGAGGTACAAACACTCGGACGCCTCTAAAGACACCTAGTGCTTGACCTTGTTTCCTGACTAGGACAATGAACGCAGTCTCTCTGTCTCTCTATCTGGGCAACTTGGGGAAAGTTTTTTTGTCACTAAATCCTACATGACTAGTCTGGGTCGCTTTTGTTCCGACATGTTGAGGGTACAGGTTAGACAACTTTTCTGGCTGCTGTTTTCGACTGATAGTTAGGAGCCCTAACTCTTAGGTAGCGCTACGAATGGCTGCTCCATTTACAATTACATAATATCGTGTGTAACTGTACATGCCATGTCGCACATAGAAAGAAACCCTACAGTTAGCCCCGGTGGGCTTTCCCGAGGCCACAACCCCCATGGACCAAGTCACGACTAATGGACTGGTTGTGTGAACTTATTTGCACCAAACAAGCACTCACTTTGCCCTCCCCACGCTATCCTAAAACAAACATGAATTTACAAAATAAAAATAAAAAACCTAAACCAGACACCTAACGAAAAACACCTTCACCTCCGCCCTTGAGGCTCGCATTCACAAATATCTGGGGACATAGAACCAACATTGATGACGTAGAAACTTTTCTCCTGACAAACTCCTCGAATATCCTAGCACTAAGTGAAACGAACCTTCAATCCTCAATCTCCTCTCACCACTTTAACATGAATGCTTACCTTCCACTCTACCGTAAGGACTCTGACAAACATATGCACGGGCTAGGAGTTTATGTTCAAAACACTCTCCCGTTAACTAGAGAACATGGGTTAGAATCAGATGACCAAGCCGACATGTGCTTTAGATTAACCTTACATCACAGAGTTAGTTACTTATATTTCTTATACCGTTCTCTTTTGACCCAGGATTGTACCCTGCTTGACTCTGTCTCTAAAAGCTTAGATAGAGCACTCTCACTCGACTCGAATGCCAAAATACATGTATTTGGGAATTTTAATGCACACCACCGTGACTGGTTGGGATTCTCCAGCGTTACTGATTCAGCTGGGAACTCTACGTTTAATTTCTCCTCAGCTCACGACCTCTCACAGACTGTCACTTTTCCGACTCGCCTTCTTGATTGTGCAGACCAGCAAGCCTCACTTCTCGACCTGTTCTTGACCTCACTACCCGAGGCTTGTGTAGCGAATGCCCATAGCCTGCTTGGAAACTCTGATCATGTTGTGGTAATGATCCTTATCACCTTAAAACTTATCCAAAAGCTGAAGAGCTGTTACTCAAAGCGACGCCCCATAGGGTGAAACCTCACTCCATGCTGGTCAGTGTGCAAATGAGCTAACTGAATGGGTCAAAGCAGGCATTGAAGCCTATGTCTCCATGCGAAAATTCTTCAGCAAACCCCACTTTCCTCAATGGTTCACCTCAGAATGTGCAGCTGCTATTGCTGAGAGGCAGAAGGCATTCCGAAAATTCGGCCGCCATAAGTCAATTGTGAATAGACAGAAATTTATCGAGACAAGAAATGATTGCAAAGTAGTGATAGATGAAGCAAAGAGAAGGTACAGAGATAACCAAAAAACGCATTCAGTCACAGAAACTAGGTACTCGTGATTTCGGGAAAATCTACAATAGTGTGATGAACAATGGACAATCGACAATTCCCCCCGCTATCAAATCACAATGATGTTGTTTGCACGGCAACTGATAAGGCTGAACTACTTGCCAAGCGTTTCGGCTTAAACTTCACTTTGGACTCAGCCCCTCCCTATATTACCATTGTGGACTGAAACCACACTTAAGAACCTGGTCATCACCCCATCCCAGGTCAGAGACATCATAAAAAACCTGGACACCTCCAAATCATGTGGGCCTGATCTTATACCAGTAATAGTAATAAAGAAATGCTCTGCTGAGCTGGCCCCTATCCTCTCCAAACTATGCAACAAATGCCTTGCTGAATCTTGTTTCCCTGATAGTTGGAAAATTGCCTCTGTAGTACCAGTATTCAAGAATTCTGGAGATAGAACTGATCCTCTAAACTACCGTCCAATCAGTCTACTCCCGATCTTTGCTAAAATCTTTGAATCCTTAATCAATCTAGCAATAGTCTGGCACTTAGTTAATGCTAAACTTCTTTCTGATCATCAATACGGATTTAGACAAGCACAATCTACCGCAGATATTCTAACGGTCATCTCTGAACGCATATATCATACACTGGACAAGGCAGAAGCTAGGGCGGTAGCGCTTGATATATCCAAGGTCTTTGACAAGGTCTGGCATGAAGGGCTTCTCCTAAAACTGTACTCATATGGTATTACTGGACAAATATTTAATATAATTAAATCCTTCCTAACAAAAGAAAGATTCAGGTTGTTCTCGATGGCTGTTCATCTAAGCAACATGACATAAATGCTGGTGTACCCCAGGGATCCATCCTGTGACCTCTACTGTTCCTGATTTTCATAAACGACCTCCCTGATGTCATTGAAGTTGAGATAGGAATATTTGCTGACGACACCACACTCTACTCTCGTCATGTGGGCAAAACTGACGCGCACATATCTGAGGCAATGGCTGAAAATGATCTCCAGTCTGTAGTGGATTGGGGTAAAAAAATGGATGGTAACTTTTAATGCAGCAAAGACAAAGGTACTTTCCTTCAATAACTACAAGAAACCTCTTCAACCACCGATTGTCATGGCAAATAATACTCTACCTGAGAGTTCATCATTCAAACTCCTCGGCCTAACTTTCACAGATAACATGAATTGGAATATATACATTGAAGACATTGCCAGGAAGGCGGCTCCCTCTAATGTGCCAGTAAACTTCTCACACCTAACATTATCCTATATCTGTACAAAGCCACCATCCGCCCATGCATGGAGTATTGTTGCCACATCTGGGCTGGGGCATCATCCACTAGTCTCTCCCTCTTAGACAAGGTCCAAAAAAGAGTCGCCAACTTAATAGGTCCCTCACTATCCACCAAGCTCCAGCCTCTGTCCCATCACCGCAATGTTGCTTACTTGTGCTTGTTTTACAAGTACTTCAATTCATTGTGCGCTGATGAACTTGCTGCTCTTATGCCCCCACAACGTAAATTCACTAGACCAACCCGACAATCTGCCAAATCCCATCCATTCACTGTGGAGGTCCCCAGATGCCAAAGAGCTTTCTACTCCAAAAGCTTCTTTCCTTGTGCTACTGGACTCTGGAACTCCCTCCCTGCTCCCTGTTTTCCTGACGTTACTGACATGCAGAAATTTAAAACTAATGTAAACATCTCGCTGCGCAGCTCCCAATTTAGGTTGACCCCTCCCCCAAAAAAAATTTCACCCTTTTTCTCTGTAGCCCCTTATGTTTACAGTGGCGGCCTACTTTGTTTGGGGTGAACTATGTTAAAAAAAAAATTTTTAATCTTCTGTTAATAAAAGTGAGAAAATAAAAATACTTCATGACACTTTGAAATTGAAAGAAATTTGGAAACATTTAAACTGTCCAATAAAAAAAGTCATTTAACGTGACTTGAAAATTCTTAGCAAATCTTCATGAATTAAAAGATTAAAAATCTTGGAAGCTGTTTAGATGCAATTATTTTTGAAATAATAATTCTAACATTATTTTGATAACAAAATTGATTATAGTTTTATAACAATTTTGTTCAATGTTGTTAACCACACGATAATGGAATACTTACATTTAACTTTCAAAATTCTATCTTTTTTAGTAATTTGGTAAATATATTTTTGCTAGGCTGGAAGGATTATTTTACTATGAAAGAACTACATACAACATGTAGTTAAAGCAAAATAAATTGTTTTGAACTATTAAAATAATTTCCAACGCTACTGATAATGTTTACATATTCATTTTTTTTTATTATTATCGCTTATTTCTGCATTTATGTTTTTAACCATGATGTAACTCATAAATCTATAATGTCACGCCAAAACTATAATTATTTTGTTATGGTAATGTTTTAAGCTCTATTTATAAGAAAGTCCAAATATGTCAGTTGGTAAAACCTCAGATGGAAGATCTTAAGGTTTCGGTTTCCGTTTCCGTTTCGATTTCCGGTCATGGAATTCGCTTTATTTGTTGGGAATTTATTATTTACTATTAATGCAATATTCTCTATTTCTAAAAGTAGTTAAGATCTCTGATATTTCGAAATAAGAAAAATTTAACAACGTATTTATTACGCTTAAAAAATTGTGACTGACGTACAGACGGTGAACATCTCTATTTATATAAGAACGACATAATCATACTAACAATGGCAATGATGAAAACAGCCGAAATCTTAAGAAAGTTTCTTGAATGCGGAAACCAATTAACATAGCCAAGAACCCTAGCCTGTGATGGATAAATTTAAATATTAAAAGAACAAAGCATATAGTAGAAAGCACAAGGAAGTGAAAACTGCCAGAAATCCAACAAACTAACACACGTGCACACTCACATTCACAGACATACATACATACATGTATGTGGTATGTGGTGATGCCAGCTGAGGCTGGCATCACACAAAAACTGTTGTGAAGGGTCAAGGAGTATGAAAGGAGAGAGGAGAGGGGAGAGAGAGCACCAACCAGATTTCCACTCAACTGCCAAAGAAGATCAAGGGTCGTTCTTAGAGTTAAATCAATGGTAAACGACTGTTGAGATAACGCAAAGTGATTTGCTATGGTTATCGAAAGAGGTGGAAAATGCTGGAAATCTGAGGAGACTTGTTATTGCCAGTGAGCAATCACTGATAATGACTTGTGTGGAAACTCCTAAAGAGTAAATAAATAAATAAATAAATAATAATAATAAATAATAATAATAAATAATAATAATAATAATAATAATAATAATAATAATAATAATAATAATAATAATAATAACCACACAATGTGATGGCACTCGTCTCTGCTGATACAACACAAAATAGTTGTGAAGGGTCAAGGAGGGTGGAAAGACCGAGGAGGGAGAGCACTAACTAGACCTTCACTGGCAGGGTGCAGAGAATAATACTGGGGCTTTGGAGAAGAGAAGACCAATGGTCATTGCCAGTGAGAAATCAATGGTATGCGGCTGTTGCGATAGCATAAAATCATTTGCAATGCTTATTGAGTAAGGTGGAGATTAATAGAAATCTGAAGAGACTTATTGTCACTCAGACTCCAGGGAACACCACCGGTTATTGTCAGTGAGCAATCACTGATGATGACCTGTGTGGGAACTCTTAGTGAGTACATAATAATAAACAAAACAAAAATGAAAGTGAACAAACTACTGGGCAACACCTAGTAAATGTGTCTGTCTGTTTGTTTGTCCGGGGGGCAATTGAAAACAAAACCCTATACGAAGATCAAACACAACTTTTCACAAGTAAAATTTTACAAAAAATGCAATGGTAGCATTCATTCTATATTAATTTTTATTTTACAATAATATCGTAGGGTTTGCGTTCGCGCCACATATCTATAAACAACAACGACGAATGTTTTACATTATTTTATTATAACCTTGAAAATTATAGAAATTTGAAAATAAGAATGAAAATGGTAATATGAGATTCAGCGTTGGGATCCTTATTCATTCTGAGGCAACTCCGGATGTTCCCTGCTTATAAATAATATAAGCGATAACATCTCCTAATGTCATGGTATTATTAATAGTAATTTGGGTATGAACCCCTGTATTATAATAGGACTGTACATTTGTTTTGTACGTATTTTATCCCTTTTTACACCAGCTTGAAAAATTTGATTGCCCCATCACCAAAAAGTAATTGATGATTATCTGATATCGCTAACTGACAAAAATTTAGATCTTACCTATTTTAAAATTAATTGTTCTAAAATCGAATAAGATGTCATAAATTGAATTTTGTCGTAGTTATTGACTTAAAAGTGACGTTCCTTTCATTTATATTTAATACACAATTATTTTTACGGTAAGAAAGAGACTATCTAAAACAATTTAAATTGTTATTATACATAAATAAAATAAAAGTCTAAAACGTTCGTTTAAAAATTATTTAGCTGGCAAGTATTTTTACCGTAAGAATAAAGAGAACAGCGTGTAATTTCCACGGTTCCACTAGTATATAAATATTACTAGACGTACCCATGACTCGTTGGGTTACAACCACTACCAATATTTATTCGACTTTGATTTTATTCAAAAATTCAAATTGTGACCTTCCTTGCATAACTAAAAATAATGAATCTCTTTACTTCTATTATTATTATTATTATTATTATTATTATTATTATTATTATTATTATTATTATTTATTATTGTTTTATAGAAGCAATGAGACTTAGATGCTGAAAGAAAGTCACTCTTTCTCTATATGCTAACAGAGGCCTTAAAACTATTAGAGAGTGGTAGAAGCAACATAGAGTGAGAGAGGGCGAGAGAAATACATAGATAGCTAAGTGAGAGATGGGTGACTTGTTCAGTTAATTATAAATTATGGCTAATTAGAACAATTAAAACAGAATGTTTAGAGGAATTAAAACTCAATCCCAGAACTAAGTAATATTTTGACATGTATTTTGTATTAAAGTATATAGGAAAAAGCCTTAGGGAAACAAACGTTGATTAATTCAGCTTTAGAATGATAATAGATAGATTGTATGCACATCCATAAGCAATAAATGAAATATATTTAAAACTTAGTAATTTAAAATGGACGATTTTGACAGATTACAATAAATTGCATGTTAGTCTACTTAGAACATGGAATTCGTTATTGATTAAAAAAATTTGAACATTTTTATAATTAACTAGAAAGAATATCCGTCCTGAAACTGGTAAAATTAAGTCCCGAACAGAACAGTTTTGCACCACTTTTATGTCACCTTACGAAGATTAAAATCAAGATATAATGATACTAAACCTTATGTCTAGAATCCTTATTCTAATTTTTATTAATATCCATTCCATGATTTTTAATCTAGAAAATCTTTAATATTTAAGGCTTAAGGTCTTACAAAGAAATTGAAATCCAGTGAATCTTGCTCAATTGGTGTTTAATGACTATATATCAAATTCAATGAAAATTTGATATATTTGAATTTTCACATGGGAGGTTATGCCCATAGTATGCCCCTAAAAACCCTTTAAAATATTTCAAAGAAACTGAAATTTGGGAAATATTTATTAATTTATGTCTAATACCTGTTGTTAAAATTTCTCAAAAATCAGAGTTATCTCAATTTTCATGTCTTTTTTACACATTTTTCATAAAACTAAATATAGTCCACATTTGGACACCTTACGCCTAGCAGCTGTGTTCCCAAATTAATAATAATCGTTTAATTAGTTTAGCAATGAATCTTGTACATACAAATATATAAACATACATAACTTTATAAAAGTAGACGTTACAGAGATGATATTAATAGTATTTTGGAAATAATTATCATAAGGATTAACATAGAAATATTATTTTATACACTGAGATTTTACTTACAATTATTTTTGCATCTGCATTTCTTATTTTGTGTCGTAAAAGTCATTTAGAAATGTATAAAAAAATAGATCATTTAACAAACTAATTCGTTTTTTTTTAATTTTTATAAAGTCCATTCTACATGCCAAACAATCATAGATATTATTGTAGATTAACACCCTCAGTTACCTCCCCCAAAAGAAATATGAGATTTACTCTTTCATGTTCAATTTTATGTTCAATTTATATAAGAAACTGATCCCTCATTCAAAATTCTAAAATAATTATTTTGGGTTTGTTTTTACTTTGTTCTTTCTGTTAAGGGTGTTCGCACATAATCGCTTGAGGGTGTTGGGTCGAATTTAGCCGAAGGGCGTTAAACTATAAATTTACCCAATCACAATTTTGTATATTTAAACAAAACATCTAACAAACATCTAAAAAGTACATGAAGAATTGGATTTTCACATGAAAAATTAGATTTTAAAAAAATCCAATTCTTCATGTGATATTTGGAATTTATTTCCCATGTTTACACGTTTTTACTAAATCCGAAAAACCTGAGAAATCATGTGAAATTCATTGACATCGAATTTATAAACAAATTTTGGAAACAATATTCCTATACTTACTTCATCTTCTGCCATATTCGTAAATTATTCCCTGGGGAAAAGTTTTTAGAACATTGTCGACTTAAAAAGTATATTTAAGTCGTATTCAATCCGAGTTCCTTAGATTATCCACACTCTAACAGAGCAAGTATAGTTTACTTGTGAAGGTATATATATATATGTATATATATATATGTATATATATGTATGTATGTATGTAAATAATGATTGTATCACTGGTGGCTCCACCTATCTTTACTTTTATATTCACGTTTTTCAGAAAATATATGTAATAAATATACCATACGAAAGTTATGTAGTATTACTTAGTTTTCCTCCCCGAAATCGGATTCGGCATGTGTATGGTTTACCTCTCCCAAAACTATATCTACAAAAGGTTCTTTTTTCTAAAGTAATGTGAGAAGGAATTTAAATAGAAGCACTCCTACTGGTTTGACGTCACAGTATGGTCACGCATGAATGCTTCGTCTACCTTTACAGGCACCTTGAATTCCATGTTCTTATTTGACTTAATAGTCACGACCTGTTCCTTCTCACCTGACGCTTTTCAGAATGAATTCAGGGTTGGGCAGATAAGATTTATTTAGTGTGATCGTTACTTTCAAAAGAAAATAACTCCATTCAAATATCAGAATATTTGAAGATATGATGATTTATATTAGTGTTAACTTTCTGCCAATAGAAAGATTGAAGTTAACAAATGTAAACTACTTGAATTATGCAAAAAGGTTTGCACCGAATCTTTCTCTTTTGACATTATTTTCAAGAAAAAAATACAAAATTGTAATAAAATATTCCATGTGCATTTATTGCTGAAACATTAGATTTAACGACCGACATAAAAGTTTGATGGGTTTTTTTTCAGAATGATTTCAGCAAATGAATAAAAGTTTAATATTTTTGCTGAATTATTTGAGCAAATAAATGATTGTTTAATCTCTGTGCTGAATGATTTCAGCAAATAAAGGAAATTTTAATTTTTCTGAATGTTTTCAGCAAATATATATATTTCAGCAAAGAAATGAATGTGTGATCTCTTTGCTGAATGATTTCAGCAAATGAATAAAAGTTTTTTCTCTTTGCTGAAAATTGTCAGCAAATAAATGAAAGTGTAATCATTTTACTAAGTGATGTCAGCAAATAAATAAAAGCTTAATATCTTTGCTGAATGATTTCAAGAATGTGTGATCTCTTTGCTGAATGATTCCAGTAAAACAAGCACAAGGATGCGACTCTGTGGCAATGGAGCAGGGGCTAGAGCTTGTCCTATTAGAGTAGTCTCTTTTTTGTACCCTGTCCAAGAGTGGGAGGGGACAAATAACTGAAACTTGGATGATAAAGAAAGGTATATTGTGTAATGGAACATATCAAATCTCACAAAAGTAGAGCGAATAATGGAACCTTCTGAATGTTTAGCAAGTACGATGATCTCAGGTAAAAAGTAAACTTACAACAGAACAGAAAAGTGTACGTTCATTTTAAAACTTAGATAACAAGGGAAATATTTCAGATGTTTTCAGTGGATGCATGATTGACCTAATGGATATCGTTGTTGACTATGGAATCGGCCATGTCGAGTTCAAATCATATCGGAGCTATTGTGTCCAAGTACAATCAAACATTATGAAACGTATAAATAGGCAATTTTCCTTCATTGGATATAATAGAAATCTATTATATACATTTTTAATAAGAATTTTGGGAAAAAATATTTTTAAAACAGTTGATATGGTTAAATAACTGTCTGTAGATGACTATATATTTAATATATTTTTATAAGTTGGTCAGATTTTCTAAGTTAGACCGCGATAGCAATGCACCTGACGAATTGATATATTTTTCATTTTTCATTTTTTTAAAAACTTTTATTCACCTTCACCCCAAACAAGGAACATTGGCCGTGAGATGTAATTCCAAAGGAAATCCGTTTGAGAAAAGAAGCTATTAGAATAGAAAGTTTTCCGGTATCTGAGGACCTCTACAGTGAAAGGGTTGGATTTTGCTAATTGTCAGGTTGATTGTCGGTATTTTCGTTGAGGGTGTACAAATGCAGTAAGTTCATCGGAGCACATTCCTGTGAATTACTTGTAAAGCGAGCACAGGGATGCAACATTGTGGTAATGGGACAGGGGCTGAAGCTTGGTAGACTGTGGGGCACCTATTAGATAAGTCTCTTTTTGGACCTTGGGAGAGACTAGTGGTTGGTGCACCAGCCGAGATGTGGCAATAATAATTTCCAGTGCTCTCTACCTCTTTCGATAACTACTGCAAATGATTTAGCGTTATCACAACAGACGCTTACCATCGATTTCTCGTTGGTAATGACCATTGGTCTTCTCTGGGATTTGGATGGCAATAAGCCTCCCTAATGTCCCAGTGCTCTCCGCATTCTTCCATCCTCCTTGACCATTCACGACTGTTTTGTGTGATATCAGCTGGGGCTAGTGCCATTACTTTAGGGAGGCTAGTTCATGAAATTTTTTGCAGTTTCTATTCCTTGAGTTCTTGTGGTGTTCTTTATGTGATTTTGTTTTCTTCCTATTGCACCTTGTATGTAGTTGGTTAATCTTTGTAGCTTATGTGGAAAGGATTTTCCTTAAGATGTCAGTTGTTTTTATCATTGCCGTCCGTTGTATGGTCTCAGTCTTCTCATTGATTCCAATTTCTCCCAGTCTTTTTTCCAGTTTTTTGGGGATTGTTCCTAGTGTTCCTACGATTATTGGTATTACATTTACTTTCTTCATACTTCATATTTCTTTTCAATTCTCTGGCAAGTTTCGTGTATTTGCTTCGTTTTTCTGTCTCCTTGGTCTTCACTCTGTGGTTAGCTGGGACGGCAAAATCTGCGATTTCGCAGGATTTTTCTTTTTTGTTGACTATTATGGCACCCAGTCTCCTTGCTTGTATGATTTTATCTGTTTATACCTCCATATCCCAAAGAATTTTGTGTTTTTCGTTTTCGAGTACTGTCTCTGGTTTATGTTTGTACTATTTGTCCGAGTGTTCTGAATGCATTTGTTTGCATAGCTCCCAGTGTACTGCTTTCCCCATGCAGTCATGCATATTTTTGTATTCTTTTGGGGCCAGGTTTGGGCATTCACTTATTATGTGACTTACTGTTTCGTCTCTTTGTCTGCACACTCTGCATTTACTGTTTTCCTGGGTCATTATCAATGATTGCTCACTGGCAATAACAAGTGGTGTCTCCTGGAGTCTGAGTGACAACAAGTGTCCCCGATTTCCAGCTCTTTCAATAACCATTGGAAATCACTTTGCATTATCGCAACAGCCGTTTATCATGGATTTCTAGCTAGCAATGACTGTTGGTCTTCTTCGGAATTTCAGTGACAATAAGGCTTCCCAAGGTTCGAGTACTCCCCACACCTTTGCAGTGGCGGTCTGGTTTGTGCTCTCCCTCCTCGGTCTTTCCAGCCTCCTTAATTTTCACAACAGTTGTGTGTGGTGCCAGCCGAGGCTGGTGTCACAACGTGCACACATGTTTATCTGGGTTGCGGAGGAGTCAGTTTATGGGATGTTTGCCATTTTCATTTTCCTTGGGCTTGTATGATGTTCTTTCTATGTTTTTTTTTTTCTGTTTGAAGATTTCGGCTGTTTTGATCAATGCCGTTCGTTGTATTATTTTAATCTTCCCTCGTATTCCAATTTCTCCTAGTCACACGTTGATCGGGACTGTTTCTAGTGCTCGTACAATTACCGGTATTATATTGATTTTATTCATGTTCCATAACCCTTTCAATTCTCTGTTGAGTTCCATGTATTTCCTTTTTTTTGGGGCCTCCTTGATTTTCACTCTGTGAACGGCTGGCATGGCGAAATCTACAATTTGGCAGGTTTTTTTCCTTCTTGTTGACTATTATCATGTCCAATCCCCTTGCTTGGATGAGTTTGTCTGTTTGTACCTCCATATTCCAGAGAATGTTGTGCTTTTTATTTTCTAATACTGTCTCCGGTTAGTATCTGTATTACTTGATTGCGCGTTCAAAGTGAATATGCTTGCATAGTTCTTAGTAGACTGGTTTTTCCATGCAGGCATTTCTGTTTTTTGTTTTCTCTTTAGGCTAGTTTGCTGCATTCACTTATTATATAATTTACCGTTTCGTCTCTTTATCCACAAAGTCTACATTTACTGTTTTCCTGGGTTTTGTCTATTTTACCTTTGATTAGTTCATTTTGATCGCATTATTCGGTGCGGCTCTCAGTAACGATTCTGTTTCTCTGTTTAAGTTTCCTTTTCATAGTCATGTCCAGGTGTTTTTGTGCATCTCTTCCCTGGTCAGTCTTTTGAATCGTCTATGTAGCTGCTTCCCTTCCATTTTTTCTCGTCTATTTGTTTTCAGTTTAGCTGCTCTCTGGATTATTCATTTTTTCAGTGTCTCTTGATATCATTACCTGCCTTTCTGTGTTCTTGGATATGTATTTCTCCAGTTCGTTTTTGCATCATCCACACAGTCTTCTATACTTACCAGTCCACTTCCTACTTCTCTCCTTTTGTATGTAGAGTCGGTCAGTATTATCCTTTGGGTGTAGTGCATTATAAATGATAATTAATTTCCTAGTCTTCTGGTTCAGGTGCCTTAGTTCTTCTTTTGTCCAGCCTATGAATGGTTCAAAATATCTTTGTAGTGACACTTCCCAGATGTTTATTCTTTTTATCAGGTTTCTAATTTGGTTTCTAAAACTTTTCTTGTTCTGTTTTCCCCCCAGATATTTATAGGTATCGTGTTTTCCAAGTGCCCTTATCTCCTTTTGGCCAGGTAGTTCCATACCCTCTGCTGTCTCGAGTTTTTTTCGTTTTCATTTCAAGTCATTCTCTACCCACTCGAAGAATTCAGGAATCAGATTCGGCCTTAGTCGCAAAGAAGTGATTGAGAAAGACAGTCGTGCTAAGATGTGCTAAAAAGAAGTAGAAATGTAAAAAGCTTTTAAGCATACCAATCCACTCTCTCTCTCTCTCTCGCTCTCTCTCTCTCTCTCTCTCTCTCTTTCTTTCTTTCTTTTTGTCTACGAGACGGTCATCATTACGGTTAATGTAATTAACCAGTTACAGTGCAATAAGCGACGTGCAACTCAATAAATCTAAAGTTTATAGATCTTTATTTGTCGGAATTGATTGCCTGCCTCTTATAAGAAAACTATGGGTGACGACCTTTGATTTTCAGTAACATTACAACAACAGGTTCGTAGACGCACGCACAGAGGGTGCCTTCAGTCAAGGAGGAGAACAACAAAAGGCTCAGACACAGTTTGGTTTTAAATCATTGTTGGCGTTGACCGCACTGTGGTTATAAGAAACTTGAAGACTAGACGAACATCCAACATTACTACTAACTGAAGAGACCAATATCAAAATAAATTTCTGACCTCTGACATTAGAAATTGTAACAAAATGGTATTTGTCATTCACACGACAGATGGTAGAGGTCCATTTATTTGATTGGCGCCCTACACAAATACACATACACATATCTTTTATATTTATTAAAATGTTGTTTGTTATTAATTACCAACCTTTTCACGAGGACCAGGTGTGACACAATGTTGAGCTTTAATGTAGAGTAGCCTATGAGCACCAAAGCGACCGACAATAAATCATTCCCTCTTTCCCAAAGCAGAAGGTAATGCCTGGGGTTGGCCTACTGTGACCGAACAGAACCATACCCCACTCTGATATTAGCTTTTAGACCTTAAAATTTAGTAAGTTTGCGCCGATGAGAAGGTAATTATATTTACCTGCGATTTATTACAGCAGTTAGACATAGAATCAGTTTATAGAGTCGATTTATAGCGTCAGTTTGTAGAGTCAGTTTATAGGCTCGTTCGGTCGTTTACAACCTCGGTCGTCTATTTTTGCTAGTTTTTTCCTTTTTAAACAAAAAGTATTGGGAGACAAATTTTTTTTTTAACTAAAAATATTTTTGGTTCAAATGTCTCACCACCCAAGCAAAAATAGACTCCCTAACGGTCGTCTATTTTTGCTAGTCCACTTATAATTTTACGAAGAGGTTCTCTCTCTGTCGGCGAAGATTTTTGTAAACGTAATTACTATTTAATTAATTTCCAAGTCAGAAACATAAGAAATAGATTAGGGCACATCTTAACAACAATAAATGATTTCGACGTGATTTGAACTCGTAACATTAACGTCATATGGTTATTAGGACGATTTTGTCCGATACGCTACCGACTGCGCCAATGAGACAAGTTAATAATAACATTTTGATTTAACTACTTAACCAAGAGAAATTATCTTTTTCAGTTCTTTTACTAAGCAATGAATAATCTTAAAACGAGGCTACGTATCAAAACTGGTTCTTCAATATAGTGTGGAGTTCGCGCTCGATTATATATAATAAAATGTAAGTGACAAAATTTGGTATATTCAGTACGTTACACCCTCTCATTCTCTATCTCTCTCTCTTTCTCTCTATATATCTATATATATATATCTATATATATCTATATATATATATATATATATATATATATATATATATAATAACGGAGAACGTCTGTCTGTGTTTCTGTCTGTACCTTAATACGGAGACAGACTAGTGAGTGTACATTAAATATAAGTGTATTAACATGTATAATTTGCCTATGAACATAATGAAAATAGTTCTCCATCTCTAGCTGGCCCTTTAAGGGAGCTAATGGTCATTTTTCCAACATATTGTACATTAATCTATTTATAAGTGTTAGTTTAAGAGTATTAACCTATATCTGAATAGCTCAGTTGTTAAGCTATCAGGGTGGTAACATCAGTGTTGCTGTTAAATAAAACTCTCCTTACTATACTGTTGCATATGATGCTATCCCATACTCGAACCAAGGGAACGCCGGATAACATTGCTAGTAATATAATATATTTCTTTTATTACTACGTATTGTTTTTTTATCTTCAATCAATCGTATTTCGAGGTTAAAACCTCCTTTTCAAAGTAAGTCCATATCGTATGCATGTGTGTGCTGTTGGATTGAAGATGAAAAAAAAGTAAGTAAAAAAGAAAAGTATTACATTACATATTGTCTCTATTATCATCTCGTTTCTCACCCAGACATTCCTTCAATTCACACAGTGTCCATAAACTTACATTCCATTTTAACAGCCTTCTAAACACAGTATATCCAGCAAACTATAACATCTTCTTCTAATAATAATAATACTACTACTACTACTACTAATAATAATAATGATAATAATAATATGAAGTATATTACCATAATACGAATAACACATCAAGAAAATCACCATAGTACCAATAAGTGCAGGAGCACTAGATACAATTTCGAAAACGCTGGAAAAACACTAGGAGAAATTGTAATAAAAGAGATGATTAGGACCATATAACGAACGGTAATGATGAAACCAGCCAAAATTTTAAGAAAAATCCTTGAATACGGAAACCAACCAACATAACCTACGAACACGAATATACCACATACAATTTTAAATGAAAGAAGAACCAAACATATTGAAAAAAACAACACATGAGTCCAAGGGAAATGAAAAGTGCTATAAATCCATTAAATGAACTCTCCCCCCCCCCCCAAAAAAAAAATTCAGTCATTCACACATGCATATGATGACATCAACCTTGGCTGGTACCACACAAAACTGCCGTGAAAGGTCACCGACCAGACCCCCACTTGAAGGATGCAGAGAGTACTGGAACCTTGGAGAGGCTTAGCAACACTCAAATTCCAGAGAAGACTAACAGTTGTGGCTAGCGAGAAATCAATGGTAAACGGTTGTTGCTATAATGCGAAGGTAAGTTGAAATAGAAATAGAACAAAGAACATCACACGAGCCAAAGGAAACTGAAACTGACAGATATACCATAATCTACCCTCTCCCCGAAAAGTGGTGGCCCAAAGTATTATCAACACTCTTGATACTACACAAAATGGTCTTGACGGTTCACAGAAGAATTGAAAGATCGAGGAGGCAGAGTACCATCTAGACTACCACTAGAAGGGTCCGGAAAATACTGGAATCTGTAGGAGGCTTATTGTCACTCGAATTTCAGACGAAAACTAACGATCGTTATCAGTGATAAATTGATAGTAAACATCTGCTTCGATAACGCAAAGTGATTTGCAACAGTTATCGGAAGAGATGGAGAGCACTGGAAATCTGGGGAAACGTGTCACTCAGGCTTCGAGAAACATCACTTGTTATTGCCAGTGAGCAATCACTGATAAGGCTTCGTGTGAAATATAATATGATCTCATTTGTATTTTTTCTATTGACAGTGTGGTGGCAAAGTGTTGAATTTTACCGAATTTTTTAAAACTCTAATTTTCTTCATCCCTCCACCGGGCAACGCTGAGTAGCTCTGCTAGTCATCGATAAATGCTTGGAGTTAAACACCTCCTAGGCTGACGTCAAAGTAACCGATATTTCGCCACGTCCATTGCGCAGAAGGGCCCTACCCACTGTTGTTACTAACAAATACTTGTCATCAACTTTCCACATGAGCAAACTTTGTTAATTTCATTAGTCATTTTCAATCTCTATTTATATAATAGTTAGGTATGTGTATATGTTTATATATTTGTATGTACAAGATTCACTCCTAAACTGAATTACCGATCATTATGAATTTTGAAACACAGTTTTGCTAGGCGTAAGGGGTCGTAATGTGGGCTATATTTAATGTAATTTAGTTTCATGCAAAGGGGGTTAAAAGGAGGTGGAATCCTTTCTAGAAAATTCAGATACCTCTGATTTTTCTGAAATTTTAGACATCAATTAATAAATATTCCAAAATTTCAGTTTCTTTGGAGAATTTTAAAGAGTTTTTAGGGGGAATAATATGGGCACAACCTGCCATTTGAAAAATCCAATATATCAGATTTGCATTGAATTTGATCCATAGTCATTGGACACCAATGAAGCAACATTCTCTAAATTTCAATTTCCTCTTAAGACCCTTTAAGCTTAAACCTTAAATTTTAGACATTTGTTAGAATCAAAATCATGCAATGGATTTTGATCAAAATTGGAATAAGGTTTCTAGATATAGAGTTTAGTATCATTATATCTTGATTTTAATCTTCGTAAGGGGATATAAAAGTGGTGCAAAACTGTTCTGTGCGAGGAATTAATTTTACCTGTCCTGGGACGGGTATTCTTCTAGTTCTCTTATAATTTTAATTTATAATTTATAATTTTTTTAATGTTAAATCGCTTCAGACAAGGCATGAAGCCACTTGATGTAAAGAGCTAATAAGAACGAAATATGATTATCAGAAACGCAGGAGATGTCTATTGACCTTAGTCTTGAGAAGACCAAGGCTATCGGTAGGAGGATAACAGTCAGCAGGAAGAGAGTTCCACAAGCCTGTGGTTCTTGGAAAGAAGCTACTGGAATAGGAAGTTGTATTACAATGAGGTATCAAAACAGCAAATTGATGGAGACCACTAGACCAACGAGTCAAACGAGCTGGAACAAAAGAAGCAGGGAATAGATCACATAATTATGAAGAACGCATACCATAATAGTATTTATAGAAAAGAATGAGACTAGAAACATCACGTCTGTAAGAGAGAGATGATGCAGAGAAGAAGAAAGAGTGGTTCCGATCAAATTACAGATACGTTTTGCACCTTATCAAGAACCCTCAAATCGGACAGAGATTCACCAGCCCAAATATGCCAACAGTACTCCATACATCGTCTGATTGTAGATATGTAGAGATAGAGAATGGCCTCAGGTGTGAGAAAGTGTTTGTAATGATACAGAGAACCGATTTTACGAGAAGCAGAAAGAGCAATGGATCCAATGTATGAACTCTGAGAAAGATTTGATGAGAAAGAAAGACCATGAAGTTTCAGAGTTGATTTCTCTTCAAAAGCAGACTATCCATGAGAATCTCAGGAAGAAAAGGAATATGCCTACGAGCTGAGTCTTAACAGGATTAACCCTTATCCTCGACTGGTTTTTTTGGCCTTGATAAGTTATGACTCATTAATAAAACAAAAATCTCTTTAATACCTATTTTCGAATTAAAGTGAATTATTTCACGAACTCGCATTTTCTTTTGTTTGTGTTATCATAACGAGGCGATCCTTAAGAAATAAGGATTGCCTTGAATCAAACACATATACTAATGACGAATATGTATTTGCTTCTAAATATATCTCTTACCGGTCACGCTCTAAAAATGTATACACAAAGATGTTTGTAATGCCTCTATTTACTTGCCTACCCACGAGGTCGGTTGTTGATGTGCGGGGAAATCTAGCAACCTAAAAAGAGGTACTCTGGATTGGGACAAAAATCAAAAATTGTTTCCGTCTAGAAGAATTTCTCCTTTACTGATTTAGGACAGAACCGATACTACACTTTAAATTATTTATTTGCTATAAGGTACAAAAAATACAATGTAACAAATAAGGCACAAAGTTATCAAAAGTGTGATGAAAATGTAGGTCGTTTGTTATCCTCTGTCTATCGTATGCTGTCTATTTTACTCTTAGTTGGAAGAATTGCAGTTACCACCATACCCACATCTAATCTAGGGGTAGACTACTTAAAATATCTCCAATGTGTTGAAAATTTCATTTTATTCATATATATATATATATATATATATATATATATATATATATATATATATATATATATACATACCGGTCACATGACGGGTATAAGCAATAAATATAGCATTACTTTTAAATTTGAATGTTTTTTTTCTTTAGGAGGTATGGTACGGTTTCGGTGAAACACTTCTAATGGTATAGAGTTTACAAAAAATATATATATAATCTGCCCACGTTACCCATTCTGTTGCCGACAATACATATTCCATAATTCATAATGATAATTTCAATAGTTTCGATCCTTTTAAAAATGTATTACTCAAAGTTTGATGTAGAACAATTTTTTTCTCTATTAATTTGTTTGTATTTAACGTATTTTAAAAGTTTTGGAGGGTGGGTGCGAGTGTGGGTGAACGTACTCCCTAAATAGTAAAGTTTAGAAAAAAATAATGTGCCTATGTTACTCACCTGGTTGCCGAGGATATATATTCTAAAATTCATAAATCGGTTGATTCTTGTACAACGAAATATATGACCTAACTTAATATGTATGCAACCCCTCAATATACAAATTTACAACAAAAAATAATAGTGTGACCATGTTACTCACCGTGGTATTTCGAATCTATATTCCAAAATTCATAATGATCCGTTCATTTGTTTAGGACATTAACCTGTACGTAGAAATATATATATATATATATATATATATATATATATATATATATATATATATATATATATATATATATATATACATGTGTTTGTGCTAGAACTTTTTTACGCAAAATTAGTGATGGGCCGATTCCTACATTTTTCCTGATTCCGATACAATTACAGATTCTGTTCTAAATTCCCGATTCCGATACAATTATTTATTCCGATTCCGATTCTCTAATATACCAAGGTTATGTTAAAAAATCAACTAACAATTTGTTTGCATCAGTATTTTTAGATTAATATTGCGTTGGAACAAAATTGATTAAAAAAACTGATCTGTTCATTATTTTGTATCCTACCGATAAGTTATAAAAAAACAATAAACGCTGGTAAAGTTTTTCTGGTTTAAAAAACATTAATTAATAAATTATTAATTAATGAATGTTTATTTTCATTTTAGTGAAGCAAACATTTTTTCGTAAATGAATTTACTTAACTATTTTCAAGATTATCATAATCTTGAAAATAGTTAAGTAAATTCATGCTTAAATTAAAAAACAAAATTGTTTGAAAAGAAATACAATTTTTTAGTTAACTAAACATTATGAAAAACGTGTTTTGTTTTGTTTACATTATATTACAAATAATGACAATAATCATATTGCAATTATATAGAAAAAATACAGAGAAATCTAGAAAAAAATAAAGACAAAAAATACAAATTTTACTTATCGGACACATTTTAGGTTTATGATTGTTTAATTGTATAATTGTTTAGTTTTAATTATAATTGTTTAATTGTATAATTGTTTAGTTTTAATTATAATTGTTTAATTGTATAATTGTTTAGTTTTAATTATAAATGTGTTCAAATAAATAACAGAACCTTTCATTTCTATAATTGGCAAGAATTTCCTTTGCATAATTTATTTTTAACAAAACAACATCCTTGTGCATAATTTATTTTTAACAAAACAACATCCTTGTGCATAATTTACAAAATATATGTTATATTTTTTAACAAAAAAATAAATGAAAGTGTAGTATCAATTCTGATGTTAGACTTTATCATTTCTGTCCTCGTGGTGAGACAATTAAATAGGATCACACGTAATTAATAACAGCCTCAACTAAATCACCCCCCTCCAAAATGAGATTCTACTTTTTAGGCGATTATGTGTAAATATCCTGAAAAACTTATCAGAAAAAAATTATTATATATATATATATATATATATACTTTTTTTAAGTAGGCAAACTTTCACTGCTTTTCAGGTAGTTTCAAAGAAGTGTACTTGTGTTTAGACAATGGAAGGAAAATGTACGCACTGAATTGCCAAACGGCTTCAATAATATTAATAATCAAGAATCATTTTATTAATAGACTTTGATTTTATTGCCTTCTATCAACCTTTTATATCTTTAGAAATTTTGTTTTATAAGCAACCAGACATGGAAACTAAAAACCAAAGAAAAACCGACGTCAAAATCTGTTCTAACACAGAGGTGTGAAAATCTTTAAATTCACTAATTTCTTTATACCTAATTCAACTCCACACCAAGCCTTTCATGTTCAAAGTTCAAAGGTGTTTTATTCACACTGTTTTGCCACCTCTTATAAGGTAATTTTCCAATGTTGAGGAACCGGACAAAAGCATACCGGACAAAGGGGCACCATATTAAACAAAATGAAAAACATTTTTTTTAACATTTCACTTTTAATTTAATTATCAATGATGTTCGTCGGTATTTCTCTTGACAAAATGTTATAGTTACTTTTTAAACATTTTTCAGAACCTTGTAAATCAACAGCATTAATAATTAATAGGTTAATAAGCTAATTTATGCAAAGTTTAATTTTTTAGACAAGTAAAATAAATTTACATCGTATTTTGATGTTATTATGATCTATAGATGTTAGTTAGTTTTACTGGTAGTTTAAAAACAATAAATATTTATCATTTTATCATTAGTACCAACAATCGAAAATTAAGTTTTTCAAAAAATTAAAAGAATCGTTTTTAGTCTAAATTTTTTCCGATTCCGATTCCGATACCCCGAAAAGTTCAGATTTGTTTCGATTCCCGAATCCGATTCCGATTAATTACTTCAAATACTACGCAATTGTTCACAATGTAGAATATGTGCATGAATAGAACGGTGCGTAATAATTAAATGAAACCAATCATCCAATTAAAAAAAACGGAACAAACTAATAGTGAATTAATGAGAGTTCATTTTTTAAAGAAATCTGCAAATTAGTTATCGTTTTTGAAGTTGCTCGCATATCCACGACTGAGTATATTCGGAAGTTGTTTCACTTGTTAAATAAAAAAAAAAGTGATCTTTTAATATCAATGTTAACAGTGCCAACTTAGGGAATGGAAGAACAAAAAACTACACTTTGATCCCAACCTGAAAGCCGAGAAGTACTGATTAATAATATGAAAACTTTATGCCCCTCCTCCACAGTCGCAGGAGCAGATCAAAGAGATGGTACCGACAGTTTCAAGCCATGAAGTAAAAGGAACGCTCGTAACCAACTCCGAGCGATTCTAAAAGCAAATAAATCCACTTTTATTCCCTAATACAAATTACATTATGCGTAAATATACTTTTTAATAAAAAGGAAAGAAAAGAAATATAAAAAAGCAAAATTAAAGAATTCATTACTTCGCATGAGTAATAAAAACAACATAACTGTTTATGTTTTTGTCGTTTTTCTTTTGTTGATTACAGAAAGAGTGGTGATCGATAAGATTAGGGGGGTCTTGTGTAGAAAGTTTGAATCGCCAAGACGTGTTTTAAGATGGTCTGACAAACGTTACAATAATTAAGCATGCGCTTATAAAATAAATCGGTGCTCTTCCAATATGTGATCTACCGAGTTTTTTAAGGTTAGATTTAGGGTTAGTGGGGTTAGGGTTAGGGTTAGTGGGGTTAGGGTTAGGGTTAGTGGGGTTAGGGTTAGGGTTAGTGGGGTTAGGGTTAGGGTTAGTGGGGTTAGGGTTAGGGTTAGAAAACATTCGGTAGATCACATATTGGAAGATCAACAATAAGTCTTTCTGTCTTTCTGCCCCCCTCCTTTGACCTTTCAGCAGTAGACGACCAACATGCTGATATGAATAAATTAAGCATCAGCTTAGAGTCAAAATCAGATGTGATAGGAAGAGATTGCACTCCGCACTATTTAAAAGAAGGTGGATACACACCGCTAGTTTATGTGTATTTGGACGAATCAAGTTTGAGTACGTGTCCCCGGCCTAGGCATGGTGCATGCTGACCTAAAGTCTTATCAGACCCCATCACAGATAGCAAAGTCTCTTAGCTAGTGGTACAAATGAGTTCGCCCCCACCCCTTTATTTTCGGTGCCAGAGATCCTTCGAGATGCCCACTTTTCATGTTTTACTTTGTCCTTACCCAAACCTAAAACATGATATCTCTCTCGGAAGACACCTCCCTTGCCAAAACCCCATTAATCCCACCACCACCCGTTTTCATTTTGATTCTCCTTTAATTCTCCTCCCCACACGGGAACTGACTCGCTTGTTTTGGGCCTTCGTTACAAACCGGAAAACAGCGAGCAGATCATAATTAGAAAAAATTAAAGTTTGGACCTGTGCCACATCTTCATGATTACTATTGTAAAATATCAAGATAAATAAATTGTATGAATTAATTAATGTTATAAACGGCTTTGATTGCAGCTACGGAATTGTTCACAGACCGGCAAGATCATTACAACAAACACACAAACGCATGGAACACAGGAAACTGTCAATTTTTAATGACTATAATATTGTAATATTTTAATAACTATAATAATATGTAGCAGGAGAAAGTTCACATGCGTGAGGCGATCAGTGTCAAAAAGAGGTTGGCGGAGTCTCATACAAAGAGGGTTGATTGCTTAAATCTTTGTGATCGCCGCCATTGATGTGCGAGAGGGGGGGGGGGGTAGTAAAATTAAACATTCGTGGATGGGAAAAGTAAATCATATTCTATTTTTATTTTAATTGTGGACAAGTGGTAATTTCGTTTAAGAAAAATAATCAACTTTATTTCAATTATTAAACACTTACAAACTGAAACTATCTCTCTTTCACTCGCTCCCGCATCTTATATATATATATATATATATATATATATATATATATATATATATAGTTTGGCAGCAAATTGTTATTAAGACAGGCTTCATCACACACAATAAAAATATAAAATTCGCCGAACTTCGGAAAATACTAACCAACAACACTCGAATTATACACAGAAATAACTGCACTAACCGACTAAAAATATTTGAAGCACTATATATTAGAAAAAATGCGACCCACGATAAACAAAATCGCATTTACGACCGGCATTAACGCCCTTTCCGTATTTAACAATGAACACTTAAGGAAAAAAAATCTATACATATGTAAATCAATAAAACATAAATAAATTAAAGAATGAAGAAGAAAAAAGCTAAAAGCGGAAAAAGACCCATATTAGCTAAAATTAACCTCGAGTGAAGACTGCGTTTGGATATTATTTTGGCGATTTTCTTTTTCTTGTTAGTAAGTGTGCGTTATTTTTCTTGTTAGTTTGTTTTATTTGTTAAACTTGTTACCACGGACTGTTATTATTATCGTTAAAGTTTATTGAAGTTTTTTTTCCCCACGTTTTTTTTTCCTTCTTTTTTTTCCTTTTTTTTCTTCTCCTTTGTTAAAGTTATTAGTCATTATGGCTACGTCTGGCCAACCCGCTAATAACGTGGAAAATGATGAAGCAACTGAAGTTGGGTGGACCAAACCACCAAAGATAATTATAAATGTAAAAGAATTTATAGAGAAAGCTAAAGTTTATGCACACTTAATAACCGAAAATGGATTATTAATAGACATCCCAAAACTGGAAGAGATTTAAAAAAAAGAAGTATGGTTATGTTCGTCGTGGATAAAAAAAATTTAAAAAAACTATTCGTGCGTCTGCTGATTTAATTTGAAAATTGTTGGCTACTGTTGGATTTAAACCCCAACGTATTATTGAATGTCGCGGTTACAATACATGGAACACGCTATTTCCCGACGAAGAAACGTGCTTAAAACTATCACAGACAGAGATAATAACTCAAGACTATATCTTAAGAACTGAATACATGGGAAAACGACGAACGGCGGTAACTATTTTTAATGTGCCATTTCACGTAGATGGAGAACATCTGGGGGCCTTCCTCATGAAATTCGGTGAACTCACCAGTATCAACTTCGACGAATACCCGGGAACCTGGAACTTTGAGATTCTGCTGGATAAGAAAGCTTTTGATAAAGAAAGCTTATTATATTCAAATTGGGGAAGAAAATTTACACGTAATAGTGGCCGGTAGGAAGCCAGTTTGTTGGACCTGTGAACAAGTGGGGCATCTGACATATGACTGCCCGCAGAGAAAGCCGGTAATTACAAATACCAAACCAACGGTAACTAAAACAAGAGTCGGCCAGCACTTTGGGGCACCACTGACCCAAAAAATAGCGTCACCCCCAAAGTCACCCCCAAAGTCATCCCTAAAGTCA
Organism: Sepiola atlantica; assembly: GCA_963556195.1. Lineage (NCBI taxonomy): Eukaryota > Metazoa > Mollusca > Cephalopoda > Sepiida > Sepiolidae > Sepiola > Sepiola atlantica. The sequence continues at coordinate 71,363,308 of OY744515.1, forward strand.
CCTGATCATGTCCCACTTTCAGAGGAGGAGTTTCCAGTGTTGCCCGAGACGGAGGAGGGTGAATGGGTTTTAGTACCTGAAAAAAACACCTGGCCGAGAAACTTTAGAAAAAATGAGAGAGGAAGAAATGCTCTCAAAGGATCCTGGCAAAGAAAGTTACATCGCCGCTAAATCATTAAAATCAAAGTTGGACAAAGAGAGAAAGAAAGAAAAAGCAAAAATGCCCCCTGAAAGTCCGTGCCCACAGTCCCCCACTAGTTCAACCACTCAAAAAATTAACCCCCAGACTAGCCCTAACCCAAAGACCTCATCAAAAAATAGACCTACCCCCAAACCGATGCCTCCTCCAATCACAAGCACCATTAAGGATATGGAATACAAATTAATCCCTTTGTCTCCAACTAAAACAATTATGTCTCCAAGACCTTTGTCTCCCCTCAGCATACCCCTAAAAGTACTCCTCCTACTTCCCCTAGAAAACAGCCTTCTCCCATCCCATCACCCTCCCCCTCCCCAATGGAAGAAATGCCTCCTCCACCAACCCCCGCAACCCAGAAGAGGCAAAGAAGCCCCTCACTCGAAAGGCAAAGAAAAAAAAAACAGCATTTCCGCCTGGCAAAGATTTGTGTGTTGTCACTTAAGGCCTGGGGAATGCCGCAAAAAACATTAAACATGCTAATGTAAAAAAGTTGCTTGACTTTAGAGAAGTGGGGGGTAAATCCGTAGAAGATCCCCTCAACTTTCCCAATGCAAATCATGTACTGACTGTAATAAGAAGGAAATCTGAGGCCAAGGGACTTTGGCAAATGCTGGGGGAGGCAAATAATATTTTTTAAATAAATAAGCCTATGGCAATTTAAAAAAATGAGGAACTTGATTGCATGAGCAAAGATTGTGTTGGGAGGGCCCCCGTTTGGTTACACCCATCCCTCTACCGAATAGCAAAGCTAACATATCCTTTGGATGTTGGCGGTATCTCATACACCGGAGAGATTACAGAACAGATGGCCATGCATTCTTTTGGTGGAGCCGTCGGCATCCTGACCTCGTCAATGTTCGTTTCTGGAACCCAACCCTAAGATATTCTCAATGGCTCTCCTTCTAGCAAGTGTGAATGTCCGAGGGCTGAGGGCCCACTTACGTAAATTTCGTATTGCACTGGATCTTCAGCAGCTTGGAATGAATGTATGTTGTATTCAGGAAACCCACTTGGTTTCAGGCGACCATTTGGGTGTGTTGGCTAGGCGTTTTCATGTCTATTCAGCGTACTTCGATTCTCGCTCAAGAGGTGTATCCTGGCTGGTAAGTAAATCATTAGATGTGTCGTGTGACCCTTGCTTCATGGATCCGGAAGGAAGGATATGTGTTTTGGATGTTACCATAAAGGATAAGGCATTTCGGTTCATCGGGGTTTATGCGCCAAATCGCCCCAGTGAGCGTGCCCCCTTTTTTCGGCGGATTGATCAATTCATGAATACATCTCGGATGGTTATTTTAGCAGGGGACTGGAACACGGTCTTGGATCCTGATTTAGATCGTAACACGGATAGGAGAACTAACGATGATAGGGATGCTAAAGTATTTCGCGAATTCCTCGATAGGCTCGATATTATCGATAAATTCCGGAATGAGAAGCCCCTTGATAGAGTATGGACTTGAACAGCTAGGCGCGGCTCTCGAGTTATCTCGACCGGTTCTTAATTAGGAGAGTCGACGTAGAATTATTACAATGTCCAAGTTTTCATAATATAGTTTACTCGGATCACAGACTCGTTCGGGTTCGAGTAAACTTAGATAGACCTAAGCCTAAATTAGCGGGTTACTGGAAGCTCAACACTTCGTTGTTCGAGGTGAAGGGCTTCCAGGAACAATTAGAACTAACCCTACAGCGGGAATTGACGGGGGCTATCATTGGGAATAGGAGGTGGAATAGTCTTAAGGATTTAATTAGGTCCTTTTCTGCCGATTTTAGCAGACGACTCAGTCTAACAACTAGGGAAGTTAAAGTGACACAAGAATCTAGATTAGATAAATTAGATGGAGGTGGGGGATAGCGTTAAAGTTACCATAATTAAGGCAAAGCTGGCGTCCTTGACCACTCAAGAACACCAAGCATTAGTAATTAGGGCTAGATTAAAAAGATTGCCCATGGAAACATCAAATATGGCCGCTCAACTGCGTGCATAAGAACGTAGACAAGCTACCGATCGACATATCGCCCGTGTCTCATTGCCGGATGGGCGTCTCGTGACTACAAACGAAGGTATTCTGGAGGCGTTTCGTTCTCATTTCCAGGATCTCTTTACCAGGGAGCCCAGTTTGTCATTAGCACAATTCGACCCCTATTTAGCTGACTTTCCTCGTCTCGAGGCGACTGAAGCGGCTAGGTGCGAAGGTTGTATAACAGAGGATGAAGATCGGGAAGCCTTAAGGCGGGTCGGCCTTAACAAGTCCCCCGGGATCGATGGTTTGCCCTACGAGGTGTATTTGAGGTTGTCGCTCTTTTTTGTTCCCTTACTGACTGCTTTATTTAACTCGTGGTTTAGGAATGGGACCATCCCCCAGCACTTAACCATGGGTATTGTGAAGTTGTTACGTAAAAGCAAAACTGGTGGGGATGGGTTAGATAATTTTCGGCCCTTAATGATGCTAAATGCAGAGTTAAAGATTTTGGCCAAGATCTTAGCCAATCGACTGCAGCTTGTCTTGGCTCGTCTTATAAGCCCGGAACAGACTTGTGCTGTAAAGGGCAGGACGATTCAAGACAATTTGCACTCGATACGCTTGATCTTAGATAAAGTCGACACTGAAGCCGCGCTGATCAATTTAGATCAGTCCAAAGCATTCGATAGGGTTGACCATCGTTATTTGGAGGCTGTTTTGTCTGCGGCCGGTTTTGGCCCGCAATTTCGCTCTTGGATTCGCCTCTTGTATGCGAACCCCGTTGTACTGGTAGAGGTGAATGGTATGAGGTCTAGGCCCTTCAGTTTATCCAGATCTCTTCGTCAGGGATGTCCATTATCACCGATGCTCTATGTGCTTGTGTTGGAGCCCTTCCTTCACAGGCTAAGGGTGACTCCGGCCCTTAATGTGATTACTTTGCCTGGTGGTTGTACCAGGTTGAAGTACTCCGCCTTTGTCGACGATTTGAATGTGTTTGTAACGAGCAGTGCCGAGATAAGCGTCGTCGACAGAGAAATCAGACTGTATAAATGTGTTATTTTGGTGAATGATGGTCCTGCATGGAACTAGCTAGGTTAAAAAGTTAGAATCGGACAGATCGCTTCTCCCTTCCCCTTTCTTTGGCCTTGTGCCGCATTTTGTATTATTTTAAATTTTAAATCGCACTTATATATATATAAACTTAATTCTGGATCCTGTGAATTGGAGAATTCTACTTTCTGACTAATACGTACACACGAAAAATCAGCTTCTTAGCAACAACATTTGGACTCCTAAATACTTTGAGTATTCTTTTTCAAACATTTATTTCCAACATAACAGCATTTAGTTTTTGATACCCCAACCATGGCCACCGAGAATTGACAAGGCAAAGCAACTAACTTCTTGCCCCCCTCTGACGTCACTGTATTGCGTGTCAAAACAATGGCCGTCGTAATAACAATAAGAAGGCATTTCGACTTCTCCATTCACTAGATAATCCATCAAAATTCAGGAAATCAACCAATTTTAATGAAATTTTTAGTATTTATTAATTAATGATCACGGAATATAATAAATCCATTACTTTATTATAAAGCTTGGTGCAAATGTATTATTTCTTGTAAACAAAAAACACCTTTACTAAAGTTATCCAAAATATCAAAACATATTGACCATACGATATTGTAAATATTTAAAACAAAGCATTAAAAAACTTTTAAAATTGTATGTAAAACAATAAAAGAAAGGAACACGATTTGATTTATCCTGAAACTGATCTTTATTCAATATAAATTTAAAGAAAATAATAATTCACGATCAAATACTGCAAAAAACTGGATTATGAATTACCATTATTTAAACTTCTAACCCAATTTTGATGGATTATTTAGTGAATGGAGAAGTCGAAATGCCTTCTTATTGTTATTACGACGGCCATTGTTTGGACACGCAATGCAGTGACGTCATTTCTAGCCAACCGGCCTGTAGTAACTCTCGGTGGCCATGCCCCAACCCCCCTAACCCTTCATTGATATCTTACCTTGCTTGGCAAAATCAAGCAGCAGTTATTAAAAACTATTTTACTTACAAACGATGGGCTGTATCTAAACAATCCCCGATCCTACTTCAAACCAAGCGCCAGCCGAAGAATCACCCTCTCCTCCAGACCCCCTACCCTTATCATATCCCCAACTCTCACCGACCTCGAGTTTAACATAACAATCTCTTCAGTCTCGAGAAGCCACCGGATAAACATTTAATTTCCAACGAGCCTGCCTTTCTCTTTGGATTCTACTCGAAATCGTCGCAATATTTTGAACTCAATTCCTTATAAATGTATTTAATGAGGTTCATGGAAGTTTTTAAGATGGCCTCAATTCTTCAACCTTTACCCTAACCAACTTTTTTCTCTACAGCAGAACCACGTATCATTCTATTGGATTAATTCATCCTGGCTTTACAATATTTTGACCACATTTAACGCAGTTTCCACGAACTTTTAACGGTTAATTTTTTGTCTTTCAATTCTTAACTTTTTCCTCACTGGACATTTTGTTACTGGGCTCTTTTCTATCTGGATATATTTTGCACTTTGACAACCTTCTCACACACTTACATTCACTTTTTATTATCTTCTGAAATTTTTCAAATTTTTACTTTTGGCCACCTCCTTGCCAACTTATCTATCTATGTAACTCCTCTGATGATAAGATTCCAATCTTTGAAAATAAACACGCTTTTATTGAATACACCTGCATTAAACAACTAAAGATTAAATAGATTTGCCATTCTTACATTTTTTATTTCTCTTTTTTCATTTATCTATATAATTGCCCTATCCCGTATATTGAGCTTTAATCATTTAACGATAGGTCCACATTTCTAAAAGTATACATCCTACTTTTCATACCCTTTATATATATATATATATATATATATATATATATATATATATATATATATATATACTCGGTTTCGTCTGAACACAGCGGTCGCGACGAAATTGGACCAGAAGTAAAAAGAAAACGCCGATAGATGGCGCCACTTCCGGTCGACGCTATTAAATAAATAAACAAACAAATCAGGGTTAAAACTCTATTTTTTCTCCACTCTCTATCTCTCCTCATAAATAAACTACTCGGTTTACAGCTTTACTTGGAAAGTTATAAAGGTATATTTGCTATATCAGTTAAATAACGACACTATTGGCATGGGGTTGTTTAGAATTGCATGCGGTTAGTAAACTTTCTTTTTAAATGTGGTATTAAAACACCCCCAAATAGTTGTACCAAATCTTACAGAATCGTTTTTAGATTATTTAACTTATTTTTATTTTAGATTATTCAACTTATTTCACGTATTGTAGATTAAAAAAACGATTATCCCAAATATTCAAGAAAAGGATACTTTAGCCGACATAGGATCGAAAGTCGATACGGTCTTTTAAATGTATTTTTGTTTGCTATTAACACATGGTTTAATTTAAAAAAATATTTGATATCGTGCACGGCGAGTTGTTCGTGTTTGTTGTTGGGGGGGGGGGACACAGAACGGGCAACTTATTCAAATCCCCCACTAAGTTCCGTCAACACCAATAGTTCGGCGCATTATTTAAACACAACGTGAACATAGAACGATTGACAGAGCAACCAGTGGCATCGAACTATGCTTAGTGCGGAGTGACTTTCATGGCACACCTGCGCCACATGTAGTGCCGAGTCACCCCAGATACGACTCTGAGTTACTTTCACAGCACATACAGCAACTTTACTATTTATCTCCCTCCTAGCGTGGGAATATGTGGCACAAGTTCGGAAGATGGAGATTGAAAAAACAGCGCCAGTTGCTAGTTGTTTTATATGAATAAGCATTTTTTTAGAAAAATATTAAAATTTTGAAATTGGTAATTGGCTTCATAAGTCTAGACATAGTTTGCATTTTAAATCAGGCTGTCCAATGGTGGTGTTATGTGGTCGGTTTGTTTACGTTTTTGTTTGTTTTTCAAACCAAATCAAGTTTGTTGGATTGGTTTTGTGACGTGGGGAGGTTTTTTGTATGAAATATATTACTGAAGTAAGAAGTCAGCTGGAAATGAACACTGATGGGTGTAAAAATACAAAGCTCTAAACCTATTTTATATCTTAGTTTGGAAATGGATCCAACGTGTTAGTTAAGTTACAATAAAGTATATTGTTAACGGCAATTGTTTGCATCCAAACATTTATCCCAGCTTGCTTGCTCACAACTTTTCCGAACAGCACAACGTTTACCCATGGATTAAGACACACTGTTTCAGAGCAAAGCAGATACGAACTGCCAGCTGACTACTCAGTCACGTTCCAGACTAGTTGCACCAACACCCAAATTTGGCAGATGTTTTTAACACGGCGCGAGTTCGAACGATTGACAGATCAACCAGTCGGGACGCACACAGTTCTCGTAACATCCGATCACATTAATACATAGATGTGGGTAATATCAGAAATTAAATATGTAAGAAAAGTAGCAATACTATTATCATTATGTAAAAATAAAAACATTGTCAAATATATGTTTCTATTGTAACTCTTCATTCTACGAGAGTTAACTTGTGGTGAATGAATCTAGATGCGATTCGAACGAACGCCAAAAAGTGAATGGTTTGAATAGCTACCCTCTTCTTTTTCCAGTTTGTTTCGATACGCTTTCCTCTTCACTTCCAGAAGCAAGTGAGTTTTCACAGAGAAGTATTAACTCAATATATTTTCAACCAGTGAATATCGTTTTGAACCCCAAATCTAGCAAGCCCATGTCAAATTAACAAAGCTTATAAAAGCAGTGAGCTGGTCAACAAAATGAGAGTTCTCCAAAGACCCAACCCGATGCACCTCGAAACGTATGCTCAACAGCCTCCCTGCGCCTTTGACCGGGGGCGGCGAGAAGGGAAAACTTCAAAACCCACGTACAAGCTCCCTCACCTCGCGCACATATACACACGCACTAACAGAACAAGGTAAACCTACGCATACTTACACAGTGCCAGATTCTCTAATACTCACATACGCATATTACTCACATATCCACACTAACAAATATATAGAGAGATATACACATCCTTAGCCCTTCTGTCTTCTTAATTCACTGAACATTTTCCTGTCAAAAACACGAGTTGTATAAACTTAACGAAATAAACATTTAATGAGTAAGAATGACTTTTATATTCATGTAAACTTGTAGTTACATAAATGTTTTGTTATTTAATAATGTTTTCCTTGATTTTTCATTCACAAAACTGTTCATGTTAAGTTAGTACTTGCAAGCTGGTGACCCTAATATTCTCTCAAATTTTAGTTCATTTCCATTTAATATGCATGCACGCCCGTATATATCTTCATTTCGTTTCTTCGCCATTTATAAACCTCATTTTATAATTTGTATTAATTGTCGAGTTGGTTCTTGGTAAAATCCCAAAGACGCCAACGTTGCCTAAAAATGACACAAACCTTTTGATTCAAATCTTTTGATTCAAGAATTAACGAATTAATATGTAATATAACAACAACCTTTAAAAAAGAGTTAGCCAATGTCTATGTTCTTTATTTTTGTCCGAAAGCCTATGCACGTAATTTTGTATCTACGAACTATTGACGACATTTCTAGAATCTCTGTTAACCAACTATCCACTAGACTACTAAAAAAAAGCCAAAAGAATATTTTACTTCGCACATAGTCTATATTATACCTATATTATTACCTATATTTTACTTCGCACATAGGCATTAATTAAGGGATGCTCTAGAGCGAATTCCAACTGGGGTGTATGAGTTCAATACCCGGTGAAAGAAAAACTCACTGATAGAAGATACCTAAAAATGCATAGAACGCGGAATGAGAGCAGTAGTTTCGATTTCAATTTAATTCTGTTTCGATTATGTTTGAAAACAATTGTATTTTCAATCGATTTTTGTATTTTTATATCTGATCTTTTGTCTTGTTTTGGTTAGTAATATCATAGATGGGGGTAGGAGTTGATAAGCCCTCACGGTCCAAATCCACCCACTGCCACTCATTTAAAACATGATCTCATATAAGAGACTTTTTTTGCATACACCTGTATGAGACAGGTTTTCATTTGGGTAATCATTTTTCATATAGACGTCACCTTGGTTCTACACAGAAATGCTTACAAAAATAATGTAATGTTTTAATTCATTTATTTATTTATTTATGATAAATAAAATATAATAATCTTATTAATATAGCGGTCGCCAAAAAATGAGACCCGCGTGTTAGATGTCAGAAAGAGGAGACTCGATATTCAATAAGTAAATTTGTTTACTTTGTGAAAGTGTAGACGTCACAACATTGTTAATTTTTCAAACTTTTCATTTACAAAGTTGTTTTCTGGAGAAAGGTGAATACGATAAATATCATTTTTATTTCTTTCTTTTGTAGAATGAAATCTTTTTTCTCAATGATTTGTAAAGAATGGATGGTATATTCAATGCTGCTAAGACAAAGCTCTTTCTATAAGACACTGTTACAAGCACCGATTACCATGACTAATAGCACTCTTCTCGAGAGTCCAACATTTAAACTCCTCGGCCTAACATTCATAGGAAACATGCATTGGAATAAATACATAGAAGATACTGCCAAGAAGGCGGGATCCTTTTACCTGACTAGAAAAATGGTCACACCTGCCAGTATCCTATACCTCTGTAAAGCCATTATTCGCCCATGCATGGAGTGTTGTTGTCACATTTGAGCTAGTCCCTCCCTCTTGTACAGGGTGCAAAAGGAAGTCTCTAACGTAATAGGTCTCGCGCTATCGACCAAGCTCCAGCCCCTGTCCCATTGTCGCAATGTTGCATCCTAGTGCTTGTTTTACAAGTACTCCTACAGAATTGTCCCACCTAACTTACTGCACTTCTACCCCCAACGTAAATATCCCCAATCCACTTGACTAGTAGCAAAATAACACCCCTTCACTGTAGAAGTCCCAATATAATAAAAGAAAATGTATTAAAATATGTTTTTTTCTCGAGCCGCTTGCCTTTTGGAATTCCCTCATTGCTCCCTATTTCCTCGACTGTTTCAAAATTCATAAATTTAAATGTAATGTGAATAAACATCTTGCTACACAACTCTCCACTTAGGATGCCCTATATAAATCTGGCCCTTAATCACAGTCACCCGTTATATAACCCTTTTGTAATTCTTATTATTAAAAACTAGCTCTACCTACCCGGCGTTGCCTGGGTGTCTAACCGGCTACGTGTTTTCGGTTTGGTGCGCAAACGAAGGAGCGAGAAGACTTTATAATTAAATTGATAAGAAACCGAAATGCATTATGATTGATTTAATTTCGTAATTATTATAGAGAATGCCCCCACCTACTGACATGGGGGTTCCCTTTTTCTGAAACCCTCTCTCTTAGCTCAGAAGCCCCTGAGAACGGAAATAGGACGATCAAAGACTGCTATGGCCAAATAGGGTTACAAAATCGACCCAACCATCTGCGAGTGTTCTAACAAAACATATGATGTTCGAAGGTCAGCTTATATAAAATAATAGAAACATCGAGGACAGCAATTACTTCATCTTACTGCAATAAATAAGTATTTAGCTTAAGTATGTAGATTTATTTTAGACCTAAATACAAGCTGGCGTTATGGATTATTGTATTGTGCATATTGTGTCGATAAGGCGATTACTTCTCAAATTGATCATGAAAATTATATGACGTGCATAATTGTAATTCTTCTCTCGAGAAGCATTATATATATATATATATACATATATATATATATATATGTTTTTATCTACATACGTATACGTTTCATCCTTACAGGAATCGTCAACGGAGAGATGATTATTCATACCGGTCGCATGACTCGAACCCGGAACACGAGTCATGTTTAGAATTCAAATTCCGACGCTTTAGCTACTATCAACAACCTGATAAATCAGCGGGAGATTAAACCTATTAAAGGCAGCCGTTGTCAAGAGTGTTCAACTGCTGAAGGAAAGTGCATTTAAGCTACGATGACGACTGTGTTAATACTACTCACTATAGTGGCAAATGTATTTGGGGGCGACAAATAATTATAAATATTCGTTTTTATCTACATACGTATACATTTCATCCTTACGGGAATCGTCAGTGTATAGATACTTATTCATACCGGTCGCAGGACTTAAACCCTGGAACACAAGTCATGTTTAGAACTCAAATTCCGACGCTTTGCCATTATATATATATATATATATATATATATATATATATATATATATATAAATGCATTAAATATTTAGGTGATAAAAATCGTACATATTTCTAGGCAGGGCGTCCTTGTCAAATGGTAAGACACTGGACTATAGACATCAATATCGAAGGTTCAATCCTTGTCTAAGTTAGCCATGCTGATGACGGCTGTGGGCCAGA
>OY744515.1:71376398-71428898 GCA_963556195.1 Sepiola atlantica
TGGTGTTGCTATAAGAAATGAAAGAAATGAAGGAACTTCTTCTTGCCCCCCCCCCTGAACCCCATATACTCGATGCTGTTTTAGAATTAATTAAGAGTTTGTTTTATCTAGGTCGATTCTATTTATTTTAATTCAGACAATTAACGTTTCGTCTTGAACGAAAATATTGTGCTTAATGCCGAAATCTATTTTAACCGAAAAAAAAAAGACTCAGCATAATTGCTTGTTAACGATTAGCGCAATTTTTTGCGTCTCTCTCCCTTTCCTCACTCTCTCTCTCTCTCTCTCTCTCTATTGTAAACATAATTATACTAGTAGAATGAGATAGAAATGAACATGATGAGAAGGAAAGAATCACAGAGAACGAAAGAGTGAGTGAAATTGATCCATTAGTATCCACCTCTTTAACAGTGAGAGAAAGAAAGAAATTGGGCTTTGTTTGATTAGAATAACCTCGTATTCGAGTTAACTGTTCTCGCTTAGTAGTTATAAGGAAATAGTTCAAGAATCATTTCGAGAGAAAGAGACTGGGCGAAATTGATCTATTAGTGTATATTTATTTTCGAGAGAGAGAGGGGGGCGGACAGATATACAATATAAGAAATATATGTAAAGTTACATTTTTGGGATTTTGGAGTTCATCATCGATTGCAATTAATTTGATAATTCAATTTTTTTCTTTTATTCATTGACCATCATTTACCAAAACATCACAATCATACTAAACATTTATAGTCCATTCCCTAAAATACACTCGTACAATGATTACTCTACTTAAAACCCATATATATACAATATGGCTTTACTTTCGCCAGCCTCGTAATTCTCGCTTCCCTTATTTTGTTCCATGAGCTATATTTCTGACAAAGGGGGAAGAATTTATGCTTTCTGGGTCGGAATCTATCCATCTAACACTTCTCGTTGGCTAGTTTTTAGCTCCTTACATCAAGTAGCTCCATGCATGTCTGGAGCAACGTCGATTAAAAAAATATGAAGGTGGGAGTTGGGATGACAAAATTTCATATACAAAATGAATGAAAATATTTATACTGAAAAAAGGTCCAGGTTAGTAAAAGATCCCCATTTTCTAAATGTGGCAGGTAAGCAGATTAGCCAGTCGAAAAGTTAATGCAGACCACAAAAGTTTTATTAACAATAACTTTTTGGAAATTACGAAAGCAGGCCTGCATCTCTGGGAAACCAAGCTACCTGTCACATAATCGGAGATAGAGGGAATTAAAAAAAAAAGATTGGAGTAAAAAATGATCTGTTCAGAAATATATATATATATATATATATATATATATATATATATATATATATATATATGTGTGTGTGTGTGTGTGTGCGTCTATGTGATATGTGCGTGCGTATATATGTGTACATCGAAATGCTTTTAAGAAGGACTCTTCTCTTTTCCCTTCTTTTCCTTCTTTCTGACACTTTCCTCACCTCTTTTTCTCGACATATATTCATATATATATATATATATATATATATATATATTTATACGTATATAAAAGTAATCCATGGACACGCGTTTCTGGCTCACTTAGACAAGGATGGAACCATCGATATTGATGTCTATAGTCTGGCGTTTTACCTCCGGACTATGACACCTTGCCTTGAAATATGTACGGTTGTTATCACCTAAATATGTTTTATGTAATTGTTTTTATTAATGATGGTAGCGTTTGTTAGTATTATAATTGTTCACTTCCTAAGTGATACAGATTAATGCAGAAAATTGCATTATTAGTCGCCCATAACTTTATAGGACGTATTTTTCGCTAATATATATATATATATATATATTATTAATTTTATGCGTACATAAAAGTAATCCGTATACACGTGTTTCTGGCTCATAGCTGTCAGCAGAACAATTATAATAGTAAGCAAAGTAACAAACGCTACCATCACTAATAAAAAACAATTACATAAAATACATTATATATATATATATATATATATATATATATATATAAATTATTACTATTTCATATCTATACTTAGTCATAAAATAACTAGAATACCCGTCCTCAGACAGGTAGAATTTCCCGAAAAGAACAGTTTTGCACCATTTTCATGTTCATTATGAAGATTAAAAGCAAGATATATCGATATTAAACCTTATGTCTATAATCGTTGATCAAAACCCATAACATGACTTTGATTCTAGAAATAGTCTAAAATTAAAGGCTTAAGCTTAAGGGGTCTTTATAAGAAATTACAATTAAGGGAATCTTGTATAAAGGGTGTCTAATAACTATGGATCAAATTCAATGCAAATCTAAAATATTTGAAGTTTCAAATGGGAGGTTGTGCCCATATTATGCCACCTAAAATCCCTTTAAAATACTCCAAAGAAACTGAAATTTATGGAATATTAATTAATTGATGTCTAAGATCTTGAGGGTACTTGAATTTGCACTAAGGGTTTTAATTCTCTTATTACAATCTTTCCATACTAAATAAAACATAATACAGCCCACATTATAATCCCTTACACTAGCAATGTGTTAAAAAATTAATAATAATCGTTCAATTAGTTTAGGAGTGAATCCTGTACATACAAATATATAAACATATATACATCCCTAACTGTGTATGTTTTATATAAATAGAGATGTATTACGTATATATTTGTTCAGTATTTACTCCAACAGTACTCTATACAGTAGTAGTAGTAGTAGTAGTAGTAGTAGTAGTAGTAGTAGTAGTAGTAGTAGTAAAATATACTTATGGCAATAAGCTACACAAAATCATATGTGTTTCATTCCCTGGAAGCTAATCTGATGATTTCTCTTGGGAATAGTTTAGTCATATTGTAATATTATATATATATATATATATGTGTGTGTGTATGTGTGTATATATGTGTATGTGTATGTGTGTGTATATATACATATGTATATATATATATATATATATTATATACATATTATATATATATATATATATATAAATACATTAAATATTTAGGTGATAAAAATCGTACATATTTTTAGGCAGGGCGTCGTAGTCAAATGGTAAGACGCTGGACGATAGATAGATAGATAGATAGATAGATAGATAGATAGATAGATAGATAGATTTATAGACAGGCATACACGCACGCGCGTGCCCACATCCATTTTGCATGCATGCATGTACATACACACACATGCATGTCACCTATCGGTTCTATGTATGTGGATATGCACATGCGTGTGCGTGCATATGGGTTCCCGTCTATACATCCATGCACATTCGTTCTTATATGCATGTAGATGTTGTGTGATTTGTGTTATGATTTGTATAATGCTGGGTTGAATTTAAATATAAAGTGTTTTTTGTGTTAGAAGGTATGAGTAATTCTGAGTTGTGAAGATGGGCATTATTTTGAATTTTCCTATACTGCATTAGTGCACATACGGAGAGACAAACAATTTTCTGTTTTCTTTTATTGTTAGATTGCCTTTATGTAAAGCAACTCTATTATTAAGTGTTTTCGTGGCGTCTATATAAGATTCGTTGCATGTTATGCATTCTAGTAACATTTTTGGAGGTGGAGTTTAAGTCTTTTTTATTGTGAATGTTTGGGTTTTTGAATGTGTATGAGTTCCCCTCTATTATTATGTCACAAACCCCACATTTTTTCTTGTTGTATTTTGTGACCCCTTGTGTTATTTGTTGGTTGAGTTTGGATGAGGTTAAAATCTGCTTGAGGTTTTGGGATTGGCGTTTGCTTTTTATTATTTTCGTTGTTTTTAATATGTTGCTTAGTTTGTTGTTTTAGTTGAGTAGGGTTAGATTTCTCGTTATTTCTGTGAATAGTTCGAGATTGGTTTTGTTGTGTACAGAGACTATACTAATATCTGTTCTTTGTTTCGTTTTTTAGGGGGATTCGTAATTGTTCTAATGGTATGTTTTCTGCTAGTTCTATATCTTTGTGCAGTATTTGCTAAGGTTTTCCGTAGTTCCTCTAGTCGGGCAATCCGGAGGTGTTTGTCACTGACTATAGTGCAGATTCTAGGTGCTAAGGAATAGAGTATAGATTTTAGACAGCTTTTGGGGTGATGGTTTTTAAAATGGAGATATTGTAGGATGTCTGTGGGTTTTTGGTATATGTCTGTGATGTCTGTGATAATATGATTGTCTTTAATTTTAACTAGTATATCTATGTGACTGTGTTCTAGGGTGAATTTAATTTTGGGTGTAGGTTTTGTAGTATGTTGTGTAATTAATTGATGTCCCCCATATGGGTTCCCAAAGGATAAAATAATAATCTAGGCATCTTTTCCAAGATTCTATGAAAAGAGTTTGAATATTTTGTCCATACATTTCTTCTATATTTGTTCTATCTTTTCATATAAGATTTCTTCTATGTAGGTCAGTGTTAGGGTAGCATATGTTGGTGCCATTTTAGTTCCCATTGCTGTATCTAGGGACTGGGTGTAGTTTTTGTTATTGAATTCAAATGAGTTTTTGTTGGTGAATCTTGGGTGTAATATTTGTGAAAGTTTGTCAATTCAGTATGATATTGCCTGTTTACCTAAGTCATGGGGTATGCTGCTAACGTCAAATGTAACTAATTTTGTCCCGGGGTTTACTGTTTGTGGTAAGGAGCTCAGGAAGTGTATGTCGTCTCTTATGTAGCTCTTGACTTGTTTGGTGAATGGTTGTAGTAATATGTCAATTAAGTTGCTAAGTCTGCTTGCTGGGCATGTTGGTCCTACTACTATGAGTTTAAACGTAAGGTCACTGGGATACGGGACACTAATATATTCTAATTTCTGTGTGCTTATGGCATTTCTCATCTCATTTGATTTATGTATCTTAGGTAGTCAGCAGAAGTTGTTTGTTTTTATCATGAACTTTGTTAGGAAATCCCTTTCTTTCTTTGTTAGTATTTTGTTGTATGTCGTGCAAAGTTGTGTGATCTTTTAAATGGTGCTATTGTCAATGTTGGTGCTAATTGGTTTGTCGTAATCTTTGTTTTCTAGTGCCTCTATAATTTTCGATTTATAGTAATGTTTGTCCATAACGACTACAGCCCTGCCTTTGTCTGCTTCTTTTATAATTATGTTACTATTATGTAGGATATTATCTAGTGCTTTGTTTTGTTTAGATGTTAGATTATTGGTAGGTTTCGCTTTTCTTTGGGGGTTGATGTTCCAGAAGTTTGCAAAGAAGGTGTTTTTATCTTTCGTATTGTTGAAGTATGCTGATTTGTTCTTTTACCAATGAATCATCTGTTTTGTTTTCGTTATTATTTAATGTTTCTATTAGTCTAAATTTGCGTTCAAATTCTTTAAGGTCTTTCTTCGGTTCCGTGATATTACTTTTGAGAGTTGGGCATAATTTGACGCCCAATTTTAGTATTTCTATTTCTTCCTTTGTTAATGTGTATGTGGATAAATTGATGATTTTGGGTTTTGTGTTGTCTAATCTGGGATTGTTGTTAGGGGAAGAGTTTCTGAAAAATCATCAATTTATCCACATACACATTAACAAAAGAAGAAACGCACAATCTACACTTAAAAGAAAAATCCAGGTTGTCCTCGATGGCCGTTCATCTAAGCAACATGACATAAATGCTGGTGTGCCCCAGGGATCTATCCTTGGACCCTTGTTGTTCCTGATCTATATAAACGATCTCCCTGATGGCATAGAGTCTGAGATTGGTTTATTTGCTGATGACACCACCCTTTACTCTCGCCATGTTGGCAAAACCGACGCAATTATATCTGATGCAATGGCTGAATCTTTAGAAAATGACCCCCAGGCTGTAGTGGATTGGGGTAATAAATGGTTGGTAACTTTTAATGCCGCAAAGACAAAACTCCTTTCCTTCAATAACTACAAGGAACCTTTTCAACCACCGATTGTCATGGCAAATAACACCCTACCTGAGAGTTCATCATTCAAACTCCTCGGCCTAACCTTCACAGGTAACATGAATTGGAACAAATACATTGAAGACATTGCCAAGGCTGCCGCAAAGAAGGTTGGCTCCCTCTACCGTGCTAGTAAACTCCTCACACCTGACATTATCCTGTATCTCTACAAAGCCACCATCCACCCATGCATGGAGTATTGTTGTCATATCTGGGCTGGTGCATCATCTACTAGTCTCTCCCTCCTTGACAAGGTCCAAAAAAGAATCGCCAACCTAATAGGTCCCTCACTGTCGGCCAAGCTCCAGCCTCTGTCCTATCGCCGCAATGTAGCATCCTTGTGCTTGTTTTACAAATACTTCAATGGATTATGCTCCGATGAATTGGCTACTCTGGTGGCCCCTCGACGTAAATTCACTAGACTAACTCGACAATCAACTAAATCTCATTCATTCACTGTGGAGGTCCTCAGATGTCGGAGAGCCTTCTACTCAAATAGCTTCTTTCCTCGTACTGCTGGCCTCTGGAACTCTCTCCCTGACTCCTGTTTCCCCAACAGTACAGACATGCAGAAGTTTAAAACTAATGTAAACAGACACCTCGCTGCGCTGATCCCAATCTAGGTTGACCACCCCCTACCTTCTCCCCTTTTCTTTTTCTCAGTAGCCCCTTACGTCTACAGTGGCGGCCTGCCTTGTTTGGGGTGAACTATGTTTAAAAAAATTTTTTTTTTAATTATGAAGGAGAAAGACAGTTATATTCCTAATGAACTATTAGCTAGATAGATAGACAGATACATGAATAGACAGCCAGATCGGCGCCCATCGCCGCTAGCGATCCTCAAGTTTGTCGTCGTTAAGTAATCTTTTCAGCAACCATTCACTTCGAGCTTCTAAAACCGTCTATGTTAAAATCTAACCGCTTTTCTTCGCTTTGATCCCGCATAATGTTACATACGAAGGTAATCTCATCTGCATATAGCTTTCAGTCTTGCTCTTCTGATCTTACCTCGTCAAATCTCACCCTGATGTCAGATCATTACAGAATACCCTTAAGAACTTTATTGTGTCAGGCACGGACAGCTAACTGTGACCGTACTTATTCACATGCGCCAAAACCTATATTGGCAAATCCGCCACCCATAATCTTACATTCATTAATAGATATAATTAACTATTTTCAAAGGGAGAAGAAGCAAGATTATAATGCTTAAATTTAAAGATATTTGTTTGAAAATAAACTTTTAAAAACTTTTACATAACTAAACATTAGGAAAAACTGTTGTTTTTTAACGTTTTTGTTTTTCGAAATTAACTATATTGTACGTATTATTTAACAAAGAAGCATATCTCGATTATGGAGAAAGTGTTACAGAAAAATCTAGAAAAATAAAACCAACAAAATACAAATTTTACTTATTAGACACATTTTAAGTTTAATTATAATTAAAATCAGGAAACATGTTCTCAATTCACAAAACTTTTCCTTTCATTTTTGTTATTGGCGAAAATTTGCTTTGTACACCAAATTTTAACAAAACCAACATCCTGTTGTGGACCCGTTTAGGGGTACCAACAATGAAATAAAAGAACAACAGGTTTAGAGATAATAATAATGAATTGTATTGAACAGAGAAATTATACACAAGTCAGTGTTGGCAGTGCTAGTGCCTAAATGTGCCTCCCAATGTTCTCCCGGCAAAAGCCGGTATTTATGGTAGCCGGTTGCTACCATTTAGTTATTAAAGGGTAGGTAGGTTCACCCACAACATCCCCCTTCCGAAACTCATTCCCCCGGAATTTCAAGGTATATCTTTTTCCTAGGATTCACCTCGAAACTCCCGGTTAATTTACGTTTTCTTGATGAACGTCTCTGTTCCGGAGGCGTTTTTGGTGTTGGCAGCTCAAATGTGTCGTATAGATCTTCCATGGTGGTCTCACTCTGATCCGATGGGCCTTCTCCTGGGTCGTCCGACATGCGACGACGCATTTAGTTAATGTGTTTTTTACAGGTGCCTCTAAAACCCTCTACAATGTACACCATCCGCCCCAATCTTTTTTGTACCTTTCCCACTTCCCACACGGTTTTGTTTCCATGGTGTTCCTGAAAGAACACCTTCTCTTCATCCTCGTAACTCTTCTTTGGTGCCGTAATGTTGGTCGGTTTCACCTGTTTTGGTAAAAGTTTGTCGAATACCGACTTTATTTTTCTTCCAAACATTACTTCCGCCGGTGGTACCTGGGCTGGTGTGTTCTCGTTGGGTGTAATTCTATACACTTGAAGGAACTGCTGGAGTGCCTTTTCTCTCGGCGTGCCCGTCGATTTTTTCAACGCTCTCTTCAAGGTATCAACACATTTTTCTGCCTGTCCGTTTGACCTCGGATGGTAAGTCGGAGTGGTGATATGTTTAATTTGAAAGTCTTCACAAAATACTTTGAACTCTCGTGAAGTAAATTGTGTACCGTTGTCCGATACAACAATGTCCACCACTCCGAATCAGGCAAACAGTTCATGCAACGCGCATACTGTGACATCCGTTGTTGGGGTTTTACATCTAACAATTTCTGGCCATTTTGAGTAGCTGTCGACTATAATTAAATAGTAGAAGCCTTCCAATGGCCCCGCAAAATCTATGTGAATCCGGGACCATGGTTGCTCCGCCTTTGGCCATGGACAGTACTGAATAGGTGGTGCTTTCGCTGCCGACGCGTAGCCCGTACAGGCCTTCACCTTCGTCTCTATGTCCGTGTCCATGTTTTTCCAATACACATAAGATCTCATTAGGTTCTTCATGCGTGTTGCTCCGGGATGCCCCTTATGGAAATCCTTCAGGATTTTTTTTTAGCGTAGCTGGGATTACTACTCGCTCCCGGTATAATAATGTGTCGCAACAGACTGAAAAAGCTTCTGCCGTTTGCTTATCGTCTGTTTGTAATTTATTTTTAATTTCGATAATAAAATTATCTTCTCTTGCCTCTTTTTGTATATCGCCAAGTGTGACTGGCAGCTCTTTTATTGTGTTACACAGTACTTTACTATAGTCATATTCAGACCGAAGGGATGCTATAACTGTATCCTCGAGCGGTTCCGTGTACTTTGGGATTAGCCGCGATAAACCATCTGCGTGTCCTAGTGGCTTATGGTCTGTTTGTAGGATAAAATGACGGCCGTGTAGATACCTGTGAAATTTAGTCATTGCGAACACAATACCCAACGCTTCTTTTTCAATCTGAGAGTAATTTTTCTCTGCAGGAAGTAAAGTTCTTGAAGCGTGCGCGATGGGTTTCATCGAGCCATCCGGCATTTTATGCAAAATGCACGCTCCAATGCCGTAGGAGCTGGCGTCACTTGCAACAATAGTTTTTAGCTCTGGATTAAAATGAGTAAGAAATAATTCTGAAGTTAACTTCATTTTTAGGTTGTCAAATGCAGATTGACAGTCGGCGGACCATTCCCATTTATCTTTCTTAAGTAATTCATTTAAGGGGGCTCGCAATTTGTGCATACTGGGAATGAATTTTTCGTAATAGTTTGCGAGACCCAGGAAGCTTTGTAGTTGGGTAACGTTGTTCGGTTCGGGCATATTCTTGATGGCTATAGATCTTTCTGGGTCGGGACGTCTTCCACTCATATCAATGACATGTCCCAAGTATTTGATCTCTTCTAGAAAGAATTCACACTTTGACTCCTTGAGTGTAAAACCAAAATCGCTTATCCTTTCGAATACTTTGTTTACGTGCTCACGGTGCTCCTCGACGTTCGTACTTTTCATTAAGATATCGTCAAGGTAGCCGATCGAAAAATCGAGCCCGCTCAACATCGTGTCGATTACCTGCTGAAAAATCGACGGGGCCACTTTAATTCCAAAAGGGAGACGATTGAACTTTAGTAGTCCCCTGTGTGTCGAAATACAGAGAAGCTTAGAGCTATCTTCCTGTACAGGTATTTGCAGATAGGCTTCACTCAAATCAATTTTTGAGAATAGTTTTCCACCGTTTAATTTTCTGAAAACCTCTTCTGGAGTCGGCAGAGGATAGTGATAATCTTTCAGCGCATCGTTCAAACCGGTTGAGAAATCGGCACACACTCTGATCTCTCCAGATTTTTTCTTCACGTAGACGGTTGGGGCCGCCCATTCCGAGTAGTCAACTGGTGTTAAAATACCTTTCTCCACCAACCGGTCTATTTCTGCATTAATTTTTTCAAGAGAGGCAAATGGTACACTTCGTTTTCTCTTAAAAACGGGATTCTTATTTTCAATTAGTTCAAAACTCGCCTTCATTTTAGTACAGCGTCCTAATTCATTAGAAAACACCTTGGGGAATGAGTCTTTCAAATCCTTCTTCAATTTTTCTGCTTCAGCAGAAAAGTTCTCTATTCGTTGACAATAGGCGCTTATCGGCGAATCCCAGAGCTGGAAGTGCTGAATCCAATCCGAACCGAACAAATTTCCTGTATCTTTCATTACGAACATGCGTAATTTTAATGTCTTATTTTTTAGTGTCACTTTTGAAATGACTTCCCCTTCAAAGTTTATTTTCTCTCCGGTTACCGATCGAGCCACTTTATCTGTGCGTAGCATAGTCGGTCTGCCGATCTTTTACCAGGTATTAATATTAATAATTGATAGGTCAGACCCTGAATCAAGCTGTAGTTTAACATCTTGATTGTTCATTTTTACCGTAACATACTTTCCTATGTTTAGGTTGCCACCATTAATTCTGGTTGTTTTTATGTAACTTTTTTTCTAGTGTTACTTCTGCAATGTGTCCCATTTTATGGCATTTGTCACAATTTTTTCGTTTAAAAGGACACTTCTGGTACCAATGTAGGTCCCCGCAACCCTAGCAAGGGTGGTTTGGCAATTTTTCATCCGACCTTTGAGGCAAATCCTTCCTGAATTTTTCCTTCGAAGAGTATGATTTTTTTGAAAAACGACGAACATTTTTAATATTAGAATTTGCTGCTTCCTCTATTTCTTTAGCTTCCTTTTTCTCGGAAATATGTCGTTGACAGCTTTCGGCCAGTTGTTGCAATGTTAAATTTGGCTCGGTTTCAAGTTTGCTTATTGCACGTCTTCTTAACTCTGCATCGTTTTGCGAGACGAGCCCTTGAACAAATATTAATACTTTGAAATTGTCCGCTGTCAAGGATGATAACTTAAAGTCGTCACAATGTTTATTGACGATCGAAGCAAACGTTGAGTAATCCTGGCTTTCTTTTCGTGTTAGGTTCATACATTTCCACCTTTTGTGGAATAAACTTGTTTTGGGGCAATATAGTTCCATTAACATTTTAATGGTTTCATTGAAAGATAGTTCGCCCGTTTTCTTCGGCAGAATATAATCGACAAATTTTTATGCTCTGCCGTACCTAGTCTACGAAGAACTAAACAACCTTTTTCTTTTCCGACCATGTGCTACAATCAATGTCGAAAAAATCCTGATATCGACGGTACCATGATTCAAAGTTTAGGTCCTCTTCAGACACATAGTTGAAGGTTTCTATAGCTGACCATATTGCATTTTGGTTGAACGCGTCGCTGTCGTCATTCGTCGTATTTATCATTGCTTGTGCAAGCTGTTCAAATTTTCTCTCTGATTGAGTCTGTTGCTCTAATTGTAATTTTTTTTATCCCAATCAATTGTTCGTCTAAAGATTTTCTATCTTCTCGTTTTTGTGCTAAATTCTTTTCCTCAAAATACTTCAACAAACTTATTTGCTGCGACTGAAATTCCTTCTGTAGAGACTGAAGTTTTTCATCGTTTGCCTTCTGTTGAGCAAGATGTTTTTCATCGTTTGCCTTCTGTTGTTCTGATTGAAATTTAATCATCTCCAATATCTGTTTCGAGAAATCTTCCATGATTAAAGAAATACTTTCTTGAAAAAGAATTAGTCACAAATAGTCCTTCACTATTTTTTTCTTTTCAAATGCTTACTGTTTAATAACAAACTCAACCCCTTCTCATCACTGCGTTATTCGGGTCTCGAATTCGACCGGCACTTGCTAATCTTTTTTTTCTTCTTTCAAAGTTCTTTGAGAAAAAAAAAACGATTTTATTAATCCGGCTTATTGGGTAATTAATTTAACAAATTATTTGTATTTTTGTTCGTATCTGGAAATATTTTTTTCCTCAATAAGTCCGTTTGCCTTTCAGTGTAGGCTGAAAATGCAAAACAGCAAGCAATGGCTACATTAAAAATTGACTAGTTATTCAAGAAAGTAACTTGGTTTTACTTGTCAAATTTTTTTTTTTTTCGACTATACGATTTTACAGTGACAAGTCTGTTCGCAAAATACGTTTGACTATATCAGACACGAAAAAAGGTTTTTGTAGTATGGAGTTTTTTTTTCAAACCTTTCAGTTTTATAAGCACATGGTATTCCAATTTCATTTGTTGCACGAGGTAAAATCCCGTATTGAAATACGAAGAACACAAATAGTAAAATCTGTCTTACTTTTTTTTCCAGTAATTGTTTAAACTGGTTATTGTAAGGCAGACTCGTCCCAAAATTGAATGTATTCGATGTTTCCAATATCTTCCCCAAAATTGTAAAGCACAAGGTGTTTTGGGTTTTTTTTCAAACGGGTAGAATTTTTTTTTTCGAGTGTTGACCGTGTTGTAGACACTGGTTTATCACTCACAGGTTGCAAGGTCCAAGGTGTTTCCAACGAAGTCCTTTACGAATCATTCGCCGCCAGTTGTTGTGGACCCGTTTAGGGGTACCAACAATGAAATAAAAGAACAACAGGTTTAGAGATAATAATAATGAATTGTATTGAACAGAGAAATCATACACAAGTCAGTGTTGGCAGTGCTAGTGCCTAAATGTGCCTCAATATTTATTTATGTAAAATTATACACAAAATGTGGCACAAGGCCAAAAAGGGGGTGGGGAAAGGATCGGTCATCTCTAACTTAAAAAACTCAACTTAGCTAGTTTCAATCATGACCATCATTTACCATAATACCGCATTCATACTATACATCCATCGCCACTCACCATAAGAATTCATACCATGAAATCCTACTTAAAACCCATATAAGAAATATGCAACGGGGGGGGGGGGGACTAAAAATTGAAAATATGATATATACAATGTGAAAGAAATAAAGATTAGTAAAAGCCCCCCCCCCCGTTATTGAAATGTGGCCGAGATGCCGATTTGCCGGTCGAAATCGAAAACTCGAAAAAAAGTGGTTGATGCAGGCCCCAACGTTTTATTCTGACCACCTCCTTCGAAAATATCGAAGGGTGACCTGCATCTCCGGCAAATTTGGCACTCAGTCACCTAATTGGAGAGGGAAGGGGAGTCGGGCAGAAAATAAAAAGGGGAGTGGGATGAGGACAAAATAAAAGGGGCATGTAATGGAATCAATCATACACTAGCTAAATTGTTGAACTAAAACATCAACAGAAAATTAAACAGAAACTAACTTAAAATAAGTCTAAATCTAACTTAAAATTAAAGCATAGTTCGTTTCCTGAACCCAATATTCTCTGCCTAAGGCACGTCCAGATACCACTCTAATCTAGCGCCAGCTACTCTACACAGTCGTGCTCCAGTCACCCACCTTTCACCAAAATCTGCCGAAGAGAGTTTCACTCTCTCGGCCCTAATGCGAGCCTTCAGGTAATATTTGAAAATCGCAATAAGGTCGAGAGAAGTGAAGGTCTCAGCTCCGTAGACTGTCTTGCACCTAGTCTTCCAAATCGTAACTCTCATACTCGCTAGTAAGCTCAAAAACGTAAACCGTTTTTGCCTATCGGTTGTCGGAGCCCAGTTGCTGCATACATTAATGGGTTCCAGGTCAAAAGACGATACGTTAAGAATACGAACCATGTAGCCTGCAACAAGCTTAATCAGCGGCACGACGATGCGACAAAAAACGAAGACGTGACTTATGGTCTCGTCCTCAACGCCGCATCTGACACAAGTCGGAGAATTACTCAAGCGTGCTGAATGAAGCCTCTTACTTACCCAGAGTGCATTCCAAATCGTCAGCCAGGTCAGTGATGCCTCGTCATTGTCAAGGCACCTTGACCCAGGCGCCCAAGGCCAGATTGAGCGAAGCTCCCCCCTCGTCAAAGCGAGCCCCTCAGGCCTATCATTTCGGACAGTCCCCCTCACCATTACCCGATATAATGCCTTTCGAGACAACAGCAGGATGTCAGAGAGGCTTTCTGTCACCCTTGAAAGGAACTTCAACGCATGTCTACATTCGCGATAGAAGGAGCACTCGTTTCGGGGTAACCTGTGTGCCTCCCCCTCATCCAAGTGCACACTTCTCAAAGCCGGAAAGGCTTTCTTGGTGTCTTCCTTCCAAAAGACACCGTTTCCCTCAGATTGTGTACTCATTCGGTCTAGATAAAACAGCCTAGGAGTGTGGCATCGAATTTCGATGCTAGGCATACCCAGACCGCCCTCAGAAGGATGAAGGTAACAAATCTCGCGACGGACCATAGGGGCCTTACCAAGCCACAAAAACTTGAACAGAGCCCGCTGTATCTCCAGCAGTGTATCCGACGGGAGTGGGAGCACTGAAAGACGATATAGGATGATCGGATAAATGTGAGAAGTACACACCTCCGCTCTCCCCTTTAACGAAAGATTTCTGCGGGACCACAGACCAGCTGCTGCCCTAATCGCTTTCAGGACTTCCGACCAATTTTTCTCCAGCTGGAGATCAGGACCAAACCAGACGCCGAGTAGCTTGCAAGGCCCATCTGTCCAGCTAAAGGGTCCCTGCAAGGAAACACCCTTCCAAGCACCAATGCGCAAGCCAATAGACTTACCGCAGTTGATTTTGGCCCCTGTCACCGTTTCATACATTCTGATTTCTCTGTCGACGACACTAATCTCGGCATTGCTCGTTACAAGCACAGTCAAGTCGTCGGCATAGGCGGAGTACTTCAACATGGTACAAGAACCTGTTAAAGTAATTCCACGCAGGACCGGATTCACCCTTAGCCTGTTAAGGAAAGGTTCCAAAACAAGCACATAAAGCATCGGTGAAAGAGGGCACCCCTGACGAAGAGATCTGGACAATCTGAAGGCACCAGACCTCATGCCATTCACTTCAACCCTAACACCGGGGTTTGCATACAAGAGGCGAATCCAGGAGCGGAATTGCGAGCCAAAACCGGCCGCAGACAAAACAGCCTCCAAGTACCGATGGTCCACCCTATCGAATGCTTTGGACTGATCTAAATTGATCAGCGCGGCTTCAGTGTCGACTTTATCTATGATCAAGCGTATCGAGTGCAAGTTATCCTGAATGGTCCGGCCCTTCACAGAACAAGTCTGTTCGGGGCTAATTAGACCAGGCAACACAAGTTGCAGACGATTGGCTAAGATCTTGGCCAAAATCTTTAACTCCGCATTAAGCATCGTTAAGGGCCGAAAATTATCTAACCCATCCCCACCATTTTTGCTTTTGCGTAACAATTTCACCAAACCCATGGTCAAGTACTGAGGAATAGACCCGTTCCTAAACCACGAGTTAAACAAAACTGTCAGCAAGGGTACAAAAATGTGCGACATCCTCAAATACACCTCGTAGGGCAAACCATCAATACCCGGAGACCTGTTAAGGCCGACCCGCCCTAAGGCTTCCCGGACTTCTTCCTCTGTTATGCAACCTTCGCACCTAGCCGCTTCGGTCGCCTCAAGACGAGAAAAGTCGGCTAAATAGGGGTCGAATTGTGCTAAAGACAAACCGGGTTCTCGAGTAAAAAGATCCTGGAAATGAGAACGAAAAGCCTCCAGAATACCTTTGTTTGTGGTCACGAGTCTCCCATCCGGCAATGAGACACGAGCGATATGACGATCAAATGCATGTCGATGCTCCTCTGCACGCAGTTCAGCAGCCATGTTTGTCGCCTCGTTAGGCACTCTTTTTAACCTAGCCCTAATCACTAAAGCCTGGTGTTCTTGGATAGCCAAAGAAGCCAGCTTGGCCTTAATTATAGTAACACTAGAGCTATCCCCCACCTCCACCGCCCGATCTAATCTAGATTCTAGTGCCACTTTAGCTGCCCTAGTTGATAGATTGAGTCGTCTGCTAAAATCGGCAGTAAAGGACCTAATAACCTTCTTAAAATGAATCCACTTCCTATTCCCAATTACAGCCCCCGTCAATTCCCGCTGTAAGGTTAGTAATAGCTGTTCCTAGTAGCCCTTCACATCGAACAACGAAGTGTTGAGCTTCCAGTACCCAGCTAAACTAGGCTTAGGTCTATCTAAGTTTACCCGGACCCGAACAAGTCTATGGTCTGAGTAAACTATATTATGAAAACTTGGACATTCAACTAATACTACATCGACTCTCCTAATTAAGAACCGATCGATATAACTCGAAAGTTGTACCGAATCGGAGCCGCGCCTATTTGTCCAAGTCCATACCCTATCACGGGGCCATTCATTCCGGTACTTATCGATAAGATCGAACTTATCGAGGAAGTCCCGAAATAACATAGCATCCCGATCGATGTTAGTACCCCTAGGTCGATTACGATCTAAATCGGGATCCAGGACCGCGTTCCAGTCTCCCGCTAGAATGACCGTCCGAGAAGTAGAATTCAAGAACTGCTCGATTCGCCGAAAGAAAGAACCGAGCTCAGAATGGCTATTGGGTGCATAAACCCCGATGAGCCGAAATGCCTTCTCCTTTATGGTAATATCCAGAACGCAAAGTCTCCCTTCCGGATCCATGAAGCTAGGGTCACACGATGCATCTAAAGACTTGCTTACCAGCCAGGAAACCCCCCTAGCAGAAGAATTAAAGTACGCTGAATAAGCGTGAAAACCCTTAGTCAGCGCACCCAAATAGTCCCCAGAAATCAAGTGGGTTTCCTGAACACAACATATATCCACTCCGAGGCGCTGAAGGTCCGTAGCGACTCGAAATTTACGAGCGTCGGACCTCAGGCCCCGGACATTTAAACTCGCTAGAAAGAGAGCCATGAGGGTGCCTTAGAGTTGGGTTCCAGAAACGAACATAGCAGTGGTCAGGATGCCGACGGCTCTCCCAAAAGATTGATTGCCCATCTGATCATTAATTTGACCATCATGGGAGATGCCGCCAACATCCAAAGGATAGGTTAGTTTCGCTATCCTATACAGGGCGGGGTGTAACCTTATGGGAACCCTCCCAAAACATTTTTTCCTTAAAACGACTAGACCTTCATCTTTGAAGATGGCCATTGGAACGGCGAAATTGAAAGTGTTGTTCGCCTCTTCCAGCATCTGCCATAGAGCCTTCGCTTCTGGTTTCTTCCTTACCACTGTAAGGACTCTAGGGGCATTGGGGAAATTAGTAGGGTCTTCAATGGTTATACCACCGACTTCATTGAATTTAAGGAGCTCATTTATATTGGAGAGGTGGTAATGCTTTACTGTTTCTATTTGGGTGCATGTCACTTTGCAGATATCTTCCCCAGAAAGGAATGTGGCTTTTTTAGTTTTCCTTTCCACAGAAGGGCTCCTCTGCCTCTTCTGTGTAATAGATGGAGGGGGAGGCATGTCATCCATTGGGGAGGGGGAAGGGGAGCTAGGCCCCATAGGAGATGCTGGAAAAGGCGAAGGGGAGGTTTTTTTTGTGGGTGAAGCAGGTGGGGTATTTTTGGGGGTATTAAATGGGGAGACAAAAGGAGAAGGTTTAGGTGAAGTGATTTTTATAGACGATTTAATCGGACTTAGAGGGATAAGCTTGTACTGTTTGTCTAAAATTGGGCCAGTGATTGGAGGGGGCATTAATTTGGGAGAATTAGAATTTTTAGAAACTATTGGTTTTGTGATCGGCTGGGGACTTGGATTGGGGGTAGAGATTTTATCTGACGTGGCTGAATTTTTTTCTTCTTTTTTCTCTTTTTTTCCTACTTTCTTATCTAATTTAGATTTAAGTTCTTTTGCCTTAATGTAACTGTCTTTTCCCCGGGTCGTTTTTAAGCATTTCTTTTTCTCTCATTTCTTCGAGAGATACACGACCCGGGTTTTTTTTTCCCGGAACAATAATCCATCCCTCGTCTTTTTCTGCAGAAGGTAGAGCAGGGAATTCGTCTTCGGAGTCATCAGATGTAGATGTAATAGGTATACCAATTGTAGCTGGAGGATCGAGGTGGGTGCCAGCCTTGGATGGTCTGTTAATCGGGGGCGTCGTTTTCTGAGTGGATTTTTTCTGTGGGCAATCAAAAGTTAAATGACCTAGTTGCTCACAAAACCAACAAACAGGTCTTCGTCCGGCCAATATAATAGGTAGTTTTTCCTCCCCGACTTGTAAATAGTAGGGGATGCTGTCATAAGCTTTCTTGTCGATAAGTATTTCGAAGTTCCATGTACCTGGAAATTCGTCAAAATTGACGTCTGTGATTTCGCCAAATCTAAGAAAGAATGCACCAATTTGTTCGCCTTTTACATAAAAAGGCACATTGAAGATAGAAATAGAAGAACGTCTTCTACCCATGTACTCGGTTCGTAAAAAATAGTCCTGCGTGATAATTTGATTAAGTGAGAGATTAGCACAGATTTCTTCGTTAGGAAACAAAGCATTCCAAGTGTTAAATCCCTTACACTTGATTAACCTTTGCGGTTTGAATCCTGCAGTTGCCAATAACTTGCATATTTATTCAGGAGAGGCCCTGATGGACTTTTTAATTTTTTTTTCGACAACAAACATGGTTACTGTTCTTTTTTTAATTTCTGCCAACATTGGTAAATCCACGGCAATTCCTTGTTCAGTAACCATGTGTTCGTATTTTTTTGCTTCTTCCACGAAATCATTGACATTTATAGACATTTTTGGAGGTTTGCACCATTCCGAATTTTCAGTCGTTTTGGACGCCATCTAGTTAATAACTAGAGACACCAAACAAAAAAAAAAGTTGACAGAGGAAAAAAAAAAAAAAAAAAAAAACGTGTCAGAAAAAAAAAACGTCGTAAAAGGGAAAACAGTTCAACAATAAAAGTCAACGTGAAAAAATAAAAACGATAACAATAATCAACAACAGCAGGCAAAAACAGATTTAAGAAAAATACTAACTTGACGCAATAAACTCACTCAACACGTAGAGCCTAAATGTGCCTCCCGATGTTCTCCAGGCAAAAGTCGGTATTTATGGTAGCCGGTTGCTACCATTTAGTTATTAAAGGGTAGGTAGGTTCACCCACAACACATCCTTGTACCTAATTTGTCAAATATATATGTTATCACTTTTTAGCAAATAAATAATTCAAAGTGTAGTTTCTGTTCTGATACTAAAGTTTATATTTTCTGTCCTTGGTCAGTGAAGGAGAAAACTTCTAGACTTTTAATTTTTGTCCCAATCTCAAGTGTCCCTTTTTGGAGAGCTGGATTCTCCACATTAAAAACCCACCTTATGTCTAACTCTTCCCTCGTGAAGGAACAAGAAAATATGAACATACGTAATTAATAACACCTTCAACTAAATCGCCCCTTCCCATATTAGATTCTACCTTTTTAGGCGATTACATGTGCACACCCTGAAAAAGTTGGCAGAAAAAAGAAAAAAAACAACAATAATTTTTGGATTTAGAGTGGGGTATCAGTTTCGTATATAAATTTAACGTAAAATGAGACTCATTTCCTGGCCATTCTAAACTTTTAGAGCGGTTCATTAATTTGTGTTACTATTAACCCTAACTCTGACTATAAGGTCATAAAACCATACGTGAGCGCTTAAAATGTAGCCCTCTCCAAATAAAACGCACAGAATTTATCTCGTAGAGCAAAATTTATTTTTATTAACTGCCCTAAAGCATAAAATAATAGCTCAGAATTTGGGGCTCGTTTTAGGTTAAATGTTTATCTGAAACTTATCGCTCACTCTAAATTCTAACAAATTGATTTTTTTTTTCTTCTCGACAATTTTTTTCAGGGTGTTCACACGTAATCGGCTAAAAAGTGGAATCTCATTTTTGTTTAGGGGAGGGGTTATTTAGATGGGCGTGTTAATCTACAATAATACGATAATAATAATGATAATTATGAGTGTTTATATAGTAAAAGAATCTATTTGATATTTACAAAGAAGACAATTCAAACTTCCCCATGACATTGAAGTATAAATTTAAATATGAAACAAAAATGAATAAAAAATGTGTTAGTTCATAAAACACATTTTAAATTTCTTTTTAAAATACTTTTAAAATATATATACACTTACATTTTGATGTTGGCAAATTCTCACTGCCTTTCACATAGTCTGACAGGAGTGTATGTATGTCTTGTCAATGTAAGGAACATGTAACAAATGAATTGCCAAACGGTTTCAATAATATTAATAACCAAGAATCATTTTTATTATTAGTCTTTAGTTTTATTGCCTTCTATCTCCATGTCAATCAACCTTATATACCTTTAGAAGCTTTGTTTTACAACTAGTTCAGACATGGGAACTCAAAATCAAAGAAGAACTGACGCCAAAGTGTGTTCTTGCAATGAAAATCTTTAACTTCACTAATTCATTTATACCTAATTAAACTTTACACCAAGCCTTTCCAAGTCTTTTTTTTTTTACAGTTTTTTGTCACCTCTCGTGAGGTTTGCTGATGTTGAGGGACCGGAAAAAGCCTACCTGATAAAAGCCCACCACATAAAAAAATTAAAAACATTTTTCATATTTTACTTTTAATTTAATTCAGTATTTTTCTTGGCAAAAATGATTTATTTAATTTGTAAACATTTTTGGGAACTCTTTAAATCAACTGCATTTTTAAGTATCTTTTAAAAGAATGCAGAATAAAGTTTCATTGCTTTTTTTTACACCAGTAAAATATATTTACATTGTATGTTGCTGTTTATATGATCTATAGATTTTAGTTTAACTGTTAGTTTAAAAACAATATTTTTTTAATTATTTTATCATTAGTACCAGCAATGGGAGATTAAGTTTTTACGAAAGAACTTAAAAGAATCGTTTTTGGAATCGGAAATTAGGCTCAAATTTTTCTTATTCTGATACCCTAAAAAGTTCCAATTTTTCCGATTTCGATTCCGATTAATCGTCCCAACACTAATTTGAACTTTTGTAACCTTCGTATAAATCCTTAGAACAGAGCACACTCATCGGTAAGTAGACAAGGTCGATAACGAACTATCTGCCACCCCCCCCCCCGGGTCATAATTTCTGACTCCCTATGCCATGAAGAAAAACAAACAAAAGGGAATAAACAGTTTCTCCCAACTGGCAACAAATAAAAATGCTGGAACAACGTTTCACGGAGACTAGACGCACACAGAGAATCTCTTTCCCCACTTCCGATTTGATCAACACACGTCTCATACTGCAGCAGCAGCAGACAAATAGCTCCTTTTATACTAATCCGCTAGGTGCAAATCTCGCGCTCACAGTAAGCTCGCTTTGATTAATGACATATATAATGTTCATTTAAAAAATGGCCTTGCTGAGATTCGCTTCGATTAATGCATCGGTCCCTGACAAAATCACGCAAGCGACATATGGTATGTCTCTGCCACACATGCCATATGAGGCCATAAGGAGGCTATAAACGTGTTGCACACTATCTATGTCTAACCTGAAACGAGGTTTTCGCCAGACTAACCATTCGCAAATAAAAAGATGGTAGATCACTCGAATACTATTTAACTGAATTAAGAACATTGAGAACAAAGGCTGTCATTTAACCCCTTCAGTCCCCTGCCCCAATGTATTGGACACCTTTTAAAATGCTTGTAAATAGTATATTTGCCGCAAAACACTTGTCTTGCGGCAGATTTACTATTTAATGGGAGTCACGCTGTCCTGTTTATTGGACACGTTTCAAACGCGTTATAACAGAGAAACAACAGTTGATTGACAGATGACATTGATGCCGATGAATAACGTTTTTCTATGGAACTAGCCATATTGTTAAGCCGTGACTGGGGCAACGAATACAGAGGAAACCCGAACATACTATAGACCCTTTTATAAATGACCTTTCGAAGGTGCGACAAAGATTATTTGAAAAGAAAACCTGCCTACAAGAGCCCAATTGTCTTCTTATGCATCTCAGCTGACTCAAAGTTACACTGACTCTTCGGCTTTCTTTCCAGCAACCTCCAGTGGCCAATATACCTGGCTAAAATCCACGATGGACGTTCACCTCTTGTCCCCGTGGACCCGCATAATGGCTGCCACAGCTTCTGCTCTTTCTACAATTACATATTAACCCAAAAACGTAAACAAACATATACATACACAACGCTCGTGTCCTTTTTGCCTCACTGCGAACATTTTACAAACACACGAAACTTTAATCTTTTCTCACAAACTATTTACTATCTCAAACTATCTTTCACACCACTGTTGATTTGTATATGTATATAAATATGTTTTGTTTGTTAACTATGTTTTCCTCTCTTAAAAAAACACAAATTAGTTTAATTCTTTTCCTGGTTTACTTTCCTAAACAGCACGAGTGGATAGACTATAAGACGTGTAGCAGATACCTCCAGGACACAATCCACAGTGGGGATCATTCTACCGTTTAGACAAGATGTCAAGGGACGGAATTTGGCTTGATAGTATTTATGACACGAGTGCTACATAACCACTGTCTGTCGGAGGCCCCACCACTTCAGAAAAGCAGTCTGGGAGTGGAGGCCGAAACTACAAAGTGGTTCCTCCTGCTGATGTTGTAGTGCTGGATCCGGTAGCGGTGCTGTTAGCTGCGAGGCACAAGAAAATCAAGTTTTATTAAAATCCTTCACAACACCATGTTGGTTCATTTAGAATTTGTTAAATCGTAACTCTTTTATACTCAACAATCATTTTTGTTTATTGTTCTCATTCGCTACTTATAACATTGTGACAATAAAGAGGAACACTCACCGTCAGGAAAAAGAATGAGGTGCTTTGCATGGCGTGTCTGCAGATTAAAAAAGGGATTCTCTTCATACGTGCAGGTGTTTATGGTGATCTCTGATTTGCATATGTGGAGATCAGCTGATATAAATGAAGAGGACAGCTGGGAAGGAAGGGGAAGTGATTTGGATTGGAGAGAGAAAGGCAGAGAAAAAGTGGGTTGCACGAAATTCGGTTGGAAATTGGATTACAGTCAAAACTTTTTGAAGAAAGGCAGAGAGAAAGTGGGTTGCACGAAACTCGGTTGGAAATTGAATTACAGTCAAAACATTTTTTATTCTTTTATTTTTCTGGCACAGTTAGTTAACAAACATTAATTGCCAGCGTTGCTCTTGGTAATTTTGAAGCCAGGGTCCACGCTACATACAAAAAGAAAAAAGGTAACAAATTACTGTTGCTAAGAAGTGTAAAAACGTAATAATCTTTTTTAAGGTAGTTTAGAATTATTAAAAAGGCGTAATTAATTTTTGAAATATCATATTACTCGCATAGCAGCAACGGAATTCTAAAGACCAGCATAACAAGTGTAAAAGATGCATGTAAAATTCTGGTTCGTTTAGTTTGAATTATAAAAATGTTTTTTCTGGTTTTTATGTTGTACGTAGAATGGTGTGAGATGTGACGCGTCGTTCAAGTGTGATTGGCAAAAGGTGAGTCCCGAGTTCGCTCCTAGCTCGGCGCATCGTTGGTTTCCGATTGGATTAGATTAGCCATACGACGTGCGACTGCTTTTGGATCAGACAGATAATTGTTAAGTGTTACATAACGAGGGCCGTGTTTGAATGGAAAGGTTGGAGTGACACCTTAAGGGTCATAGGTCAATGAAACCACGTGATTACTGGGCGAAGATGTTCTATCTCTTTGTCTGGCAATAATTCAAGCAGGAAAAACGTATCTTGGGCGCTGTTCCCAATGGAGGGGGAGAGGCAGCGTGCACAGTGTGGCTGGGTGTAGCGAGACAAGCTATCCATCGCTCTCTCTCTCTCTCTCTCTCTCTCTCTCTCTCTCCTACGCTTCCACAAGTAGCCCGTCGGTTTGGTGTTTTCTGTGACTGTCTCTCTTTCTAAATAAACCTTTTTATAAATCAACATCGGCGTCCGAGTAATTTTGTATCCGCAGACAAGCAAGAACCTAGGTCCACGACGACGACGACACCGGTGTATAAGGGTTTATACACGCATCGGTAATTCAAATAATAAAAGTAATTGGTGGACAGATTTGAATGAAGGAAAATTAAATATGGTCTTATGAACTATTAGTTATAGTCTAACAAGGGATATCCATTGATAATAGAGTCGCCCCCGTGGTTGTTTTCCTACAAGAATTTTATTCGCCCAGCGTATTTATCGATGATTATTTCTTGAAGTTAAGGAGTAAAGAGAACGCTATAGAGTGACCGTTCCGAAGCATTAACGAAGTAGAATGTATGGTTAAATCGTGGAAATATATGCTTGTATATATACTTTGACCGGAACGAAATTATTTTCAGATGGCCGCCATCTTAAAAAAGAGATGTAACTCTGTATTCATCCATAGAGAGTCCCTTTTTTTTACTGATGGGTCACTGCTTATAAAGGCTCGAGGAACTTTAATTAGAACGATTTTTCCATTTCCATAAGGGCGATATAAAACGTCGATTCGCCGACATTTTGGGTGTGGCCGATTGATGGAATAGCTAACTAAGGGCCCCAGTTACCATGTAAATAAGAAAAAAAAAAAACAAGAAAATTATATCGTGGAAAGTTCCCCGGTGAAGAAATCAAAAATAATTATTTAATTTTCTATTTTTTTATTTAATAAATATATATTTTATTATTATTGCATATGTGTTTCTTTCTTTTTTAAATTCAAACAATAAAAACGGAGTTATTGCCCTTGGCTATTCCATCGATCGCTCACACCCAAAATGTCGGCTCACACCCAAAATGTCAGCGAATAGAGGTTGTACATCGAAATGGAAAAATCGTTCTAATTAAAGTTCTGTTTGATATTTTTATGCCGTGAGTGAGAAACTATGACTGAGTAAGTACAAAATAATGATTTTACATGAAAATAATTTTCTGCAGGGAGCCTATTCTAAATAAGCACCCTTTTCTCTAACAACACCGTTTCAATACTGATCTCGGAAACAATGTGCTCGCCACTAGAATTTTTCTTACGTGGTATACATTTCTCCGGCAACATCGTTTTCAATATTAATCTCTATCGCTCAATGACCTCATGGCTTCAAGTGCTTAATTGAAGCCTCTCTTTTATGGATTGCAAAGCATGTCGGTGTTAATCTTGTTCCAGCATGTATCTGTTCTTTCTCATATCAAGGTGCTAAACACGAGGCAAGACGAACTGTTTTATGGCAAAGATAAGTCAAGACTATTTTCACCTCTTCATCCAGGTTTTGGTTCATCACGTTCGTCACATAGACTATTCAGAGAAGGTTGATATGTTTACCCAGTTAGATGCATACTCACTACCTCACATCGACGAGATGACGAAGAAAATTGCCAAATATCGTGTTTATAGTATTTTTTTATCTCCGGAGCGAGTAACACCGAGCAGAAATCAAATCAGATAATCGACCTTATACAGCATTCGGAGTGAGTGGTCTTTTATATCAGTTCCGACGGATTCCCCTCGGTGTGACAACGGCGTGGAGAGCTTTCAACGAATTAAGTACAGAAACAGTGAAGGAGAGATTTTCCTGCATATATCACGTAATAGTCTGCGGACACAACGATTCATACTATGATCGCAACCTGAAACGGTCCATGGCGACTGTTAACATACGTAATAGGTACGTGCAAAATCAATGCCGATACCCAAAATGTAAAAACATTTTGACCCTCCCTTCACTTAAAAATTCACTCAAATTCAGGAAACCAACCAATTTTAATGAAATTTTCAATATCTATTAATCAACAATCACGGATATAATAAAACCATTTTTTTTAAATCTTAGTGAAAATGTATTTTTTGTAAAACAAAATACACCTTTATTAAAGTTATATTTTTTATATGTTAATGAAAACATGCATGAATTTTTAAATGTTTTTTTATGAAAATAAAGCATTGTAGATGTTAACAATTAATTTTTTTTTTAATATTTCGTATATATTACGAAAAAGGCCCCTAAACACCGAGTGAATAAAATCACTATAACTCGAAGAAACAATAATTTTTTGAATTAGAGATATTATTATTGAATAAAGTATTGTTTAACTAATATTTTCGCCAAAAAAATAATATTTAAAACAATATTTCATGTGATTTTAATGATTAGAGTTTCTGAGAAAATAAAAAATGCGACATAATTATATTTCCCTTTCATACATGAACGTGTCATCATCAGCGCAAGAAATTTTTTTTATAATCTTGAAAATAAACTAAATATTGACAAAGTTGAGACTCAGGAACATAACGAAAAAAAGAATTTTAAAAATGGGATAATTTCTACTAACGATCGATTTGCAGCGCTATGGAAGCCACGTTCTGTAATAAACATGCGCGATTAGACCTCCCACCACTCACTCACACTACTCCCCATAAAATTTTATTTTCAGATATTCATCGATTTCGTTAATTTCACAATTCATTGGAAAGATAAAACGTAAGTTTATTTCTTTGTTTTTGTCATTAATAAATATTTAAAAAGTTTAAAATTATTTATTAATAAATAAATAGTTCAAATATGGCATTTTCTTTCAAAATTTAATTCTATTTATTTAATTATAAATAATTGTTAATGTTTTAATTTTTTTAAGGAATATATTTTTACTTTTTCACACTGAAAATTAAAAAATACTATTTTGGCTTAGCATAAAAATACCCTTTAAGCTTTACTTTTAAAGAATTAATGTAATTTGAAATTACATTAATTCTATAAAAATAATTCAAGTTTTTAATCAATCATCATGTAAAAATAATTGATAAAATTGAAGCAGTTCGTAACGTAAAAATAATTTTAATAATATTTTTTTAAAAGTTAATACAAATTCTAAGGAAAACATTGGTAAACAATTTCTTCAGCTTTTTTTTACAGATATGCTAAGGTGTCAGAGCTAAACTAAAGAAGCACCATTATGATTTTTAAACATTCCCATAAATTATTTTTCAAAACATTTGTTAAGGTCTTTTAACTCGGACGACTCCCCATAATGTTAAAAACATTTTGACCCCACTCTTCAGTTGAAAAAAAGGTTTGTTTTTTTAAGTTAAACATTAAATATGAATCTTAATTGTGTAAATTCGAAAATATTATAATTGAATAACATTTCCTGTTTTTCATTACACAAAAACTAAATTAATTAACTTTCTTATCATTATATTTTGTTTTAATTTTTAGATGTCTATGCTATCATATATCCAGAAATAAAGAAATTAAGGTCTAATCATTTTTCAATTTCTATAACGTATTACACAAGCATAACTTCCATTGAATCTGCAGTTTTAATTAATTTGTGAATTTTATAGCGGTTTTTGACAACATTTTTAATTCTATTTTTTTTTTACAGGTAAATATACATTTGTTTCCTTTTATATATTAACATTATGCTTTCATCTTTCAAACACAATCAAAAATTAAACGAAAACTGCTTCAAAAAATTAAGAAAATACACTTTTAAGAACGAAAGTCAGTACAGGCGGCGGACATTTTTGCACGTACCTAATATATAACCTAACATTAAATAAAGACAAATATCTCTTAGTTGTGAAAACCGTCTATTAGTGTACACGGCGAGTGGATTGAAACTGAAGCCAGACGATGAGCGATTAACTGTTGCTAAAGCTGACGACTTGCTAGCACTTAGGCGATCCATGAACATGTTTACACATTACTCACAATGGACTTCTTTTTCAGGTACCCCTTGTAAAACATTTGCAGCAAGAACTCGTCTAGCTACAGCCACAACAAAGAAATTTCCGTTCTCTCTCTCTCTCTCTCTCTCTCTCTCTCTCTCTATATATATATATATATATATATATATATATATATATATATACCAAAACCAAATTAAACTTTCAATGAACAAAGTTTCTTTCCTAGAACATCCCATCTGTGAAACAAAATACCACGAGACTGCTTCCCAACAGACGACAACATGGTCGTTTTCAAGTCTAATTTAAACAAATACTTGTTGAACCGTCCTCTTGCATAATCTATACCTCTTATGTAATCTTCTGCCCAGTCTATCCATTGTTTCAAATCCTATCATAGTAGCGATCATCGTCTAACTGACAATCTCTTTAATCCTTAGCATCGAGTGGCTCCCTTGATTAGCGGTGACCAATTAGTAATCAAAAAAAAGATACAGGTGCAACATCGTTTTTTTTTCTGGCACGATTGGTTCCAGAGCTTTGGCAGATTAACCGTTTTGCCAGACCATCCGATTTCACCTTAATAATAATTCATCAACACATTCTTAACCTACTAAATATACATCTACCGTGTCTCTACATCACCGGGGATTGCTAGAAATTTTAACTTTTTCTTTTTATGGAAATAGACACTACACCTGTCACTTGACATTGCGTATGAAGCCATAACTAGGGTTAAATTTAAGAAAAATAAGATATAATCTCAAAATAAAGGGAAACTACCAACAGCAGGTTCAGTGTAAGGAAATAAATTGATGACGTGCTACATGCAACGCCATCTGTTGGTCGTCTAGTACATCTGTCTGGATTATCAAGTTCCGTCTAGTGATTTTATACGAATTAAAATTGCCAGAAAATCGATGTTGCACCTATATTCAAAAATAAATAAATTTTTAAAACAACGTAGTAAATTCTACCATTGTCGTTACAGACCCTTCAATCTCCTTAGTTGTGTTAACGGACGCATCTGGTAGTGCCATTGCTGTGTCAGTGAAGCAAAATGGTCGGCCAATCGTATATCAATGTTGGTACTCCCATAGTGTTCCTCATCTTTAAGCTATCAATCATCTAATCTCATTAATCTTTATCCTCGAGTGACTCTCAGCCTTCATAAGTGGTGACGAAATAGTAAAAAAAAAATGTTTCAATGACCATCTCTGTCTGAACAGCGAGACTTGGTGGTTCAAAAAGAACTCCACGTAATCGTAGAAACATTTAAGAAATGGAGGCATTAACTAAACGGGTTAAACGACACACACGTAACTGGTAACAAAATCAACAGCATTTAATTCCAAATCAGAAGAAACGTTAAAAAGTACAAAATAATATTGTATGAAAAAAGATGTATGTAGATCTCCCGTTACCGTAATGAAGTTACAAATACGGTCCAAACTTCAGAAGGAATTCTTCTTCAAATGACACCGAAATAAACACTGACATATTTCCAACGTCAAGGCTTTCTCTCAGATGTCTAAAATGCGACTCACCGTCTATTTTTAATTTGTCGTTTTAAAAGTCAGTTGGGCTTTACACATGCAAATTAGTTGCTCACGCACGCAAATTAGTTCTAATTATGAAAGAGTTCTGTTCTCTCTGGAAAATGGCCGTCCTACACGCCAAGCATCTAATACTTTTTGAAGCTGGTAAGTGTTTGTAACATTGAGCTGTCATGTTTCTTCTTCGATATTATTACCGTCCTGGCAATGTAAATGCTACGCTAGACGCAGTACTGAAATATAATAGCGCTATTTAAATCTCAAATGATCTCCGAACCCTACATAATGAATTAAGTCACCCAGGCATAACCAGAATCACACACATAGCACGAAGATAAAATTAGCCTTAGTCTGTTGAGGAGATACAGAGGGTTGTAACACTCCACCGAGTCTGCGCTGAACACAAGCCAAGATTTCATAGGTCAACACCAGGGGTCTTTATAAAGGCCACACAACCCGTCAAAATGTTAAACGTGGATTTCAAATATCCCATAGAATTAAAAACCAGAAACAGATACCGGCTTGAAATAATCGAACCTAGGCATTTTTTGGCTAATGAATCACCACTTATCAAGGCACAAAGGTCACTCGAGGATAAGGGTTAATGAGTTTGTCATTTGGCAATGAATAACGTCTTCAGAATTTGATCATTTTAAGTAGTTAACATTGGACTTAAACACAACCATATTGTAGTCAGCTAGACAGCAGCCCTGTGGTATTGTATTCCACAGATGTGAAGTACTTGGAAATAAACTTTGTTCATGGAAGTTCCATATAGTTTTAAGTACACAGAAGAAGAAAAGAAAATTCTTTACAGTGGTTGCAGTTAGACGAGTTTTTGCTGTGGATGTTTTACAGGGGAAACCAGAGATTGGAGCTCAGTCGATCACTTACACCGTACAAGGTAATAAGCAGTGCAAACAATGCAATGATGTAATTTGGAAAATCATTCAATTTATCACCGTGAGTCGAAAATAACCGATCATCGACTGGAAAAGCCTCCCTACAGAATCTTTAAATGCTATTCGAACCTGGTTGTCCATCACAACGAACGCAACAATACGCAAAAGGTGTCTACTATTCCAACAAATAACATGTCGACCAACATCACCTTTTTAGGACCGTTGCAACCTTGTATCATCTTTCTCAGACGCCACGTTCGACACAGTAAAAATGACCTACGAGTAAACAAAGTCAATTAAATAGAGGCAAGCCCATATTAGGTGCTCGACCAGCACTTGGACTGAAGACGAGATACTGTGTCGTTATAGGATTTCCCTTCTGCGGAGTAAACTTCACAGAGAAATCCAACAATGAATCCTTTAACAGGACTTTTTTAACGAAAAAGTATCAACTAGAGAACCATTCAACTTAGAAACCAATACCGCTATGTCGACTTCAGATGAAATGTGGTCTACAAATCGAAAAGTCAATTTCAGAGGTAGCTATCGATGGAGAGCCACTGTGACGTCCTGCAAATGACACGCAAGAGATTGAGTTGGTGGAAAGATTACGAATAATCAGCAGAGAGAATGTGGTTTGGTTTATCGCCTCTGGTATAAACTATTACATGAAACTGTCCAATTCGAACAGGCACCATTTTTCCTCAAATAAAGCTTAAGATAAGTTACTGTCATATCCAATCGATACTCCGCGAGTAAAACTTTAACGCCTACATGATAAAAGCAACCGAATTCCGTTTCGCTTTGTACATTCACTCATCAATCAAAGCAAAGCAAGGACATCACTGTCAGAAATCAGCCAATCATGGCATGGCAACTTTTTCACACATAGAAAACAGGAATATTTTAGACCCACGACATTTGACACATTTATCACGTCCAGCAAGCAGCAGCAACACTTGATTTTCGGCCTCTCCTGCAACACACCTTCCAACAACGGTCGGGACTCAAC
Source organism: Sepiola atlantica (assembly GCA_963556195.1). NCBI lineage: Eukaryota > Metazoa > Mollusca > Cephalopoda > Sepiida > Sepiolidae > Sepiola > Sepiola atlantica. The sequence continues at coordinate 71,407,454 of OY744515.1, forward strand.
TTGTAAACGCACCACTCGCCTTTGGTAACCTGTCTATCATCATCATCATCATCATCATCATCGTCGTCGTCGTCGTCGTCGTCGTCGTCGTCGTCGTCGTCGTCGTCGTCGTCGTCGTCGTCAACAGCAGCACCACATTATACTACAGCCCTAAAGTTCAACTCCTTCTCAATGGCAACAAATAGTGTCAAAGCTATGCCGTCGGTAACTTCGGTTCCTGGCCAGGCCAATCAAGACTGATTGGTCTGGCTAGTGGTATTAGAGATGTAACCCTGTTAAAGGGCCTCTAGTGAAATCCAAAGGCATTGGCATCGGAATAAGGCGGCCTCTGGACAATCTGCGGCAAGCAAGGGCGTTCAGTCATCTATCGCAATGTAGAGAACTTTGGTAAGAACTTGTGTCGGCGCGTATGAAACCACTACTCAATGCCTACAACTGATGACCTTTCTCTTGGAGCAACCGCTGACCCCTGTTGACCTCAGTGTCGGGGGTAACCTGAAATCATTCAGGAACATGAGATGCTCCAAATTTACAAGAAGGGCCTCGATCGAAAGCAAACAATATCGACATCGTCATGTTCGACACTACATTCAGGTTCAACTCGTTCGCGCAGCAGCAGCAACAACAACAACAACCCTTCCTTACCGTGGTAAGGGTGGTGGCAACGTGGCAGTGTCAGAACTGCTTCGTCTGAAATTCTGATTCTATGTAGGGCCATCCAAGGCGGACAGGTCTAGCATCCAGCGGTATTAGGGTCGCAACCTGGCTATCAGAGCTCTAGTGAAAATCCAGGAGGAGTCAACATCAAAATTCGTCGCTCTTTGATTGTCTCTCCCTCTACGTCTGTAGGAAGCAAGAATGCGTCAGGTTCGTAACTGCAAATCAATAGAGTGAAAGTGCAATATTGCTTTTACACATCTGCAATTGCTAATCCATTTGTATGTTCTGAGCCAAACCTTCCCAGACTTCGTATTCGGTGTCGAGGGTAAAAACTTGTAATCTTACAGGTCTAACGAATAGTTGCGTTCAAACAAGGAAGACTATGCAGACACAACAATCCTGAGACACGATCTTCGTGGGCGTTATACATAAGTTCGACTTGGTTAACAACAAAAACTACCAACAGCAACAGATGTCAGACCAATTGGGTGTGATTACAGACGTTTTCACGACTAACAACATTCAAACTGCTACTCTGGGGAGATTTCTAGTCGTTAACACAACTTCTGTATTCGTCTGCTGTTCTCTGAACCACGAACTATGAGTTATATTTATTGTCGAAAATTAAAAGATTCTTTTTTGCATCTTACACACGAGTTGTCTACTCCGTTTTGCCTTGTTAACACATTTGATTTCTCATCATAGAAGTCAAATATTTGAAAATATGTGGTGCGTCTGTGACGTTAAAAAAAAGTGTGTTCAAACGAACCATAGACGTTAGAATTTAAAATATGTGGTGCGCTTTTGAACTGGAATGAGTGTACTTACGAACATAATTTGAATTCCCAAACATTTTCGAACACACAAATTGTAGTTTCAATCGGTTTCATCTTTACACTCTTCCTTCGTTCGTCTTTACACTACAGCAGATACGTGTATTTAAACAAAGAGATATTGAGAAGAGATAATATCACACAATTTTAAGAATGTATTTTCGGTGTGTCTACCATGCTACATAAAAAGTATTTTTACTTTCTTTATTAAAAAAGATTTTTATTCGATCAACATAGGTTTTTAACCCATTATTATTATCATTATTATTACTATTAGTAGTAGCAGTAGTAGTAGTAGTAGTAGTATTAGTAGTAGTAGTAGTAGTAGTAGTAGTACGGAGACCTATTCTTGGATGCCCACAGATTATCCAGATGGCGGTTTCTCACGCAAGTAGTTGAGAATCCTGTTGTATAGACGACATGCAGCAATAATTCATTTCTTCTCTTTTTTCTTGTTGTAGATGTCTTCTTCTGTTTTTGAACAACAGCTCCCGTAGACGTTATTAATAAAGAACAAGTACAAATTCATTAAGGTTTCACAATCTTTGCGGTGGGGTATTTTTTTTCTTTACGGTATACATGCTTACACACCCTAACCTATCCTCATGAGTGGGAAGAGAGCTTCTATCCGAAAACCTGACTTCTTTTTCTATTGATTCATTAAAAAGAGAAAGGCCTGATCTGTTTATTTACTCACTAGCGACTCCCTTTCTATGACGTAGCTTTAACTAAACTTTTCATGGAAAATTCCACCCGCTACTTAATTTTTACCTTACGTGGCCATTTTCAATTGAAGCATTTTTTTTACTCACTCGCATACAGCAGCAACAGCAGTAGTACTCCATACTCTCTAAAGCTCCCAAATTTGGATCTAACTACCGAATGCTGTTTTGTACCAAACCTAGAGTAGCTTATATTTAACCCATAGATGGGACCTTGGTAGGGTGTACAACTTCGGGCCAGAGTGAATCTTTGAGTAATAGCAACTCAGATTTGCCAAAGCTCCCAAAATTGGGACCGCGCCAGCAAATGAAGTTTCCTATCATACCCAGGACAGATTATATATAATCCATGGATGGGACATAGACAGATTAAAGTTGATATTTGAGTAATGGCAACTAAAGGGTGACTCCATACTCCACAAATCCCCAAATTGGGAGCTCAGGAACGGATTTAGGTTCGTGTCATACTCAAGGTAGAGTTGATTTTAAAGTAATAAAAATGTATGGTTGACTCCACACATCTCAAAGCTCCCAAATTTGGAGCCTCATTCACCGGGTGTACTTTGACGTCATACCAAAGACTAATTATATTTAAACCCGTGAGTCACGCAGGAATTTCCTGGTTGTTTTTAAGTGTCAGCAAACGTAGTTCTCCGTGGGAAAAGAACACAGTTGATCAATCTTTTCACCTGTATGCACCTCAGTGTGACGACGACAACTTTGTTCATTGGTGTGTGAATTCAATCTTATTCACCAATGAACCTGTAACTGCCCTACATAGCGCGGACGGTTGATCAGTGTCCGTATGACTCAACTGATCAAATACCATCGCTACTATTTAAATGAATAAATGCGAAATTGTTTTTCCATTTATCCTAACTACATTAACATCAAAACTGACTAGGCTTATTTCATTCTAATGATACAAAAATATTTTCAAATATCGCATAGATAGGAATCTAAATATATATCAAACAAATCTCGATATTGGTCATTTGCATATTTATTTATATTTAAGTTTCTAATGATTAATATCTTCTAGTATTCATATGTAATTTGTATTGCAAAATTTTCTTCTATACACGCAATCTTTTTATCGCAAAGTTTAATTATTTTAATTATTAATAACATTATTTAAAGAGGTTTTATTTTAAAAATTGATAGAGTTTTTAAAACTTTTAGAATTTCATTTTCAAGGGAGATAATTTACATGAAATTTCCGTCAAATGTCGTTGATATGTGGAGAACAGTATTAAAGTTCTCCCAGGAATAACCTCCTCTGTAAAAGCTCAACACTTTTTCCTGAAAAATTATAAATATACATAGTCTGAAATTAAAAGCTTTTTCACTTAAAATGCAAACCAATAAAATTTTATTTTTTGTTTAAATTGTAAGTGTTTTTTATTTAATTTTTCTTTCACTTCTTAATAAATCCTGTTATAAACACACACACACACCTCAATAAATAAGTAATTATAAAAAAACAGCCGTGCTGGCTTTTCTTTTCTAATTTGAGATTAATTCCTATATCAGTCATGTAAATTATTTAGAGTGAAATAAAATGAAATTACTTAGTTTAGTCAAATAAATTACGTTAGACTGAAAACTGACATTCGCCGACCGTCTAGGAAGTCTGAGGATTTTTTAATGTATTTTTCTCCTTCTAATTAGATAGAAAAGTAAATTTTAAGGCGTTTGAGAAAGTTATTTATTTACTTTAAAAACAAACTTCGGGGACATCCGCTTCCATCATCTTGCAAATGGAACTGTAACGCGATCGGATTTCGACGAATTATTAAAATGCAATCAAAACGCTTTAAAATTATTTAAAATACAAAAATAGGCAGGTAGGTAGAAAAGTAACTTTATTGCATTTGGTAACATTTATTTGTTGATTATTTGTTATTTTCTCACCCCTTTTTTCTGTTGGTTATTCTTGATAATCGCTCCGAAATTTCCATTTATTCCTTTCATTATGGGCAATTCATTTTTATACAAATCAAATCGCAACATTGGAATATATACAATAACACCCTGAAAATAACCTTTTGTTGTTCTTGTTTTTCTTCAAATTACTAAAATGTGAAAAGAACATTGTTTCATTGTTTGTCTGTAGATAATGATACAGCGGAGGGCGGGTAGTTTTTGCTAGTATACAATAAAACAGTCTTCAGTTTTATCTAAAAAGATTCCTGAAACATAAACATTGTTATGATTTCTACAAAGTAATGTTCCATCACTTCTAAATAAATGGCAGTTGTCTGTGTGTTTGTGTATGTGTATGTCCAGCAAAAAGTAAAAAAACTGCAAAACAAACATTCACAAAGTTGGTATATTCTTGATCGGCTGGATGAATTATATCTAAAAGTAAAAAATTATCATTCATTCTTTAGGGGTCAACTGGGCTAGGTTTCATCAGAAGGGGTGGGTCGGTTTTTAAGCCATTTCCAATATTATCTATTATATAAAGGAAAGACGAATGACTTACATTATTATCATTTTCAGTAGAGAGGAATAGGGTGGGCTGGGATGAAAGAGAAAGTAGAATTAAGAGATGTAGAAAAACGTAGAAGGATATAGAGAGAATGATTGAGAGAAGTTAAGAGATAGAAGTTTTAATATAAAGATGTTACACACACTTTTAACCATCTTCTTTTTTCATGGTCCCGGGCAATGCCGGGTAACCCTGCTAGTAACTTCTAAAAGAAAAATGTCATATTCAAAGAAAGAAAAAACTCTGTAACAATTTGTAAAATAAATAACACTTTCCTGTTTACGCCTGACTCTAGTGGGGTATAAAGAAACTCTACTAAGCTAACAAGTAGTAGCTAGCTGGATGTCAATATGACAAGACCCATAAAATAAAGCGCATAGAAGAAAATGCTTGGTGAACATAAAAGAGATATAAAAAATAACAATTTCCTTGACCAAACATAAAAGAGATATAAAAAATAACAATTTCCCTGACCAAACATAAAAGAGATATAAAAAATAACAATTTTCTTGACCAAACATAAAAGAGATATAAAAAAATAACAATTCCCTGACCAAACGTAAAAGAGATATAAAAAATAACAATTTTCTTGACCAAACGTAAAAGAGATATAAAAAATAACAATTTTCTTGACCAAACGTAAAAGAGATATAAAAAATAACGATTTTCTTGACCAAACGTAAAAGAGATATAAAAAATAACAATTTTCTTGACCAAACGTAAAAGAGATATAAAAAATAACAATTTTCTTGACCAAACGTAAAAGAGATATAAAAAATAACGATTTTCTTGACCAAACATAAAAGAGATATAAAAAATTACAATTTTCTGACCAAACATAAAATATTTCATTAATATCGATGTTATGTACAAAATTTTGTTAAACTTGTGCATAATATCGATATAAGTTGTATATGTTTATGTATTTGTATGTACAGGATTGAGTCATAAACTAATGAACCAATCATTATGAATTTTGGAACACCGCTGCTAAGTGTAAGGAGTCATAATATGGGCTGTATTTCGTTTAATTTAGTTTCATGCAAAGAGGGTAAAAAGGGTGTAATCCCTTTGTGAAAATTCAAAAACCTCCGATTTTAATGAGATTTTAACAATCGGTATTAGATATTAATTAATAAATATTTCCTAAATTTCAGTTTCTTTTGAGTATTTTAAAGGGATTTAGGAGCATAAAATGAGCACATAATCCCATTTGAAAATTCAAGTATCAACTTTTTATTGCATTTTATCCATAGTTATTAGACACAAATTAAACAAGATTCTCTGAATTTAAATTTCTTCTTAAGACCTCTTGACTTTTAGACATATTCTAGATTTATAATCATGTGATGGATTTTGATCAAAATTGGAATAACGATTCTAGACTTAAGGTTTAGTATTTTAATTTGAATCTTTGTAAGGGGGCGTAAAAAAACGTGCAAAACTGTTCTGTTTGGGAATTGGTTGTATATATATATATATATATATATATATATATATATATATATATATATATAAACCAAAAACGTGAATTGTCCTATTTTGTTTATGTGAATAGTTTTAATAACAAAAGGTAGATAAAACTTAGTTTTGTCAATGATTTAGGTCAATTATTAGTCCGTGTTTTCAAACACAAAAATTGTATTTTCAATCTGTTTCATCGATTTTAATATTTAGTCATGATCAATGTTTTATTTTTAGTCATAAATAAATATGGAGGAGTTTTTACCCTCTAACTAACACCTACTCTCCTTACGATCAATAGCACCAGGATCAAATATTTAGTAAGAGATTATTTTTTATCCACCGTTTACTTCAATGTAAAATAATATCAAAATATTAGTTTTACAACGGTTACAAATAATAATATGTTACTTTAATTATTTTTTTGTATAAATAATATAATAGTACATTGTAATAATTATTTATTTTGGTGTTCAACTGCATGTTATCTTACAGTAACATTATTGCACAAAATCGCGTTTCTTCTTTTCTTTTTCTAGATTTTCCGAATTGCCGAAACAAAAAAAAAACGACAAGTACAGTATATATTATTTCGTTAAACGTCTTCTTTATTAACTAGAAGTAAGCATCCAAATATGAAAGTAAGTAATGTATATTCTGAAAATAAAGTTTCATTTATTTGTTCATATTTGTAGATGTCGGTAGCAATGTAATCACTTTTCATTCGTTCAAAATACATTTAAATTCTATTTCATTAAACTACATATTGCCAACATAACTTTATTTAAACTGTCTCTTTAGTATAACTAATAACTGGTTACAATATTGAACGGAGTCAACAATTCGAGTTATAAATGGGTCCAGGAAATACCGAGAAAATTAAATGTTTCAGCAATATGTATATGAATACAATTATTAGACGATTTTTTAGAAAATACTTTTTAGCTTTTATTGAAATGAACACCTTAATAAATTACTAAATGAATCGTGCACTTGTTACACTCTTTAGTCTATACAAATAAAATGATGTGACAATTTTTCGTGTCTATACGTGTGTCTCGCCTCTACGCGACTTACGCATTTTCATTATTTCTTATTAATCCATTATTTATTGAAATCAAAAATACAATATCATAACAACACGAAATTTTTTTTTAATTTACGAAATTAAATCAACCCTAATGCATTTCAAAATCGACCACAATGTATTTATTATTTGACCTCATATTGGAAATGCTATTTTTAACTTTCCTTTCAAGACAAAAATTGTAAAGATAACGATATTTGAAATTATTTTACCTAAGAAACTTTCCGACCAGTAATATATTTCCACACAGGGCAACGCCGGGTGATTACCACTAGGATCTAGATACATAGCGAATGCGAACACTGGCGAATCATAATTTTTCCCCGTCACCTTTTGACGGATGGTGTGCACTAGTTAACAGTATAAGGCATAATAGTGTAGGCCTTTTTGCGCTAGCAAGAAAATAAATTGCGACAGTGTTGTATTATTTGGTTTTCTATCTATACCAATATGATAGGCGCGCGTCTGTCTGTCCGTGTCCAGCTCACTACTTTAAAGTTAAAAGATCTACGAATTTAAAAGTTGATAAGAACGATATTTAGATTTTCGAATGTGTATGTTGGGGTCATATTTATATACTTTCTTTTAAAACAGACAAATACACAACCAAACGTACATGCATAATGAACAAGAACACAAGTCAGTCGTGAGACCGCATACTTTCGACTGACAACGTAAGGATATGCCAAAGTCTTATCTGGGTCTTACTTCTCCATAATGTATAAAATATTCCCGAAGTTATGCCATGGAAACGTTGATAACTCAAAAGCTATTTAAATGGTCAGGCTGAGATTTTGCATGGCGGTTACTGTTATCAAAGAGCATCAAATATATGCATCAAATTTTGAGCAATCGGAAGTTTAAGTTCCGTCAAAATTTCCACTTTGAGCGAACTTTTCAATGTCATGGTTAAAAGTCAAACCCAAGGGCATATACGATGTGGCCCTTGGTTGGTAACAATATGGGTCAAGTAGCGAGTCTCTACAATGAACAGAACAGAAGTTATCGGTAAAAGAATGACTTTCGCCTTTTCCGTGAGCTTGACCTTGACCTTTGAACTAGATATCCGGCAATAAAATCATTTTAAAGTTAGACGATGATTGATACTTTGACCAAGTTTGATCAAGCCATGTTGACACTAGGCTGTACACAAACAGACATAGTGACGAACGCGACTGAAAATATAAGCTTGGCGGAGATAATGAGCGTCATATTTACATACGGGGGTGGAGGCATCACCGTAAATGAACAATATAGCTGAATAAGGCCGGTAGCACATCGGCCAAAAGGTAGTAGAAATGTAAATGTCGACGTTGATGAAGACAATAGTCCGAAGACAGGCGATGAAAATAATGGGTGAGGATATGTAAACTGTGAATTATTTTGGTCGAATAAACGAATTTCGGTAAAAAACAATGTGAATTGAAAGACTCACCTTTATCAAATTTTTTTTCACTGTGGACCGATGTCCTGTTAGAAATTCGTGCGATAATGTCCGAGCGTTTTTTGTCATTATGTCCAAAAAAAAGAAAGAAAAAATCCCTTTGTTTCAATATTTATAAAATATACAAAGAGAGGAAGATGTATATATTTATATATGTTGTGGAGTGATAGTACCACCCCTCACGAATACATATTGTATTAGACTGGGTTCTATATGAAGAATAAAAGATATAATTGATTAATAATATTGTCTTCAGCGTATATTCATTTTTTGTACTGTCGACTCCGAATAAAGATACATGCATATATTTTTAGTTGAAGTGTTATTTTTAGGCGAATTTCGGTGAGATCTGATCAAATAAAACTTGATTTGCGCCGTTATGAGTATCTGTCTCTAGGTCTCTTCTAACTTTTGTAACTGCTTATCTTTTTTTATTTTTATTTTACCTTTCATAAAATAACAGACGAATAGAACTAAGAAGGGCAAAACCATTAGTTAACGAGGAATGTTGTTTCGGATTAGCTTAGAAAATACAATAAAAACACGCCTTTCATACGACAACCAATATTGTTTAAATCCTCATTTGAATAATAAAAAAACCGCTTTATAACTCTCATTTATTGGACCCCGTCTATCGATAATCTCGCCGCCCTGGGCAACAAAAACGAACCATTGAAATAATCTAAAGAGTTTTGCGCTTCCAATTGGAAATAATTGGATTAGGAATTAAAACTTCCCGACATTGCAGCCAGAAACGATGACTCAATGTCTCACTGTGAGAATAGATTTACCGCTTTAAAATGCGGATGAAGTTTTAAGTCAATGAATATCTTTAAGCTGTAATCGGAAGTAAAAAATAAATAAAAAAGGCAATTTGAAATTAACCTTTTGTGAATACTAAGTCGCTCGGGTTAATCAAAACCTCATTTGGACAAAATAGTTATTGTTTACGCCAGAAATAGATTTACAGAGATATATCAGCAATTTTGACTGACATAAATGTTGATCAGACAAATCAAATGCAACGAGAATGATAACATTGTAAATACATTAGAAAAATGTGAGCCGTTGGGTCACCTATTCATCTCGGGTTAGATTATTTGAATCAGTAAAAAGTGAGTTTGCAAAGCTAGTTAAATATTTACATGACAAAAGACCAAATTAGTCGTTTCCCGCTTGCTATATCTACCACTCTGTCTATCTCCCTCTCCCTCTCCCTCTCTCTCTCTCTCATATATATATATATATATATATATATATATATATATATATATATATATATATATATATATATATATATATATATATATAACATTAAATGAATTAAAACATTACAATTGTTCCAAGAATTAGAACATCAAGTCCAGTATGGCGTACGATCGTTTCCAAAACAGTTTGGAAATACTTTATTTTATTTTATTAATTAATAAAGCTAATCCAAAACGTCTCCTCTTCAGCGCCTTTAGCAACGCGTCTTACAGGCTCGTTGTAGAGAAACATCCACTGATATGTTAGTAGTATAGGGGGGGGGGGGGCACAATGGTACCTATAAATCAAAACACTGGTACATACAAATGAAATAATCCAATATTTTCCATAGATTTTCGCTTTCAAATTATGCAATAAATTAATTAAAGTAGCAAATTCTTTTGTCAGAGGGTAGTGAAAACAATAGAATAGAAATAATAATAGAAATAAAATAATAGAAAAAAGAATAAGATAAAAAATATAAAATAAAGAAATAATAAAAAATAAAAATAAAAATAAAAATGAAAAATATTTTTAAAAATATAAAAAATAAATGAAAATAAAATAATAAAATAATAAAATAATAAAATACAAAATTAAAAAAAATTAAAATAAAAAATGAAAAAAAAATACAGAATAAAAATAAAGAGATGAAATAATTGAAATTAAAATAAAAATAGAAATAAAAATTAAAAACATGAAAATAAAAATAGAAATAAAAATAAAATTAGAAAATAACGGTTGAATAGTATCAAGGGTTTTTTTACAAAAGTTTTTTTAGGAAAACGTCTTGCAAGAGGATGTGTAGGGTAAGAGGGTAGGAGGAAGAGTCTAGGGGAAGATATGGACAAAGATAATTATGGGGGGGAGAAAAACCCCTTATAAAAAACTATTATGGGGAAAAGAGACAGGAATGATAAGGAAATAGGAGGTGTAATAAAAGAAGGGGTTTAGTTGGGACTATGCCAACAGCACTGGACATATAAGTGTATGAATATATATGAGATATAAGGGAGGGGAAATATATATATATATATATATATATATATATATATATATATATATATATATATATATCCATTAAATGAGAATTATATTTTTCTAATTATCCATCACGAATTGTTCCAATCAAAATAATTAACATTATTACCAATTGCAAAATTATTATTATTATTATTATTATTATTATTATTATTATTATTATTATTATTATTATTATTATTATTATTATTATTATTATTATTATTTATTATCATCATTACTACTTTGGCTACCATTATCTCTATTATTACCATAACAACCTCTACTATTATTATTAGTTCTATAAATATTCTTCTTCTTCTTCTTATTATTATTATTATTATTATTGTCATTATTATAATGATAATTATTAAGATTATTATGGTTACCATTGGTATCATTATTATCATTATTATTGCTACTATTATTATTATTACTATTATTATTAATAATATTATTAGTATTATTGCAACCACTAATTTTATTATTATCAATAAAATTATTCTTATTATCATATTTACAACTATTATGATTAATATTATTGCTATCTTCTTTATTATTATTATTTGTACTCACTAGGAGTTCTCACACAGATCATCGTCAGTGATTCCTCATTGACAACAACCAGTGGTATTTCCTGGAGTCTGAGTGACAACAAGTCTCCCCAGACTTCCAGTGTTCTTCACCTCTTTTCGATAACGATGCGGTATCGCAACAGTCTCTTACCATTGATTTCTCGCCGGTAAGGACAATTGGTCTTCTATGGCTACCAAGCCTCCCCAAGATCTCAGCACTCTCTGCACTTTTCCAGTGGAGGTCTGGTTTGTGCTGTCCCTCCTCGGTCTTCTCATCCTCCTCGACCCTCTACAAATATGTTGTCTGGTGTCAGCCTAGGCCGGCATCATTTAAAAAAAAAAAAAAAAAAAAGTCAAACTATTGCTACTATTTCACGAAAGAAATTATAGGAAATTACAACATGCCCGCCAGCGATTAAGTCGTTGCATTCAAGTTCGATTTCAAAGCCTTTAAAAAATAAAATATAATTTTATTTCTGGATAAAAAATACAATGTAAAAATAATTAATAACTTTCATCCAAACTGGGCAAATATAAGACATTTCTTCACATTTTCTTCATATCGGAAAACATTTCACAGTTTTTTGTTTACATACCCTAAAACAAAACTTTTTTTACTCATCGTTTTTCTTCTATCGTGTTGTTTTTCAATTAAAAAAATAACATTCTATCTCTTTTAAAATGATTAGTTGAATCCTAACAAGTGAGGAATTATAAATAACACGATAACAGAAACACGCATACAAAAAAAGCAAGTGATGTGAGAACAGTGATCAAAGTGATAACTAATCTGCCACCTAATTGAGTATAGCGACATTGCTTTTTGATTCACCTATGAAAAACGCTTTTCAGCTGCTTCTGCAGTTTACATCACCTATGTTAAACGCTTTTAAGACTATTGACTTCATCAACATTACGTATTTTCTTAATATGTTACAATGGAGTGGGGTAAGAAATTAGGTATTGACAGGACCATTTGGTCTACTTAGTGTTGTCCGGGATCAACAATTTTAAGATAAAAGCATTACTTTTGGAAACTGGTATGTATGTATTACATCTCTTCGGACTTGCTTTCATCAACATCATTTATCTTCATCATATTCTGAAATAGGGGAGGGGGGTAGAAATTAGGTATAGACCGGTGCTATTTGTTCTACTCGGCATTGTTCGAGATCAATAATCATTATTAATATTATTTTTCTTAATACTTTGATTTTACCGATACTTTTGGCAGTTCTGTGAAGACCTCCTTACTAACATTACAGTAGAGAAAGATAAAGAGACGGTTAGAGAGAGAGACAGAGCGGGGGGAGATAGAAGTTTTAACATCAGAATGTTACACATATTATTTAACTTCTATTTTTTTATGTCCCGAAGCAATAAATGTAACATTACACTATTACATTTAAAGCAGATGGGGGTGAATTACATTATTATTAGTTTTTAACACATTTAAACAAGAGAAGAATCATATGGGAAAAAGGGAAATAGAGGGTTTAAGGAGGGAGGGAAATAATGGGGGGGGGGGCCAGGGAAAGAGAGACGGCTAGAGAAAGGAAACGAGTTGAACTTTTTATATAAAGATGTTACACACACTATTTAATTTCTACTACTTTGTTTTTTTATCGCCGGGTAGCCTGCTAGTATATATATATATATATATATATATATATATATATATATATATATATATATAGAGAGAGAGAGAGAGAGAGAGAGAGTAGTAAGTTTTTGAAAGGCTGTGGGCAATGCAATTCCGGGTAAGATGCAAGTTGAAAGGAAAGGAACAAAAACAATAACAATAAATCGAATACGATATAAGACTTACTATTTATTTTTCCTTTTTTTTTTTTCCTTTTTTTTTTTTTTTTTTTCTTACATAACAGCAAGAGTGTTTTAGCTGTTCGTGTGATGTCCGGGTGATTAAAAATCACTATTTGATATTTCGGGAAAAGACATCCCTTTTTCAAAAATAATTAGACCAGAAGAAGAATAATATTTTATTCTTCTCCGACTGTGTAGAGAATAATACAAAACAAAATGGCTGCCAGATATAGACCGCAGCAAAAAAGCAGTTTCACAGGGAATATAAATTAAGTTAAGTTTTATTTTAATATTATGTTAAATATATGATTGGTGTTTAGAATATTAGTGTAATGTTGGTTAGGTGTATGGTGTTCGATAAACTGTTAGTTTTGATAATATATATATATATCATTTTTTTATTTTATTTTTTTTTATTTTTTATTTGAATATTTACTTTGTTTTATCTTCGTATTTTTATTTTGTTTATCTTTCTATCGTAATTTAAGAATTTTGATATAAAGTAAAGTAATTAGTCTCATATTTTAAATATTCTAGATCTATCTACTTATCGATTTCGATTATCATCTATTAAAGAAGTGTTATTAACACAACATTACACTAATATTCTAAACACCAATCATATATTTAACATAATATTAAAATAAAACTTAACTTAATTTATATTCCCTGTGAAACTGCTTTTTTGCTGCGGTCTATATCTGGCAGCCATTTTGTTTTGTATTATTCTCTACACAGTCGGAGAAGAATAAAATATTATTCTTCTTCTGGTCTAATTATTTTTGAAAAAGGGATGTCTTTTCCCGAAATATCAAATAGTGATTTTTAATCACCCGGACATCACACGAACAGCTAAAACACTCTTGCTGTTATGTAAGAAAAAAAAAAAAAAAAAAAAAAAAAAAAGGAAAAAAAAAAAAGGAAAAAAAAAAAAGGAAAAATAAATAGTAAGTCTTATATCGTATTCGATTTATTGTTATTGTTTTTGTTCCTTTCCTTTCAACTTGCATCTTACCCGGAATTGCATTGCCCACAGCCTTTCAAAAACTTACTACTACTATACCCAGCAATGCTTCAAGCAAACTACCATTCTCTCTCTCTCTCTCTCTCTATATATATATATATATATATATATATAGAGAGAGAGAGAGAGAGAGAGAGAGAGAGAGAGAGAGATAGATAGATAGATAGATAGATAGATAGATAGATAGATAGATATCTTTCTCCCAGCAACAGCTTATATAATTTTACTACCCGTGGCGTTATTCCCTTTTGTTAATAATTGACGACTTTATTCTTTCATTCAATTATTAGGATCGACTAATACAGAGAGAGGGGGAGAGGTAGAAAGTAAGAGAGAGAGAGAGAAAGATATAGAAGCGATAGTGATAGATAGATAAGGGTGGGAATTCAAACAATATATATTGAGAGAGGACGAAAGCGATAGACAGAGTATGAGATGAGGCATTGAAATTTAAGATTAATTAAAACAATTAAAATGGATTTTCTTATAATTCAATGGAATATTTTAGCATGCATTTTGTGTGATTATAGTTTATAGGAATAGCCATATGGAAGCAAACGTTGATTAACTCAGCTTATAGATTTGTTAAAAGTGCTTTGATGCTTATATATATATATATATATATATATATATATATATATATATATATATATATATATATATATATATATATATATATGTATTAATAAAAGTTTTTAAAAAGGTTTAAGGCAATGCGAAGATCCGGGTTGCTGGAAGCTGTGAAGAACAAAATGCATTTTAGCCTGACGATTCCCTACGGGGATGAAACGCGGAAACCTCTGTGTAGCTTAATTGCCATAAATATATTTTCATAACTTACTAATTAGCTCTACTCACGTATTGAGCACTGTTGAAGTAAATACTGAAAATTGATACATAAAAGGTTATATCTCCTTATAACATTTTATGTGGATACATAAAATCTCGAATGCAATGCAACCCTCGTGGTCTGTATTATATACTTATATTTACGCTCCCACAAAGCACGAGGGTTTCCATTCTATTCGAGGATGATTTTTCTTTATCTTCTTTTATTATTTTTTAGACAATACAGGTTCATGTGTGGGGACTAGGATATTTTGGTCTCGTCAATTTTACAGGGCTACTCCTGGATACAGGTCCCACTAGTGAAATAATATATTTTGTATATATATATATATATATATATATATATATATATATATATATATATATATATATATATATATATATATATATCAGTTTCGGTATTTAGTTCAACGGTGTTCTATTGAACATATATATATATATATATATATATATATATATATATATATATATATATATATATATATATATATAGTCTTCAGTGCGGCTAAACTAGCACCCATCCCAAGCCAGGGATCAAACTTTCAACTATCTTGTTGATAGTCAGCAGCTCTTACAACTGATCTACTGGAGAGGCGCTCGTAAATGATATCTACAATGTATTTATATATATTGACCGCTACTTGACACTGCTCTATCTGTTTGTTTACAAAGAGCTTTGTTTTAAGCTAAGAAGCAGCAGACGATATCATTTAGTCATTTGGTTGGGTTTTTTATATTGACAATTAAACATATTTAAATATCTTTTTTACGAGGAAGCATTAACGAAGGGGAAACATTGTTCTCTGTCACCCATACGTGATGCCCCCCATACGTGGAGTGTATATATTTATAAAATATAATTATTGACAGACACATGCTTCGCCGGTTACGGCTCATCAGCAGCGCTGAATAGAATGAGATTCGAAACCGGGACCCCAGTGACTGAAGTCTCCCTTGGCATTTTGTTAATGCTTCCTCATAAAAAAGATATTTGTCAATATCGCAAAAAATGACTACATTATATGTGATATATCTTGTCTGCTGCTAGCAAGTTTCGTGACCCAGTGGTATATCCATTGCACATCCTTGCATATAGGAATAAACAGACTTATTATTTTTACTTATGCAAGAAGAATGTCTTAACAGATATGTCACAGTTTATGAATTTTAGAATAACACCAAAGTAGAATAGTAGTACTAGTTGTGATGCAACGGGTCATGAGTACGCCTAATATATATATATATATATATATATATATATATATATATATATATATATATATATATATATATATATATATATATAAGTAAATTTCGTGTACAACAGAATGGTAGGATTAATTTTAGAGGAAGCATTATTAAAATCAATGAAACAGACGAGTGGGGGAAAAAAAAGGAAAATTGTTAAAATTACCTTAAGGCCTTGTCGTCTGACCCTCTGAGAGGAAACGTCAGAATGGTAAATTAAAAACTAAAAGTCGAATGAGAAATGAAGGGAAAAAAAAAAAAAAAAAAAACTTATTTCAGTTGGAGGAAACGATTGAGAAGGGAAAAAAAAAAAAAAAAAAAGTAAATCTCTCAACGTTATGGTGGCTTTGAATCATTAAAGATCTCCAACTGATGTTTCAAAATCTTTTGTCTACACAGGCTAGGTCGATAGTTGTTAATGACTAACGCCTCAAGAATATTGAGATGGTAGTTCGACCTGGCACTGTGTAAAACAGAAAACCACCCATCGGAATACCTGTCAGAACAACTATTTGTACTAACGAGGTGATTACCGATGGCTGATTCCTGTGCCTGGAAGTTCCCGGATGATCTCGAAACCTTGTGTAGGCGAATATCACGTGGTATGTGTTGGGATATTCTAAATTCTAATCTTTGGGATGTCTTGCCAACGTAGTCAGCTCCACACTGACACATGAATTTATAAACTACAGAATTCTTTTGAATGGCTGGCAAAACATCCTTACGAAAAGAAGAGAAAAAGGTTCGAGTCGTGTAAACTACCCTCAACATGGTTGCCGGAAAACAACGTTGAGTAGAAGAAGAAATCCTTTTAACAATGTCAAGGCCATCAGAACCCAACCAAGGGAGTTTCAAATAAATAGGGCAACGTGACGGGCCAATAAATTTACCACCATTAAATAAAGCAACTTTACGTGCAATGGTGCCTTTTATAGTATTGATGGGATATATTTTTTTTCCCCACTCGTCTAATTCATTGATTTTAATAATGCTTCCTCTAAAATATATATATATATATTGTTGAATATAAGAGACAACTCATGTCTAGATATCCTTTGGTAGATCCTTTCAATAGTACGAATCAGGATCTTAGTTTCGGAGGGGCTGATGAATTTGCCATAGTTTGGATTTGTCTCCCAAGTACTTTCAGACCCATCCGGGACATCTTCAGCTAAATGAGGTTAATCAGGTACAGACCATGTGTTAGTATTATATAAGGTTTTGGCGGGAATTATGTACGAAACTATAGACAAGTACGAAACTATAGACATTTTAGAATATTATTACTGATATTAAAGTTTATTCTATTAATTAGTTTTCTGAATTCCAATCGGTTAGTTAAGTGTTGGGCTATGGCACTAGTATCAGACAAATGCATCGTCAATCTTCTCGACAAAGTCGTGGTAGTCAAACCTATATATATGTTTTTTTCTTGGTTGTCGGAGACACAGTCTCCCAAAGGACATTTAAACTCATAAACAAGGTTTGTCTTATCCAAAGCTCTAATGGAGGGGGAATAATTATTTGTGATAATAAGGTTAGTGGTTTTTACTTTATAGTAGAAAATGATCAGTTTTACTTTTTTATTTGGGTCAGTAGGGAATACGTTCTTATTAATAATATTTCTTAGAACTTGTTCATCTATTTTATAATTCTGATGGAACTGGTTACAATAAAATAGTTTAATAGTTGTGTTAAGTGAAGAATTGGATTTATTTTTTTATTTTTTTATTTTTTTATTATTATTATTATTATTACTATTATTATAATAATAATATCATCATCATCATCATCATCATCATCTATATATTAATACGCTAAGGTGTACGTACGTGTGTCACGCTTCCGGCAAAAACTCTGCGCATGCGTGCCGCACCTAGATTTTGAAAAACATTCAATTAGCCTTATTTTTTAAATATTTTGAAGTGTTTCCCTTTGGCGTAACGGTAAGCGATCTATTATTTTGTCTTTGGCTCGACTGGTTTATAGTTCGATCCCAACCAACCTCTAAGATTTTTTTCTACATTTCGAGGGGAAGGGGAAGAAATAATGCATTTTTTTTAATCACCTGGTCAAAAATTACTTTTTTGTGTTGCTTAAAACTTAAAACTATTTTTTGTTTTTTATTTTGGCGTTTTTAAGGGCATTGTCTATTTAATCACGTTAACTGCTTAAAAATTAGGGTATAATTGGTATTTCTTAAAACGGGAAAACCATTTATTTCCTTTCTTTTGGTTGTAGAGAGGGCCAGTATTATTTTTTTGTTGTTTTATTTTTTTGAACGGATGGCATATCAACCTTTTTTAGTAGATATGCGCAGTGTCCATCGTACACGAGTTACTATTTAAAAAAATGATTTCACTCTTATCCAGAAGGGGGGGACTCATAATAAAGCAAGCGTAACTTACTAACAAATAGAGGGTGCTTTGTTACATTAGGACCCGCGTTAACTTTGACCCCGTCGTTAGAGTTAGGGTCAGTGTGGCAGACGATAACTTTGTCAACCTTTTCAGTTTTATTTTCAAGAAACATTGCAAATAACAAAAAAAACGAACACAGTGTAAATAAAAATTTAAAAAAATTTATTTATTTTTAGGAAACAATTCTCAACAAGTGGCAATAAATACAATTTTATTATTTATTTTTTGCATTTTTTTTTTAATCAACTGGTTAAAAAGTACTTTTTTGTGTTGCTTAAAACTGAAAACTATTTCTTGTTTTTATTTTGACGTTTTTTAGGGCATGTCTATTTAATTACCTCAACTTTTTAAAGTAGTGTATCATTGGTATTTCTTAAAACGTTAAAACCATTTATTTTCTTTCTTTTGGTTGCAGAGATGGCCACTATTATTTTATTTTTTTTGAACGGACGTTAAGCAATGTTTTTTTTTTTAATGATAGTTTTAACTAATTATTATTTATTTTTTGATTTGTTTCTTTTTTTTGGAGGGGGGACTTTTTAACTTAAAAAAAATTATGTTTACGTTTTCTATTGCACCAAGCGCGGGCTAAGGTTAGGGTATCATTGGTATTTCTTAAAGCGTTAAAACATTTATTTCTTCTTTTTTATGAGGTGAGGGGCGAGTATTTATTTTAAAAAAAACAGACAATAAGCAATGTTTGTTGTGTTTTTTAAGTGAAACACAGAGAGCGCGTACGAAAAATAGAGAGAGTTTGTGTTCGTAAGAGAGGGATAGAGAGAGAAAATAGTAATTTAGTACAATTTCGTTTTCTTTCGGTAACCTGCCAGTTTTTAGGTATATCAACCCTTTTTAGTAGAGTGTCCATCGTACACGCGTTATTTGAATGCAAATTATTATATTTTTAATTATTTCACTCTTATCCAGGGGGGGGGGGCTGCTCATAATAAAGCAAGCGTAACTTACTAACACATAGAGGGTGCTTTGTTACATTGAGACCAGCGCTAACTTTGACCCGTCGTTAGGGTTAGGGTCAGTGGGGGTTTAGGGTTAGCTATAAAGTTCAGGGTCATTGGGGGTTAGGGTTTAAAGTTAGGGTCAGGGTCAAAGTTAGCCCGGGTCCCAATGTAACAAAGTACCAAATAGAGACGTAAAAATAAGACATGGGTAATGATATTGTATAGTTAACATCTGAGAATTTTTTTTTCTATTTCAAATATTTATTTAGTTATTTTGTCAAATTCGTCAAACAAAAATGGCGTTCGCTTATTTTAGGTGGGGTGGTCGCTAATTTCAGATTTTATAAAAGGCTAAAGTGTCCATTACAGAAGAGGATTTATTTACATTAACGACTAACCCGAGATGTAGGGGAAGGTGCCACTCTTTTCCCAGGATTGCTTCATTGTCCCTGATCCTGATCTTATAATACTGAGAGTTTTAGCAATGTTTTTTTTTAGTCTTTTCTATGACTCAACCGAGGATAGAACTCTAGTATCCCGTTCCATTAGCGGAAACGCTTACCAAATGGGCCGGTTTCAGGCTTACGATATTTATATATTTATTATTATTTTTTTTTTATATTTAAAATTTCTTCTTATATTAATACGATAGAGTGTGTGTTATTTATTTTGTGTGTCACGATCTGACACTCCTATTTAAGAAGATTTAGTATTTACTTTTGCCCCTGAAAACGGGGGAGGGGTACGGAGAGGGGAGGGAGCGAGTTAGAGGGGAATCGCGACCGATGGTGACTGCTGAAGAGACAACTTTTGCCCCGGCAACCGAGTAATATAAATAAATATATATATACTTCCATCCCGTCACGCAAAATTTTGGTGAGTAAAATATGTGCATATTTCTAGCCACCGGATAATATTATTAACAGTAAATTATACAGATTGATGTAGAAAACACTGTGGAATTTCCACAGGGTCGCGCTAGTTATTATTATTATTATAATTATTATTATCGTTTGAATTATTTTTAAACAGTCAAATTTGTTGGTAGATTACGTAGTTTGGGAAGCCATTATTAACTAGAGTTTTTTTTTATATTGATAAGTTCATGTTGGAAGATAGTAGGGGAGAGGGCAATTAGTTTTGCTCAAGTTAGTAAGTTTTTAATAATGGCTATTTTATATCTAAAATGGCATTCACTAAGGAAGTTAAGGGTACAGGAGTTTTCGTTAGTGGGTTTTTGATGTAGAGAATTCATTATGATTAGTGTCTATTAAAACGTCTAAAAAGGGATTTTTTTTTATTAATGTTTAATTTGTTTATGAGTTTAAATGTCAACCAAGAGAAAGACATATACATAGGTTTGACTACCACGACTTTGTCGATAAGATTGACGATGCATTTGTCTGATACTAGCGCTATGGCGCTAGTATCAGACAAATGCATCGTCACTTAACTAACGACCACTCCTGCCCCCTATCAGAATTCAGAAAACACTTAGTTTCTACTAAGTGTTACAAAAATCTTAGAATATAGTACTAACAAACAAAAACTCCATATATTAGAAACCCTATATA
>OY744515.1:71433898-71438898 GCA_963556195.1 Sepiola atlantica
CTCTCTCTTATATATATATATATATAGCAGGTGTTTTTCAACGCCGCGTTGCCCGGGAGAAAGATTTTCACTGTATTTTATTATACTATTGTATACCAGAAAAGGTACTTGGCGTTGCTCGGAAATCAGTGCTCAATATCCTAGATAGAGCAGGTGTGTGCAATAGTACATTTCCTATGTGATATATGTTTGATGCAGAAGGGCAAGACAAAAAACTCAGCGTTTCCTGGGAATACACTAAAAATATATAGGGTTAATTATATTATTAAGGGGGAGAGAAGATAAGGAACTCGGCGTTACCCGCAAACAATTCTTTAAAAAATATAGATTTCTTTATATTTTTTAGGAAGGAGGAGGGGGACATCATCATCATCATCATTATTATTATTATTATTATTATTATTATTATTATTATTATTATTATTATTATTATTATTATTATTATTATTATTATTATTATTATTATGATGATGATGATGATGATGATGATGATGATGATGATGATGATGATGATGATGATGATGATGATGATGATGATGATGATGATGATGATGATGATGATGATGATGATGATGATGATGATGATGATGATGATGATGATGATGATGATGATGATGATGATGATGATGATGATGATGATGATGATGATGATGATGATGATGATGATGATGATGATGATGATGATGATGATGATGATGATGATGATGATGATGATGATAATAATAATAATAATAATAATAATAATAATAATAATAATAATAATAATAATAATAATAATAATAATAATAATAATAATAATAATAATAAAAAAAAAACAAGAGAGAGAAATGGGCTGGGCGGAGGTGAAAGAGGGATGGGGAAAACGGGGAAGGGAAAAGAGAGAAATATAAGAAAAATAGAGACGGGTTGAGAGAAGTAGAGAGAAATGAGTATTAATATAAAGATGTTACACACTCTTTTTAACCTCTTCTATTTTGTTTTTATGGTCCCAGGCAACGCCGGGATGCTCTACTAGTTTAAAATAAAGGAAATGTTCATATAATGTAAAGTGACGTCATTTCGTGGAATGATTATCCCTATTTATCAATTCACTACGATGACTGGATTTGACACAAAGTCGGTTTTATGTTGGAGAAATCTATCCCCCCTCTAGATTGGGTAAACAAATTCATTTGCCCCAGGCAAGAAGGATTTCTCTTTCTCGAGGACAGAAAAGATGCGACACTGTGATCCTTACCCGAAAGTCTGGTATTACCGAAGAAGAAAAAAATTAAAATAAAATTATCTTTGAAATGCTATCAGGTAAGCTATTAAAACCCTGTTTATTCTAAAATATAAAGTTAGCTTCTAGGATTTTCAGACTCTGTAATTGATAGTAATTTATCTGATATATCAATGTTTGATTCTGACTAGCCAATTTTTCGTTTTTATGCAAAAGAAATGTATTCAGCTTTCATTTATTTCGAAAGATACTTATTCCGTATCGGGACATTGTTACACTGTAGTTACTTTTCAATGATTTTCTTCGCCTCATCTGCTGCCTACGTCGTTAATAAAAAACAATCTACATTTCTCTATCGATGGCCGCTTTCAGATTTTAAAAAATCCATATGCTTTACATAAATATTAAACTTATATGAGCGGCCTTAGGAGTCATCATAACATTTATTCATGAAGATGCCTTTAGAAAGTACTTCAGCATAACCTGGGAACCTGACAACCTGGGTTCGTTCCACAGAAACCTTTTCACTTAGGATTTTGGCAACCTTCACGTGGTCCCTCCTGATGTCTTTCTAGAAAGATATGCCAACAATAGAATCATACGAAATGAATGAATGAGCTTATCCACACATGTGTTGCAATTCGTTTTTTTGTTTTGCTTTTGTTTTGTTTTTTATTTAAAGGGAAAAGGTATTTTTCTTCATTACAAACGCTTGCCTCGTCAACGGCTACGATGCTACTTATAAGATCAACACGTTAATATAATTAATACATACGCTGGTAATGACACGTTTTTATTTACTTTATTTTAATGATTGACACTACGCTTTCAAAATCTTAATTAAAGTGATACACTACAACCAATTATTTCGAAACATTTCACACTTAGGCAAGCGGGCTGCAACAAAGTATTTTCTTTGTTTAAAAGCGCTCACTTCTTTATCGGTCATGTTACTGATACATTCGTCAACTTTACTCTGTTTTAGTAAAAAAAAAAACGGAATTGCTGATGTTACTATCATCTAATGCTTCATTGGCTAACCGCTTGTTTGACACTTCTAATACTACTAATAATAACAAGACACTGACCACCAATACCAAGATGAAGGTATACCGAGCTAGTTTGATCAGAACGCTGCTTTACGGCAGTGAATCATGGACTCTCAACTCCCACCAAGAGAACGGACTCAACACCCTCTTCCTGCGCAACTTCAGGCGAATGCTGGGAATCACCTAGCAGGACCGCGTTTCAAATAAGAGCGTCCTTGATCAGACGGACACCCCAAGTATGTTCGCTCTGCTCACTAAACGTCTACTCGAGTGGCTTGGTGAGTCCAGGCGAATGGACGATGGGAGGATCTCCACGGACATTCTATTCGGCGAGCTCACTACCGACTCCAGAAAGCAGGAAGACCTATCTAACGCTACAAAGATGTCTGCAAGCGAGACATGAGGGCAGGTGGCATCGACCCAGCATGCTGGGAGTATGTGGCTTAAGACCACAGCAGCTGGAGAAGTGCTGTGAAGGCATGCCCCAAGAAGAGTGAGGATCGACCAGCAATGGAAGTGAAGGAGAGACGGAAGAAGGTTTCATCAGAGCTCTCAGAACAAAATGCCACCTACATTTGTGGCAAATGCAATAGAGCCTGCCGATTCAGGATAGGCCTGCACAGTTACAGCAGACGCAGCAATTTAGCAACAGACTAATCTGAGACGCAGAACTCTATTGTCTTCCTAGACAGACGGATGCCAAAAACTATTTAATTATACAAATACTTTTACTTCTAAAAAGGTTCGCTTAAAAGTAGTCTAATGTTGTACTTTTTTTCATAGTTTAACTTTTATGAATATTACATTCGTTTAAATCCTTAAGTTATTTTATATAGTACAAAATGGTTTCATTATATTTTTTACACACAAAAAGATGGTAGATCCTATTTATCTATTATTAAACAAAATGTGAGTGTATCAACGTTTGTTTCCTAAAGTTTTTTCCTTATCTATATAATAATATGCTAATGCATTTCATATTCGTACGTAGGTTATCACCTTTCACACACATTTACAAAAATGAGATCGTTTGATTAACAAAGATAGTGATTGGTGATTAATCTGATATCGCTAATTAAACAATTTTTGCCTTACTCATTTTAAAATGAATTGGAACAAAATCAAATTATGTCGTCCCGTTGACTAAAACAGTATAATTTTAAATATATATAATTTAAGAAGTGACATATATTTTATTGATTTGAAGAATATTTAGTAGACAATTATTTTACGGTAAGAAGACAGCATATTTATTGTTTTAAAAATAATTAAATTGCTACAATTTTAAATAAATTAATAAATGAGTGATATATTCGTTTTTATTTATTTAAACAATATTTACATATGACAATCATTTTGACGGATGAAGAAAGAGGCATTTTTTTAATAGCATTGATTATTTCAAAAGAAATATTATGAAAATACGGATTCATGTAGAAAGAACCCGTGAAATTTCCACTTTAATATTCAAAATACCTGCTAAAACATACCTTACTTCTGGCATTGAGTTATGATAAAAAAAAATGTTCTAATTGTTCTAATTAGCCGGAATCCATAATAAACTGAACATCTCACGCATATCTCCCCTCCCCCTCTTCCCCTCTCTCTCTTTCTCTCTCCTGGCTATTTGTGTATTTCTCTTGCTCCCTTTCACCCTATGTTGATTCAACCACTCTCTAATATTTCTTAATGGCTCTGTTAGTAATCTAGAGAAAGAGTGACTCTCTTTTTTTCAGCGTCGTAATCTAATTCACATACGTGTGTCTGTATACACCACAAACACGTATATTAGATGGCAAATAATAAGTTTCTTAACTTCTATATAAGAATTGTAATACTTCAATATAATAGTAGTAGTAGTAGTAATAATATTAATAATAATAATAATAATAATAATAATAATAATAATAATAATAATAATAATAATAATAATAATAATAATAATAATAATAATAATAATAAAGTAAAAAGACTTATTAATTTTAGTTATGCAAGAAGAATGTCTTAAGAGACATGCCACAGTTCATGAATTTTCGAATGAAATCAACGTAGAATAAATAAAGGTAGCGGTTGTGACCCTACAGTTCACGGGTATATCTAGTAGTCCATAATAAACCTTTTTCCAGTCGCGTAAAACCTTGGAAATACACCCATTTTAACAAACAAAATAATTTAAATTATACATTATATATGAGGGTAAAGTTTACTGTATAAAATTAACGTAAAATGATCACCAATTTCCTGCGCACATAGCGTAGGGCAGAACGGGTAACCATTTCTTGTGTCTCACGTTTATTTTTCTCGACACTTTTAGTGTCAATGGTTATTGTTTTGGCTTTTTTTTTCTTTTTCAGTAAAAAAACACCCTCTTTAAGACACTTTTCAGATTGTATCATTTCTTCTGCCAAACGTTGGTAAAAATAGAAGCTTAGTCCACAATTTTTGTAACTGATGTTGTTCATGGTAATAACCACCTTTTAGCCATCCTAGCCGTAGCGAGAATGGTGACGTGGGTTTCACGTCTTGACGAGGTGAGGTTCATGGGGGTGGATCTGTTTCTGATCGGGATCTGGTTGTCTACTTTAAGCATTAGCTTAAAGTGAAGATCAGATGCGATTGGATGAGCTTACATCGTATGGAGTTCGGTGCACGACACTAGTTTGTGCATCTGTCGAGGAGCTGGGTATGAGTTCGTGTTCTCTGCATAGGCATGGCACACGCGGTCCTCG
>OY744515.1:71451398-71458898 GCA_963556195.1 Sepiola atlantica
TTTTTTTACCCTCCACATATATAGAAATATTTTTAATTAATTAGCAAAAAAAAATTTTTTTTAGCTCCCTCATAAAAAATTTTTTTTCATCTTCCCCATACATAGAAATATTTTTAATTAAAAAAAAAAAAATTTCTGACCCCCAGCCAAGAAAATTTTTTTTCATCCTCCCCTATACATAGAATTATTTTGAATTAAAAAAAAAAAAAAAAAATTCTGACATCCACCCCCCAATTTTTTTTTTACCCTCCCCCCATACATAGAAATATTCTTAGTTTTGAAAAGAAACAAAAAAATAAAAAAATTTTATCCCCCACCCCAAATTTTTTTTTCATCATCCCCCATATATATATAAATATTTTTTAATTTATTGTTTAAATTTTTGAACCCCCCCCAAAAAAAATTTTTTAACCCCCCCCCCCTGAAAAAAAAACTTTTTACCCTCCCCCATACATAGAAATATATTTAGTTTAAAAAGAAGAGAAAAAAATTCAACCCCCTGGCCAAAAAAAAAAACATTATTTCATTCCTAGATGGCGTTAAAATATTTTTTTTTAAATTTAAAAATGATAACGATGACGTCATATACCTATTACTATGACGTCATGTGCACAATAATGAGTAGGTTAAAAAAAATTCCAAACCTATATCGATGACATCATGTACCTATTACTATGACGTCAGAGAATCCTACATGGCGTAAAAATACTATACAAACCTATAACTACAGTAGCTCTATCTAGAAAACGCCGAGTATTTAGAAAATCAAGTAGGCTTCTAGAGCACAACTGAAATAACTCTTACTCTACCCCCCTCCTGTTCATCTGCACAATATTCCAAAAAGAAGCGTAAATGGCGTTACAATATTATACAAATCTATCACTACAGCAGCTCTATCTAGGATATTGAGCACTTTTTTACCAAACAACGTCGGGTATTTAGAAAAGCAAGGAGGCTTCCAGAGCACTACTAAAATTACTCTTACTGATCCCCCTCCTTTTCATCTGCACAATATTCCGAAAAGAAGCATAAATGGCATTAAAATATTATATAAATCTATCACTACAGTAGCTCTATCTAGGATATTAAGCAGTTTTCTCCCAGACAATACAGAGTATTTAGAAAATCAAGGCGGCTTCAAGAGCACTACTAAAATCACTTTTACTGATTCCCCCTCCTGTTCATCTGCACAATATTCCGAAAAGAAGCGTAAATAGCATTACAATATTATACAAATCTATCACTACAGCAGCTCTATCTAGGATATTGAGCACTTTTATCCCAGACAACACCGAGTATTTAGAAAATCAAGTAGGCTTCTAGAGCACTACTGAAATCACTCTTACTGATCCGCCCTCCTTTCATCTGCACAATCTGCACAATAGTCCGAAAAGAATCGTAAATGGCGTTAAAATATTATACAAAATAGTAGCTCTATCCAGGACATTGAGCGGTTTTCTCCCGGACAACGCTGAGTATTTAGAAAACTAAGGATGCATCCAGAGCACTACTAAAATCACTCTTACTGATCCCTCTTCCTTTTCATCTGCATAATAGTCATGGATATGTATCATGTATCATGGATATGTATCATGTATTGTGGATATGTAGCATGGATATGAATCATGTATCATGGATATGTATCAGGTATCATAGATATGTATCATGTATCATGGCTATGTATCATGTATCATGGATATGTATCATATATCATAGATATTTATTATGTATCATGGATATATATCATAGATATGCATCATGTATCATAGATATGTATCATGTATCATAGATATGTATCATGTATCATAGATATGTATCATGTATCATGTATCATGGATATGGATATGTATCATTTTCAATCCCCTCATGCTATTCTTCATCATTTTCAATCCCCTCATGATATTTTTCATCATTTTCAATCCTCTAATGATATTCTTCATCAGTTTCAATCCCCTCATAATATTCTTCATCAGTTTCAATCCCCTCATGATATTCTTCATCATTTTCAATCCCCTCATGATATTCTTCACTATTTTCAATCTTATTTTAAAAACCTAAATTGTGTTTTTAAACGTGAGTTATCGTTCTTCCTTAGCTATCCTCTAACAAATAAATGTCATTCAAAACCATAAATTGTTTTATGAACTTGAGGTATTACGTAATTAAATTACAATATGATTCAGCAATTTCAAATTACTATAAAATATAATGAAAAATAACTGAAAAGACCCCCCCCCCCTGATGAAATATTCCCCATGGACCCCTAAGGGGTGGGTTTATAGATTCGGGAATACTCCCATCATCTTACTCTGTGAATTTTAAATAAGAATACACTTTTATGTGTTATGTATATTCTTTAACCTTGTTTTAAAAACCTTAATTGTGTTTTAAACGTGAG
Organism: Sepiola atlantica; assembly: GCA_963556195.1. Classification (NCBI taxonomy): domain Eukaryota; kingdom Metazoa; phylum Mollusca; class Cephalopoda; order Sepiida; family Sepiolidae; genus Sepiola; species Sepiola atlantica. The sequence continues at coordinate 71,453,797 of OY744515.1, forward strand.
TTATCGTTCTTCCTTAGCTATCCTCTAACAAATAAATTTCATTAAAACTATAAATTATTTTATGAACTTGAGGTATTACGTAATTTTATTACAATATGACTCAGTAATTTCAAATTACTATAAAATATAATGAAAAATAACTGAAAAGCCCCCCCCCCCCGATGAAATATGCCCCATGGACCCCTAAGAGGTGGGTTTATAGATTCGGGAACACTCTCATCATCTTACTCTGTGAATTTGACATAAGAATACACTTTTATATGTTATGTATATTCTTTAACCTTGTTTTAAAAACCTAAATTGTGTTTTTAAACGTGAGTTATCGTTCTTCCTTAGCTATCCTCTAATAAATAAATTTCATTAAAAATGAATAATTGTTTCATGAACTTGAGGTATTACGTAATTAAATTACAATATGACTCAGCAATTTCAAATTACTATAAAATATAATGAAAAATAACTGAAAAGCCCCCCCCCCCCACCCCACCCGATGAAATATGCCCCGTGGTCCCCTAAGGGCTGGGTTAATAGATTCGGGAATACTCTCATCATCTTACTCTGTGAATTTTACATAAGAATACACTTATATATGTTATGTATAAAAAAATGTTGAAGTAAAATAAAACTTAAACGATACCAGTCTATGGGGTGCAGTATCCATCGGAACAGACTACACTTTGATCTTAGCCAAAAGGCCAAGACAAGGAGTGTTTATTTACCTCCTCTCCAGGAGGTTAAGCACAAGGCCAGTTTTATCTACTCCCACAAGGTAAGATGTGACCCAAGGTCGGGTCGGGAAAGTAGGACTTGAAAAGCCAGCGCCCGAGAAGGTGAGCACTCTAGCCATTAAAAACTGCCTGGGCAGCCCCGTCGGGATTCCCTGGTAGGGGCGCCTCAGGCAGTAAGCAATAAACTTACTCCTCCCCAAAGAGGGGAGACAAAGCCTGGGAGGGTGGACCTCCTCGAACTGCACAGGGCAAACCCATAGACCGGCGGAATCAAGCCCCGAAGGCCAAGACGATACCAGTTTATGGGGTGCAGTATCCATCGGAACAGTTACTACACTTTGATCTTAGCCAAAATTTTCGGTTTAAAAAATGGCGTATAAAAGCTATGTTGAATCAGAGAAAAACGGCCTAGGGGAGTCTAAAATTCTTTGTTGATCATCAAAACTCATGTAAGTATTTGTTAAATAGTATTATACAATGTTTGTTCAAAGAAAATCATAGTTATTATTACTTGTTAATTTATTAATGTAATTTGAACAGTGTCTAGGTGATAGACCGCTGTACTGTTATATATTTGTTATAAATACTCCAGTAAATACTAAAAATTTTGAATTTCTGACGCTTTCTTGGCCTTTTGGCCAAGATTATGGAATTACGGGGGACCTCAATCACTTGGCTAGCGAGCGATATGAAGGTCAAGTAGTTAGAGCTAGGTTAAAGCAAGTCTCTACCGAAGCCGTGAATGTTGACACTGTTGAGCGTAAGGCTGCTTTACGTCGTGGTTCGGATGAGTACATTCGGAAGGTGAAAAACCTGGAAGGACATACCCTGGTATCGTCCTGTGAGATTTATGAGGGGTTCCGTGAGCATTTGGAGGAGCGCTTCACCCAACTGCCCAGACTCCGCGGCCAGGAGTTTGACAGCTATTTGACTGACTCGCCCCGCCTCGAGGCGGCTCAAGCAGCAGGCTGTGATGGCAGGATTACGGAGGGCGAGATCGTTACTGCATTGAAGCAGGTCGGCTTGAACAAATCCTCAGGACTCGATGGTCTGCCGTACGAAATGTATTTGAGGCTGTCGCCCATGTTTGTCCCAATTCTGAAGGATGTGTTTAACCACTGGTTTGTTCAGGAGTCAATCCCTGGACAGGTAACCAAAGGAGTGGTCACATTACTGAAGAAGAGGGACCAACCTGGTGGGGGAAATTTAGACGACTACAGGCCCATAACTCTACTAAACACAGAGTTAAAGATTTTGGCCTGCGTTCTTGCGAACCACCTGCAGGTTGTTATCGGTGATTTGATCAAGCCTGAGCAGAACTTTGCTGTGAAGGGGAGGTCGATTCAGAATAACTTGCATTTGATTCGCATGATCATAGAGGGGACAGAAGATGACGCTGAAGCCGCGCTGATCAATTTAGATCAGTCCAAGGCTTTCGATAGGGTCGACCATGGTTTCCTGAAAGCTGTTTTAGCGGCTGCCAGTTTTGGTCCGGACTTCCGCAGGTGGATCTTTATCCTGTATGACTCGCTGACGGCAGTGGTGCAAGTCAATGAAAAGAGGTCGGAATCGTTCGTTGTTTCTCGGTCGGTACGTCAGGGTTGTCCGCTGTCGACCCTGCTCTACATCCTGGCGTTGGAACCCTTCCTTCGCAAATTAAGGGATCGGGTGGCAACACCAGCCCTGCACGGGATCGCTATCCCTCCTCGCAAAGCGCGAGTCAGGGTTTCCGCGTTCGCCGATGATGTCACCGTTTTTGTGTCGAGCCATACTGACATTCGAATGGTGATTAAGGCGCTCGCTCGGTACGAAGAAGTGACAGGGGCCATAGTCAACCGGAGCAAGTCGAACGGCCTGCGGTTGGGTGCCTGGAGCGAAGAGACCGTTCTTCCAGGTGACTTCAGCTGGTCTGATGGCCCGGTTCGAATCCTCGGCGTGTGGTTTGGACCGAGCCTCCAGCTGGAAAAGAACTGGTCGGAAGTACAGACAAAGGTCGAATCGTCGGTCCGGGCTTGGATTCGAAGGAAGCTTTCCTTAAAGGGCAGAGCGGAGGCGTGCGCCACTTACGTCTTTCCTCTCTGTCTACCGGCTGTCTGTATTACCACTGCCTGTGGCCAGCCTTCACGCTTTCACGCGCTTGCTCTTCTCGCTTCTTTGGAAGGGCCAGAAAGCATACGTCCGCAGACAGGTCTGTACTCAAGTTCCGAGTGTGGGAGGCCTGACTTGGCAAGTCATCGACATGCCGAGAGACTGGCTTTCCTGAGTCGGACTTTGATGGAAGACACTCCATGGGTCCCTGCGGTCGGGAGCGCCTTTCCCAAACTCATACCCGACCTCTCGGTCGAAGTAGACCGAGAGGGGAGCCCTTGTTCTTCATCGAATGCCAGGCCGCGCTTAGAGCATTGCCGGGGTCCAGTAACCTTGCCCGGTCTAGGAAGAGACTATATCGGGATCTAGTGGAGGGTATCGCTTCAGACCCATTTGAGGAGCGGCTTGGATTGTCGAGAGAGGAGGCCCGCTCCCAGTGGAGTTGGGCACCGGGCCAGAGTTATCTCAACAATTCTGAGTATTCTCTGACCTGGCAACTGGTTTGGAATGCACTGCCCCTCTATGGCAGATTACGCAAAGATGGTTTAAGGGACATCCCCTTATGCCCGCGCTGTGAAGACGACGAAGAAGAAACGGCCGAGCACGCCTTCTTCACTTGCAGCAAACTTCGACGTCTCTGGGAATACGTCAGAGAGGTGACGGTTTGCATCGACGCCAAGCAGCCGATGGTCCTGGATGTAGCATCTGTCATCAACACCGCAGCATCACCGTGTTCTGGGGAGAAACGAATGGTGTTTCTAGCCATCCTAGCCGTAGCAAGACTAGTGATGTGGGTTACACGTCTTGATGAGGTTCATGGGGTTGGATCTGTTTCGGATCGGGATCTGGTAGTTTACTTTAAACACCAACTTAAAGTGAAGATCAGATGCGATTGGAAGCGATTACATCGCATGGATTTCAATAGGAGATGGGTGCATGAGACTAGTTTGTGCATCCGACGAGGCGCCAAGTTTGAGTTCGTGTTCCCTCCATAGTTATGGCACACGCGGTACTGGGTTCTACGGACCCCCCCCCCTGTAGAGTTTTTTGATTTATTTAAAAAAACTGGTAAACTTTTAAACTAGTAGGAATAAGAGATATCCTGTCCCTATTTTATTTTTACCGGCACTAGAGAGCTTCCAAAGATTCCCACTTCCACTGTTTTATTTTGTCTCCGGTCTTTTGAAACCCTTGGCATTACTATCTTGGAAGACGCCATCCACCCCTTGATCCCATTCCTGATGAATTTATTTTTTGAACACTCCTCTCTTAAGTTCCCACTCCCACTTAGTGACCGACCCGCTTGTTTTCGGTCTCCTGCCGGAAAACAGTGGGCGGTCTAACACTTAGCCATGAGGGAAAACCGGGCTATATTAACCCCCTTTTTTATCATTTTATTTTGTTCTTTATTTTTCTTTCTTTTTGGGTGTTTTTAATATTTTTTCCCACTCCCACGATAATTCATTTTTTACATCGATGTTTTTTATTTATATTTTAAGTAGGGATCCACCCACAGAGTGAATGCGGTATTTTGGTGCAAGAATCTAGTTTAGAGTCAGCAAATGTTCTTTTCTGTTGTTTGTAAACATTTTTTAAATAAAAAACATTGAACACTTATCCCCGACCCCCCTCCCCCTACATAACGGGCGCTATGCCTAAGGTCTGGTGAATTCCCAAGGTTTGTAAAATCTTTATCTGTAGATAAAGATGAAGGTTGTCCGAGGGAATTCACCCCCCTAAATAACTTCTCGGCATTTTTGCCTTGAGATCAAGTGTATTATCTAGTCCTATCCGATAGGTGTCGATCTTACACTGTCGAATCAAAAATCAGATTATTATTTTATTTTTTAATCCCTTTTCCTTTGGCGCACTTCCTCTCCCCTAAAGTACGGGCTGATACGCGCCCAAGGTCGGGATCTGTCTCACCGACGAATACTCATACTTTCCCAAATTTCGCCTGAGGCGCCCCACCGTCGAATGCCGACACTCCCCTCCCCCAAATTTGGCTTGAGGCCCCCATCTTCGTATGGCAACACCCCCCCCCCCCAAATTTCGCCTGAGGCGCCCCGCCGGCGTATGGCACCCCCCCCCCTCCCCAAATTTGGCCTGAGGCGCCCCACCGGCGAATACCGATACCCCCCTCCCCCAAATTTGACCTGAGGCGCTCACACCGGCGAATGCCGACACCCCCCCCCCCAATTTGGCCTGAAAGGAGGAGGTAATGCCTATCATGATAACAGAACGGCCATAGGAAGGGAGGGGGGAGGAATATTAGCGTCTATTAAT
>OY744515.1:71466398-71516398 GCA_963556195.1 Sepiola atlantica
TTGCATTTAAAAATAGAAAAAGGAAGGAACACGATTCGGATTATATTGAAACTGATTTTTATTCAATATAAATTTAAATATAAAAATTTCACAATAAATAATTGTTTATTAATTTAGGAAACAAGCAATTAAATAAACAAACGAATTATGAATATTTTTTAAAATGTAAACAAACAATAAATAAATTCAAATAAAAACAAACGATAAGTTAGTTTAAAAATGTAAACAAACAATAAATAAAACAAATTAAATTAAAACAAATAATTTAAATACAAACAAACAATAAATGTACTAGTGCAGATTTGTTTTTACTCAAACTTATTTAAAAATCTGGGTTTTTTTAGGGTAGAGGAATCGCTGTAGACAATGCATGAAGCCACTTGCTGTAAGGAGCTACCAAGAACAAATATGATTATCACAGATGTCTATTGTTCTTAGTCTTGAAAAGACCAAGGCTATGGAGGTAGGCAGAAAACAGTCAGCAGGAAGAGAGTTCCACGATCCTGCAGTTCTTGGAAAGAAGCTATTGGAATAGGAAGCTGTATTACAATGAGGTATCAAAGCAGCGAATTGATGGAGACCACTAGACAAGAGTAAAATTAGCTGGAACAAAAGAAGCGGGGAATAGATCACATAATTCTGAAGAACACGCCATAATAGTACTTATAGAAAAGACTGAGACTAACAACATCACGTCTTTGAGAGAGAGATTGCAGAGAAGAAGAAAGGGTAGGTAAACAAATTACAGATACGTTTCTGCACCTTATCAAGAACCCTCAAATGGGACAGAGATTCACCAGCCCAAATATAACAATTTTCTGCTTAATTTTTTGTTATTAATGTGGTCATTTTCCTTACCACAAAAATTGTCCAGCAGAGAATTTGAAGAGCTCCATATAATCATTCTTTCGATACTTTCAATACTTTGACATCACAAGAGTCAACATGAAAAAGAAGATTGGCATCTGCCAAAACATTTAAGGTGATGTACATAGCTGATTGTCGTTGATGTACAGAATGAAGAAAAGAAGGATTTTTTACAAGTTTGCCAGTAACTACATAATTGTAGAGAACGAAATTTGTCGTCACATCATTAGGATATAATAGAGATCCTCTATTAATCCCTTTAAAATAACTGTTTTTTTCAGCTGTTTCCTCTACATCATCTCTTCCAGATACTAACTTTTTACAACTATTGCATTTCATTCTTTTAAAAACAGCATAACAGCAATAACCTGCTACATATAATATAACAGGGAGTACATCTCTGCACTGATTAACGTCATCGTCTGTTACATCTATGTTAAATTTGTAAACATCTAACTATTGCTCACTTGTCATTTCATCCCAGTTAGCTTCTTGTAAATTCTTCAAATCAATAGTTTGGTTATTAAGTGGCAGGCTCAGTTTTAATACTGACAACATTCTAAGTTTTTTCTCACATTCAAACACTTGACGTATAGAGATATTATACTGATCCCCACTAAGTTGCCGGTACTGGCCAAACCTTGCCTCAACTTGCCAGGTAATATATACGTCATGTTCATTTCTTTTATGCAATACTTTGTCAGTTCAAGAATTGCATATGTGGTATGATGTAAAGCAGTGTATGTTTCCTTTGTTAATTTCCCAGTTCTTCCAGGAATGCTATTCCAACATTCTAACCAGTCACAGAATATAGTGAGAAATCTATAATTTTCTCCATTTAATTTAAGTGGATTAGCATATTCATTGTTAAGCCGGCAACCTTTATATGGTGTTTTTACATTCATTATGGTCCACCAATAATAAAATATCTTTATGTATTCTACAGTTTCCGCAAAGTTGGGCAAACATTTCTGTTTTCTTAAGGTCAGCAATCCCTGAATAGTGCATTCATTGAAAATGTGCAGAACCAAATTAACATTTTGCCTTTCAAGACTACTGGGAGAAATGGCTTTAGAAGTCAATTTGTAACAATATTTCAAGTGATTGAGATTCAAGGTCATAAAGTTTGTGTAAGCTAGAAAATGGGGCACTTTGGATGTTATCTAATTCATGATTTCCATTATGACAAAACTTTGGGAACATCATGCATTTACTTTCATCTTTTTGGCCAAGCCAGTTGTTTCTAATGCATTTTAATATATGTACTGAGTCGAATAAGAAGAAAAGAGGTCTAGACTTTAGAACTGGATGTGAATATACAATTGAAAGTTTTGCTGGGTTACAAAAGAAAGACATAGCTTTTTATTTATTGCATTATTACCTGTTATATCTCCTCTAAACCAATTATTAAACGTTTGATTATGTCAAATAAGTTCTCAGCTAGAAGACATTTAGTTGGCATAACGTGCACAACATCCTTATATTGTGAGAATACACAAGCATAAAAACGTATGCACTTGTGGCTTCATTGATGTTATTGGCTAAACCAACAGCATTACCACCCTTATAATCAAAATAAGGTTTTAGATGAATTTCATCAACAAGTAAAGATCTGTGATGCACTAGTAACTTGAACTTACTTTTAATATACATAAGAAAATTGTTATCATGTTGTTCAACTACAGGATTCATAGAGATTGATAAGGTTAGTCTTTTCATGGTCGAATAACTTGGTAAAATTACATTTTAGTGTCTCTTAGCAGTCTGTACCCTCTAGGGGAGCAGTTATATAACAAGGAAGACAATATCATCATTTCACTCGAATAATTAAACTTATTCAGTGTCATTATGTTTATCTGTTCGTATATGAATTTAATTGCATTGAAATATTTAAATGACTCATCTTGCACTAATAACAAATGACAAGATTAATTTCAATATAGAAATTACATATTTAGGTTTGGTTTGCTGTTCTTCTATGTCCATTTTTTTCACGTTCTCCATAAAAATGTGCAGAGTATTTTCATCAGTTACATGCTTAGGAATTTTATACTCTCCTATAGTATTCATTTCCACATCACTGCAGAATACATGTACTGCTAGATCAGATCCAATTACCAGGGACAGTGTGATTTTAGGGAATGGAGATTTGATGATACGGTATATAGTAAGTGTATCTTGTTGCCTAATAATACTCCAGTAATTTATATCAATAAAATGTAATTCATTTTCCACATCATCAATTTTCAAAAATGTTTTCTTTTTTTTGTATTTTAAGTCATACTTTGACTTAAAGCACGTTTCAGTGCAGAATTTTCAAGTCTAATTTGTTTGGCAATTTGCTGACTCTCTGTATGTGGTTGATGTAGTATAGCACCTTTTTGAAGCAATGGTCTGTGAAGTCTAACTGTAATGGTGTTTCCTGTTTTTTCGTCAAATTGTGATGTCTCTTCATCAATGAAGTTCACATGCCTGAAGAAATAATTTAAAAGACAACCATACCATAATTTTAACTCTTGTTATTATCTACGAAAACATATTGAACAAACAGCTACAATATTAAATAAGTTCAAAAATCGAAATTAAAAAAAAAACATACTTGTAGAAACACATCCAATAAATTTAATCCATGTTATCAATTAAGATCATGAAATTAAGACATTAAGAATTCATAACATTTATTGAAATAATTGAAAATGTGTTTTCTTTTTGCAAAACAAAGTTTATTTACAATATAGTAAACTTTGAATATCTCGATAAATTCGCACACATTTTCGACAAAATTCATTAATTAGTTTTACATTGTATTTTTTATCTGGAAATAAAATTTTAATTTTTTCTTTTAGGCTTAAAAGTCGAACTCTTTAAAATAAGTTAAAACACAACATCATTGAAATTCTGTCATTTCAGCCATTTTTTACCAGATTTGTTTTGGAAGAAAAAACTCTTTAGAATAAGTTAAAACACAACATTTATTTGTTTACTATTTTTTTTAACCCTTTTCCATTCTCTGTTCAATGGAGATTTATTTATTATAGAATCACTCCCGTTCTGTTAACTGTCGTTAAAAATGTCCGGTTTTATTTATTTCTTTTAATAAAAAATATTGTGATGTTTTAGTTTTTCCTTGACACCCATAAATAAATAATTTTACCTTCATTTTAATTATAATTTTTTTTTAAATTATAAATTTTTTTTAAAAATTATTATAGATACAGATTTTTCTTTAACATTAGCGCTAAAATTGTGACTAATTTAAAGGTTCTTGTTCCTTAAAAGTACGAAAAAAACTTTTTTCTGTCTTCTCATAATAGAGAGGTAATTAAGAGGCAGTAACTCGGAATTGGAATTTTGAGTCTGATTTTCTCTGTATTATCTGACAACTTTGATTTTATATTAAATTGCGATCATGGATTTGAATTTGTTCAAGTTTGAAGATGTGCTGTATTTTACTTCCGAAAAAGCGAAACAAATTGATTTCTTGCAAGCCCATGGGCTTATTTCTGGCGAAGAAACCTGCAGTTGTGGGCATAATATGAGACTTGTGCCATCAACCGTGAAAACAGATGGATTTCTTTGGCGTTGCACGAATGGTTACTGTTCAAGTGTAACGTCAATTAGACGTAACTCTATTTTTGAGAAATCTAAATTACCTATTAGAAATATTATAACATTTATTAATTTATGGGCAAAGGGCAAGGCTGATTTTGAATTTGTAAAAAAACAGTGCTCAATTACGACTAACAAATCAATTGTAAAATGGAGAATGAAGATGCTGGATTTGTGTATTAACTATTTTTTACGTCATCCACAAATTCTAGGAGGAGAAGGATGTACCGTGGAAATAGACGAAAGTCTATTTTCACGAAGAAAAAGCCACACCGGTCGTGTTACGCGACGGTTGTGGGTTTTTGGTGGCTACGAAAAAGCCACAAGATCAGGTTTTCTTGTAACTGTGCCTACAAGGGATGCGGCTACTTTGATCCCAATCATAAAGCAGTATATAAGACCAGGAACGACGATTGTGTCCGATTGTTGGCGAGCTTACGATCGCCTCGGTGCCGAAGGATTCCATCATTTGCGTGTGAATCACAAGTACAATTTCGTGGATCCACAAACAAGAGCTACAACTAATCACGTTGAACGTATGTGGTGTGAAGCGAAAAAACGAAATAAACTTGAATGTGGCACCCACACGCAAATGGTGGATTCCTATCTCGCAGAATTCATGTGGCGGCAGAGATTCGGACGTCAACAGTCATTTGCCCAAATTTGTAAAGAAATTGCTCAATTTTATTCTTAAATTTTCCATGCTGAATTTTATTAAAAAATTATATTCAGTACAAAAAACTATTTAAATTTTCCTTGATGAATTTCGTTCAGTGATTTCATTCATTACTAAAATCAAATTTAATCAAAATAAATTCTAAAATTTACCATTACTGTATTCTTTTACGTTCATTTACTAATAATTAATTTCCAGATAATTACTTTCGATGTAATATCAGCAGTTGAATAGAGTTATTGCCCCTTAATTACTTCTCTATTATGAGAAGACAGAAAAAAGTTTTTTTCGTACTTTTAAGGAACAAGAACCAATTTAAATTAGTCACAATTTAAAAATATAATTTCACAAACCTTGCTATATTTTGTCGGAATGAACTTATTCTGCTTAATGCAACGTATCCAGGCTAAAAACAGTTTTTTATCTTTTGGAAAATCAAATACAGCAACTTTTGGCCCATTTTTGTAATTTAGGTGGTACAATACATGCAAATGGCATCTTGATTTTTCTTAGTAAAACCGAGATGACACTAAGGGGAGATAAGACGGTCACGGATAAACCCAGCACCTATGACCAATGATGTTACCAGAAAATCTAGAGTCAGTGACAAGGCCTGCTATTACGACGGCCATGCCTACGCCCGCGGTCGACCGTACACCCACATACACACCCTTACGGAGGTGAGTGGGTATGAAAACATGCATATGCAAATACGCGCCTATGTTGCCTTCTTCACTCCGTGAGTGTGCGTGACTGACCCCAGAATTTCGTCACCAAACACATGCGATCGCGCATACACGTATATGTGTGGGGGTCTCTTTTTTCACCACCATTTCCGTTTATATATATGACTTTTTTATACTAACACATCACTGCTTATCAAGGCCCAAAGGCGACTCGAACATAAGAGTTAATGAGTTTTTCAGGAGGACGGTGAGACAACACAGTGCGGATTGGTAACGGTAGTTGTAATCGAGCATATTTTTATTATGAAAGAGGACGGCTCAACAACAGGAATTTGTTAACATTGGACTTCAAAACGGCCATATAGTAGTGAGCTGGGAACGTCTCTTCTGTGGGAAAGAGGCTGCAGCGAAGAGAAGAGGACATCCCCCACTAGATTTCGAAGTCGTTTTTGTACTCTGTCAAGGTAGGAAAGGGTGTTCTGAGTGGCACATCTTAGGACGTATTTGACTCTTATAAAGGTAGAGGATTGCGTCAGGAGTGAGATACTTTCTGGAGCTGTAGAATGATCCAAACATTTTTCCAATGACCTTGACTTGATGTAAGTTTTCGATTTCAAGTCTAGAGTAAAGGTCAGTCCTAGAAGCTTATCAAAGCAGGGGGGGGGGCTTCTTCACCGAGAGAGCCATTCATTTCAGTTGAAACAAAGTGAGGATCCGAGCGTTTGTGGTGAAAGGAGAAAAGCTTGATTTTAGAGGTATTAAAAGTAACCAGTCACCTCTTTCCCTATTGCAATACATGCTCCAGGTCGGAAGATAGAGAATCAGAAAGATCATGATCATTAATGCTCTTCGAAATGTTTCCATAGATGGTTGTGTAATCTGCATAAATGTCGACGAATAATCTTAGAATGTTATTTTGGAGGTCACTGATTAAGATCAGGAAGAGGGTTGAGCTCAGAATCGATCCTTGGGGTACGTTGGCATTGATACTATGAGCTTTAGACTTCTGCCATTCAACGACTACTTTTATCAAACTATCAGAGAGAAAGGATTTGGTGGTTGGGAGGATATTCCCAGATATTCCATAGCTAGCAAACTTTTGAAGTAGACCGTTATGTCAAGAGCTATTGCTCAAGAAACGAAGCCCCCGTCAATAGATCCACTGATCCTGTGTGACATTACAGTCAGTACATCAGCTGTTGATGGATGAAATCCATATTGCTTGTCATTGAGTAGTTTGTTTTTGCTAAGGTTATTGACAACTTCTTCTCACAGATTCAAGCAACTTACTCATGACATACAATAAACTAATTGGTTTGTACTGAGATGCAGTATACAGATTTCCAGTATTTTGAAATACTGGGCAGACTTACAAAGTTGTCCAAGGTCATGGGAAGCATTTCTTTTTTGAACAACGATTGAACAGCTTTGTAAGAATAGGAGCTAGTTCCGGATGCAGCTTTTTAAGTACCGTGATTGGAGTATTTTCTGTTATAGGGGGACATTCAGGAGGTAGGCGGCCCTGATAGCAAAGAATAGAATTTGATGCAAAGTTCTTTGCAAAAAGTGGTTTTATCATATACCGAGGAAATCACTTCTGGTCCATTGATGATGGTTTGAATAGAGGTCTCGCATCTGTTCAGAAACCTGTTTGTTATTAGCCAAAACTTGTTGGAACCAAGCCTCTGCTCGGCCATTCTAGACTTAACGGATTAGGCATATGACTCTCTCGCATTTTCTATAACCATTTTGCAGTGAGTGCGGGCAGTCCTAAAGGCGACTTTGGTTACAGAACATCTATTTCGTTGAAGGCAATTGAAATAGGTATTTCTGTGAGCAATGACAGCGGCACATTTAGGGGTTTATCACAGCTGACAGTTTGGTTTCTGTTGGAATTTCTTGGGGGTATGAAGCTCACAGTACGAACGATTAATCAATCAGTTAAATCGGATGCGATACAGGGCACATTCTTTTCAGACATGGAGTGCAGAGGAATCTCTGATATGAAAGATCTGAGGTTGTCCCAGTCAGCCATCGAGTATAGATACACTATGCGATGGAGAGAGACATCAGAGATCTTGTTGCACTTTGTTTTTATCTTAATTGAAACAATTGAGTGATCAGAAGATCCCAGCAGAGGCAGAATACTGGATGAGTATTGTTCAGGACAAGTTGTCAGGAAAAGATCAAGAAAACTTGCAAAATGTCCGTCAGCATCAGGTACACTAGTGGGTTTGTCAGCAATCTGTGTTAGATCATAAGCAAGGGGAAAATCGTGACAAAACCTCCATTCATCATCTTTCTTGTTTGAATGGATTAGCCATTCAACATTGTGAACATTAAAGTCACCACAGACATGAATGCTGACAGAAGGGTAAACAGACAGGATATTGTCAATTTTGTCAGAAGTTACTCTCAAAGATAGTAACTCTGTCATTTTGAGGGCGATAGAGGGCAAAGATGAAAGCGTGTTGTGAGTTAGTGCTACTCGGAAACACTTATAGGGCAATTTAGGGTCTTCTTTGGAGATGTCTCTGCCACATAGAAAGCCGGCCTTAATGTAGGCACAAACTTCATGTCCATGACGATCGTGAGGATCAGGTTTTACCATCATGTTTGAGTAACGTTTAAGCGTGAAATCATCGGTAGAAGCAAACGGGCTAATGCCAGTTTCACACAAAAAAGAATAGATCCGGTTTCATCTCCTGTAAATGTATTTCAACCTCTGGAAGAGTGGGAACGCAGACCCCTAATTTTGGAAATACAAATCTGATAGTAGGGATCCATGTTAGAAGAACTGGGTTTAAGCTTATCTTTTGTTTTAGAGCTTTTCATGTTGGATTGAAAAAAATTGTGAAAGTCATCGGTAGATGGGTTGAGAGACGAAAGAACTGAGAATGAGTAAGCAGTGTCTTTGTAAATCACTGAAATCACAGTTCCCATCAATATGGCATCAAGAGGCCCTACCGGATACTACTGCATGGTCTAGACTCCATTCACCAAATGGCAATACAGCAGCCCTGGTATTACGCATCTGCTGATAGGACAGCCTCATTGGGAATTACTCCAAGGTTCGGATCCTTGGACTATCAGGTGGATAACGTCAGCCAGATAAAATGTTTACCCCTAGTACCCTTATTACCCTTATTAGTGACATGGTAACAAAGATAGAGGTGAGAAAATGTTCTCAAGTCATCTTCACGTACAACTAACGCTAACCAACAACCGACCCAAAGAACAGCATGTGCTTCCCCCTTTGTCAGAAACATCGCTCTTCCTCCTCATTTTGATGGTATTAACCCCGAGGGGTCGAATCACGATATAAGCAAAAAGAGACGTCAAGTTCTAAAATACTCATCAAAATGAGGAGGAAGAAAAGAACAAAAAACTATAAGACAGTCTCGCCTGACAAAGTTGTTCTACAACGAAAGCTTGCAAAAAAAATAATTAAATAAATGAATTTTTCATTTAAATTGCACGATTGTTGATTTTCAAAATATTTCACTCGAATACATTCTCATACGTGCTTCAAAGATGTCAATTTCCTTAAACAGAAATGAATTGTCGTAGAATCAATTTCGTAATTAAATTATAGTTTTTTTTACATAGGATTTTAAAATATTATTCATGCAATTGAGTTTTTTTATTTCAACGAATAATCGATTAACAGTAAATAAAAAAGAATAATATGTAAGTTACACAGAGGCGAGAAAAACAATTTTTTAATCAAAATACATTTCGCTCAACTGAAAATAGTTATAATTTAGGTTATTACGCTGTTAGGAATATTAATACTGAACCATTATACTAGTTCTACTTCAACATATGTCCTCGATAATCAGTTCGACGGTGGCTTTGTTGCTGTTGGGCTGAAGTATGATTTTGTTCAGTCCTAGGATGTTCACCTTCCCATTCTTTATCTTCTTTTCGAGAAGAGGTTAGTTCATTTCTAATCGCCTGAAACCACATAATGCCGACGGGGCTGCTCAGGCATTTTTGTAGGCCAGCGAGTACGCTTCTCCTAGTGTGCTGGCTTTTCAAAAGCTGATCTGACCTTGTGTCTAACCTCCTGCAGAGGAGGTAAACAAACACTTCAACACACACACATTAACGATGAATATTTGACTGCCTGCGTGTTGAAGCCGGTGACGTCACTATCTTCTTTTTTTTTTGGGGGGGGAGCGTAGTATCTGTTATGTTGTCATGATACCATCATCCCCGGCCTTATCTCCTCCTTTTCTTGGGGGGGAGGGTTAATGTACCATCCTCTCGGGCATTACCGACTCCTTTGGGGGTAGGGACAGTGTAGTATGTTCGTTTTTTGCTAGTAATAATTTAAATATTTTAGCTCTTGAATGTTTTTACAGAACTATGTTCACTTCAACAGACACACACATACATACACGCTCGTGCGTATGAATGTTTGCCCCACTCCCCCTCACACCCTTTTCGATTGCCAGTGACGCTACTGTGTGAGCAACTAAGTGTATAAAAAAATGTTTGGCATTGTTGTAAGAAAGTACAAGATCTCTCGCCTTGACACCTGTAATTGTCAATAGAACACAAATGAGTCAACTGTCAAATTTTCTATTGATAATTCATTGTGCAACGTTGTGACACCACATGTTAAGGTATGCAGGTGACTAGCGACCTGTGCGCTGTACTGATTTATTTGCTGGTTGCTACGCAGTCAAAAGCACGCAGTGCCCAGTGAGGTCGAACTCAATAAATGTGTTTTACTTTTTTTTTTACTCTTATTAACCCCAAACAAGGCACATTGCCACTTGGACGTAATAGGCTACTATTAGGGACCATGCCTACAGGGACACTTGAAGTAGGGAGTTGAGCAGCGAGTGTCTGTTCACATTACATTTGAATTTCTGCATTAACGGTCAGGGTAGCAGGAAACAGGAAACAGGGAGGGAATTCCAAAGTATTGCAGTTCGAGGGAAGAAACTATTAGCGTTGAAATCTTTCCGTCATCTGGGGACCTCTACAGTGAAGGGGTGAGATTTTGATGCTTATCGAGTTAGTTGGGAATATTTACGCCGAGGGGGCACAAGTGCCACGAGTTCGTCAGAGCACATTCCATTAAAGTACTTGTAAAACAAGCACTAGTGGTAGATGCACCAGCCCAGATGTGGCAACAATACTCCATGCATGGGCGGATTGTGGCGTTGTAGGGATATAGGGTTAGGGTTAGGGTTAGGGTAGAGATATAGGATACTGGCAGGTGCGAGTAGTTTTCTAGCACTGTAGAGGGAGCCCACCTTCCTTACAGCAGCCTTGGAAATGTTTTCTATGTATTTGTTCCAATTCATGTTGCCTGTGAATGTCAGGCCGAGGAGTCTGAATGATGAACTCTCAGGCAGAGTGTTATTAGCCGTGGTAATCGGTGGTTGAGAAGGTTTCTTAAAATTGTTAAAGTATAGAAGCTTTGTCTGAGTAGCAACATATGAAAGTTATGGTGATGGTTGTTAAGGAAGCTGAAGAAACAAATGTAAGTTATGGTTATGGATTTATTCCTGCAATCATTGGAATGCAACTATAATAAATATACATATACATATACATATATATATATATATATATATATATATATATGTATATATATTGTAGTAGTAGTAGTATACTACTATAAAAATATATCTATAACAATTAAGCAGTATGTATGTGTTTTTGTATATATGAGATATTCATGTGCATATTGGTGTTGCTGGTGTGTTTGTATAAGAGTTTGTATGTATATTTGTGGGTGTACCTTTGTACACGTGTATATATTCTTCCATATTCATGCGCATTGGCCTTCATGTACGAGTGTGTGTCTATCTAACTGACAGGATATAAAGTTGCCGTGTACTTAACGTAATAGAAAGGAGAATAATGTTCATTAGGTAGACCCCGCGTATAATAAAACTGTGGGGTTGACCTAATTTCTTAATGACCCAATCTTTGCAACCACTTCAAACAGTGGCTTGAGGAGGTCTAATTGGTTTCCAGCAAGGACCGAAATATGCCTGCAAATGTGTCGGTAACATCTTTGTATAAATATAAAGCTTTATACCTGATTATTATTGAGCACTTTTATATAAACACAGTAAGGATTCACTAGATTATACACAAACTTACACGGATTATCTCTCTATATCTGTGTGTGTGTGTGTGAAAAGACAAAAGGAAAACAAATCAAATACAGGAAAAAATCATCAAAAAACGAGAGATTTTACCGGTTTCGTTCAGATCAACGAACGTCTTCAGAAAAAGTGAAGATTTTAAAATTTATTGAATAATGGCAAAATATAGGGGAAAAAAAACGCACAATGGAATGTTTCTGGCACGTGTTTAACTATTTGAAAAAAGAAGAACGAATTTATGTAAATGCGTGCGGTAAACTCGTTAAAATGAAATGAAATGTAAATAATGAAGTTTGATCTCATCTCGAAATCAAGGATTGATGGCTTGACAGATCTTGAATGAAAATATTTTGTTGATAGAGATAAATAAAGTAATTTTGAATTTGTTGTTGAGTAAGGAATTTTAGAGTGAAAACAAATTTTGATAAATATCACCAGCTTATCTAAAAGTATGGAGGTATAGTCTTTGGGTTTCGACAAATAATGAGATCGCGTCTTTCCTCGTCTGCCCAGAAGGTAAACTTCGTTAGGAAAGCCGCTGGAAATAGATTCAGTAAGACATCAATAAAAGTAAAGTAAAGAACAAATATCCTTTTGTTTCGAGTCTACCTTTGTGAGTCAACCTGCTGAAGAAAATGATGCTCCAAATCCTATAACGATCATCTCTATTGGCATGATAACATAGAATGACCAATAGCTTTTCAGAGCTTTTCAGTTTTGGGGACGTAACACCTTGGTATGTTGTAAGTGAACCCTTTAACAAAGATAAGGATCTGCGTTAGATATACACTTCCATATTGCATTTGTGTTTTCTGTATTTGGTTGAACTATATGCGCATGTTTATAATTCCACCAAAAGATGACTTAAGTTTGTCGAAAGGTTGCAAATGCAGCAAAATGACTTTTAGAAAATTATTTATTTTACAGTCTTGTTTGCGTAAGTTTCTTAGAATATGTTAAAGAATCATTAACAGATCCAATAATTGCAAACTATCTACTATATCTATGCGTCAATGAGCAAATGCATAATGGAAATAAAGATAGAGTAGAGAAAGACTAACGACGTCTTTTCTGTGAGAAAGGTGCTGTAAAGAAGAGAAGATAGCATCTTTCACTAGATTGCAAAGTCGATTTTGTCAAGTAAAGAAGCTCAGGCAGATGTGGCAGCAGTACTCCAGCTTAGGACTGACAGATTTTTAGTGTTTATTTCTTTGTAATTTGAAAATGAAAAGATATCGCTCACCTCGTGGTTGGAGGGGGAGAAGAATTGTCGCTGTTAATTGATATCAGTAGAGAAAATAAGTTCAGAATACTTGTCAACTTAAGTATCGTTTGATATGTGGATTTTTTATCCCCCCTCCCTATCATGACCAATGGGAAATCTGGTCTTGGAAATAATGTGGAACACATTACCACAGGACTGCTTCTCTGTTGATTACAATTTGAGCATCTTCAAATCCAATGTCAACAAATTCTTGTCAAAAACCGTGCCATAAGTAATAATCAGTTCAATGTTATTTCTCCCATAGTTTTCCTCATCATTCAGCTGACTATCATTTCAGTCTCATTAACCCTTATCCTCGAGTGGCCTTTGACCTTGATAAATGGCGACCCAATGGAAAAAAATAGCATACTTAACAACACTTCGTTTTAAACTTATAATACTTGAAAAAGAAAAAATATCAGACACGTACAAACGAAATCATACTATTATAGTCCAGTCAAAATGTGGCTGACCCTCAAACAAATTGCTAACAAAGGTTTTTAACTTGGATATTGGGCATGAATAACCTCTCTTTCACATAAAAAAAAAGTTTACCAAAATTAGCCTTGCAGAAAGGGGTCAACAGGCGCCATCTTTAAAATCCAACTTAACAATATTAAAATTTCGAGACATAAAATTCCTGACATTTCCTGACAAGTATGTTCATTATTCCTGACAATTACTGACAAAAATAAACGTTTCCTGAGAAAAAACCTTTATTAGATTAGAAATAAAAAATATTTTTTGCATGAAAACCCAAGCCAGCTTGACATTTTCTTGCTGTTTTAAATTGTAATGATAGGTAGCTATATGCTTAATAATAAACTAACACCAGAAAATGACTAGCCCCTGCCATTGTTTTCATGTTTTTTTATTTCTTATACAAATATGAATATAAAAGGTACAAAAACAGATTAAGTAGCCTTTTTCAAGGCAACAATTGTCACATTAATTCCTGACATTTCATAAAAAATAAGTACAAAATAAGTGCAATTTACAATAAAGGAATGGTCAGTTGATCGAATGCTGGGGCAAGGCTCTTGCATAACCACCACAGAACAAGTTCATGAACGGACCAAAGAACATTTATTGTCAAGAACTAGTCAAAAGTAACTTCATCATCATCAAGATCTGGCTGTGGTGAGTTACTGCAGTGGAGGCCTTAGCAATTACCACACAAGTTTGAACAGTCAATGCCATGTTTCCTGCAACTGCATCTTGCTGTAGTACAATCTGAAGTACAGTTACATCTAATTATAGCCAACAAATTTACAGGACCAGCTGGCAAGTCAGTCTTGATTGGTTGTAATTTACCATCTGAAAGTTTCCATCCCCACTCGTCAGGTTTTAGCTAGTTTCTACATTTCCATTCCTGAATTTGGAAGTAAACTCGAAGGCTGTGGAACTTCGTAGTTGCTCTTGTTTGTGGCAATGATTTGGCCTCAACATCGGAGATGATTGATGTTTACCCCATCATTGCCATTGTACAGGCACTCTAAAGCCTTCTCCACAGCTTCAATAACCTCTTCTGCACTGCTATCCTTGCCAAACACTTCTGCCAGTTTGAGGAAGTTTCTATTGTTCATCACCTTTCGAAGGGATGCTGTCTTCCCAATTCCATAAACACTAGATGTAGAATCACAACCCAGTAGTGCATGGATGAAAAGAATGTTGGAACAGACCACATCTCTCAAAGATTTCCTCATCTCTTTGATTTTCCAGACTTTCACACTTTTTTCACTATCCTTTAGTTGTGACGTGAAGAAGATGTTGTAACATCATCTCTATTGGCATGATAACATAGAATGACCAATAGGTCAGTGTCATCTGCTATCAAAATGGTTTCTCCTGTGTGTGCCAGTTCTAGAGCAGTCTTCACAATCAATACGGCAGTGTATTCAGATGCATGGACTACTTTACAACCTGCTTCCTCCAAACTCTTTCCCAGCAAGTTGATGAACACTTGTTTGTTTTCTTGATTAGCTAGGAAAACATCTTTTTTTTAATTTGAAAAACATTAAAGGTGTCAGTGACACATTAACACCAACAGAGCCCCCTGCTCGGCGTCGGTGAGTCGTGTCTTTAATGGATGGACCACTTTCATACCCATCAAAGACAATGCATGCTTTTCCATAACTAGTTTTGACATATCTGCGGTATTGGGCACAGATCTCATCAAATGTGTTGAAGTAGTGCTCCACCATCTAAGAGATACTGTGGATCTGAAGACTGTGGACCTGATTGTACAGGGGAAGTCAGTTCCCATATTGCGTCTGCCAAAGCCGTTGTTTTGCCTCTCGTGGTAGTCCAAAAGAATCAAAAAGTGCAGCTGGGTAACCACAAAGCTCATACTGGAAATGGTCTTGCTGCTGCTGAGTTGAGGGTTCATTTGTAGATAGCGCACACAGTCTCTGGAATAGGAGTTGTGGATTATTCTCAACTGCTTCATCTTTGCTGAGCGAAACTTTTGATCCTTTCTTTTAAAAGTGTACTCGTGGACATTTTCTCCAACCATTGAAGCTATTATTGCCTCTCCTATGGAGTTTGCTCTGTCCACATTCACCTTTTTGTCCCCAGTTACTCCACTTGAAATGCTGTGAATGGACGGATCTTCCGTGAAATGGGCCTATGTCTGGAGAAACGCAAGGAGCTTCCATGTATCCCTCACATCTCGCTCTTTTCTTGCTGAAGTAGCCTCCTGGTGCTGGTCACTAATGCCATAATGAATGCCTGCTAGTTCTTGCATTGTAAACTTGATTTCAGCACATAGCGTCCAAACCAATCGTTGAATTTCGTCCATTCCTCTGAAATGAGTAAGACCTCCAGACGTCTTCATGCTTCTCATTAGCACCTGCTCAATAACCAGATCCGTCGACAAGCAAGCCCAGTAGCGATCACTCCATCTAATCACATGGAATCCTTCAGAAAATTTCTGGTACACTTCAGGATGGCTTTTCAGCAGCCCCTCCATTTGCTGCAAGTACAAGTAGGCCGCCTTTGCATATAGGATGTATCCTGCTGCAGCGAATATTGGCAGCATTTTCCTTAGAGCATCAAGGTGCAATTCCCAGTTCCCGGTGTGCTCTGCCTTAATAAACAATCACAGGATCTTCACCATATCAAGGTATTGAATCCACAATTTTGCAGTTCGCTGGTCAACCATCGCATCCTTCACATGGTTGATTCTCTGGGCAATCCTGGTCATAGACTCTGATGACAGAACATCATTCAATGTCCCATCAAGGAGACCTTTCAATAGCCCCTGAGCTTCCTGTAGGTTTTCATTCTTCTGTATCAGTGTTTGGTTGATCATCTTCAGTGACATGTGAAACTGGAAAATCATAGGCTTTTGCTAACAAAATAGCATTCAGAGCAGCATCAACTAAGAAGTGAGCAGGAATGGATCTTGCAATTACTTTGCCACTTAGCATGTGCTTGACTGTGTTTTCAGCATACACAAGTTCAAAAAAATCTTGCAATCCAGAACCTGCCATCAAATGACCAATTGACCCCAGAAAGCTCATCTGTGTATGGAGCCCACCAAGTCGCAAGACATATGATTTCAGGGGACTGGAACTAGGCTGTGACTCGACTATCATCATTGCTTTGTACCAAAGTGGTTGATCGAATGTTAGAATTGGTGTAATGTTGTTTTTCCTGGCTAAATCACTAATGTAACATAACGTTGAGTACATGCAGATTGGGTTACCAGTGTCCATGTCAATCATTGGCAAAAAAACATGTGGCTGATTTCCCAGGATATGTTCCTTTGTGCACTGACTGCATAAGGCCTGACCATACGGGTCTGGACGGATGTGATATTAGTGAAACCTCCCAAAGGATGTCAACATTAGCAGTGGAATAGACAACTTTCTTGGGCTGGAGCTCTTCAAATGTCACTGGTGGTTTGTTGGTTTGCTGTGAATCTAGGTACTTGATGTTGATCCTTCCAACCCTTATTATATCTTCAGAAAGGTCCTGAATCCTTGGAACTGGTTTTGCTTTAACTTTCCCAGGCGTAAAAGATGCTATGATGCCCATACCATGGAATGTGTTGAATCCATCAATATTCCTTACATTATGGTCCGCATTATCAGCTACAAACTGCACAAATTCAGTTTCAACAGGAGAGAGAGTTTCAGCGCCATGAACAAGAGCAGCACTTCTTTCGAATTTCTGGACTTCCGAGTAAGATGAAGAGAAGCCATGCTTATTTAGAGTGTCAATTAAGAACCTCGATCCAAATTGGTCATGCATTTCCACTGCTAAACCAAACTGCAAAGGTGCAAGGGGAACTCTGGGTCGAGCAGCCTGTATTATCGCTTGCCCAACTGATGCAAATCATTGTCTTTGCCTGCAAATATTTTCCTGAGAAAGATCAACAATGTTTTAGAAACATATTCAAGAATCGCATCCTGTTCAAGATCATTCTTAACCGGATAATATTCTGAACTTGTCTGGATACCTTTAATGTCATTCTTGATAAGCTTGGCTGCCGTCTCTATGATTCTAATGGCCTCTGATTCTGAATTGTCTGTTGAGCGGCTTTATGCATAGAATTCACGGAGAATACATTTTGCTGTACTTAAAAATGTAACAACATTATGTTTCCCATTAATTTCAGTCACAATGATTTTGTCTTTGAAATATTCAAAATCTGTTGGATAATGTATATTATCCAACAGATATATATATATATATATATATATATATATATATATATATATATATATATATATATATATATATATCTGGTAAACAACTGGTGATCCCTTAAATAATGTTAAGACTGCATAAATTCTTGGAAGCAAACTAATATAGTTACTGTAAAAAGTAAATTGACTTACAAAATAAGTCATTTTCCACCGAAGGACTTGGGACAAAAGTTTTTTTGTTTTTTTTCCATATAGTTTTAATGGTTGAACAACTTCTGAGAATATATATATATATATATATATATATATATATATATATATATATAATATTTAAAAATATATATCAATTATTCATTACCTACAGACATCGATGTTTAATGCTTACGCAATCTTCTTTGGTTTGGTAGAAATAAATCCAACAGAGGTATACATTTTGAATAATAAGTGCATAATATTTATTTATTTTATTAAGATCATGCCATATCAAACATGATAGCGTCGGTTTCGGGCTGTTACAGTTAAAGAAGACCAAACATAATGTAACGTAAACAATCCTCTGTAAGCTTTCGTCAGCCATGTTTATTATTGGGGTCACATGATCGTCAGGATGAAGTACTCACACCGTACATTCTTTTTTAAAAAATTACTTATTTATTTTCTGTTTGGGTTATTAAATTTGTGGGTTTATATGGAATTAATTAATTTATTTAAAATATTTTTGAAAACCTTTAAAAAATGAGTTGGTGAGTAGGGACAGACTACGCTCATTGCATAATCTCGAATCAAAAAACAACTCAAAAATATTTTTGCTTAATGTTTTCCAGGCCATTCCATCAATCGGTTTTTATTTAGAAATTTAAAATAAATAGTGGAAATTAAAAACTAGTTAAATAAGTAAACTCTCTTGCTCTCTCTCGCTCTCTCTCTCCCCCTCTCTCTCTCTCTCTCTCTCTCTCTCTATATATATATATATATATATATATATATCCATGAACACGTGTCTCGTCGTTATACGACTCATTAGCGTGGCTAAACCTAGCGAGATGCGAAATAAGAACCCCAGAGATTGTAGCCTGAATATCTATTAATAATGGAGGTTATGTATCTGTCTGTCTGTCTGAGTAATATTACTATTTACTTAGTCTGTCTGTCAGAGTAATATTACTATTTACTTAGTCCACCAGCTTCTTTATATACTACTACAACAACCGCCGTATACACTATGCGCCTTTCTCAATTTACATAATTAATTGCTTTTAAACTTCTAATAAATTAGTAATCTGCAAATATACACTCATGATTGTTTTCTTCAGATTTCCACATGTATTTACGCTATTTTGCTCGCTAATAATCTTACTTATGAATTATGATTATTTCTTTTATTATTTATATATACATACATGAAATGAGTTATGTAGTTAATCTATCTATTGCAAAACTGATTGAACATCCAGCGTGTAATCCATTGATTTGGTTACCTCTCTCTGATTATTCAGTATGGACGCAAGATGGGCGCGTTATTTAAAATGTAAACAAAACGCTGGCATTTACCGTGTTACTTTTTCTCTGATTTTTTTTATTAAAACGTTCTGAGTTTTTTTATTTTCTTAATCGTATTAGCCATTGTTTTAAAACACAAATTCACTGAATCAAATTGTTTAATTAAAATAATAATTGATTTAAAAATTACTATTTAAAAAAACACACACATACATTATAATGAATTTAGTTTAGGTAAACTTTTCTGTCAACAAAAAAACTAACACATTGTACGGGAAAACTATATAACTTATTTTAGAATCAAATTGTTTAATTAAATAAAGGTCATTAAACAAACACGCACACACACACACATTCTAATGAATTTAATTTAGGTAAACTTTTTTTCCGAGAGCATTTACATAACTAATCGTGTTCACTGTATTTGATTTTTTGGTGCTTTTTCACTGTAAGACCCACGCTAACTTTGATCCCATCGTTAGGGTTAGGATCAGGGTCAAAGTGGGGATTAGGGTTAGGGTTTAGAGTTAGGGTTAGGGTCATGGTCAAAGTTAGCGCGGGTCCCACAGTAAAACCAAAATCGGGGTGGGGTCGAAATTTATTTTTTCTTTATTTTCAACTAAATATACTCTTGGTCATTTCTGACGCAGCAGCCTAGCAAAAATATGCGACCGGAGGGAGCATATATTTGCTAGTATATATATATATATATATATATATATATATATATATATATATATATATATATATATATATATATATATATTTACAGATTCGTAAATAAAAAGGTCGAACGTTTAAAAATGTTTAAACATCCTAAAAAGACGAATCCTCTCCTTAGAAATTCACAAATAATTATGGACCTTCAAATACTTCAAAATAAATTTGTAATAGTTCCTATTGATAAGGCAGCAAATAATATAGCTTTTATATGTAAAAAATATTACATACAACGATTATTGTCAGAAGTAGGAATTATAGGTATAGAATCAGATACTTATAAAGTAAGTAATTGTGAAAAAGAAAGTATTATTCTAAATAACACCATTATTTGTGAAAAATTAGGACTAAAATTAGATGAGAAAAATAATAAACTTCCATGTATGTATTGGATACCGAAAATGCATAAAAAACCAGTTGGGGCCCGTTTTATTGTTGCCTCCAAAATGTGTATTACTAAACCCTTGAGTAAGGCTATATCAAATGTGTTTAAATTAATAATTAATCAGATAAATAATTTTCATAATAAAAGAAAGTTCTATAGTAATATAAACCTATTTTGGGTAGTAAATAATTCATATCCAATAAAAGAAAAACTAGATCATATAAATTCCCGTAAAAAGGCCAAGTCAATTTCTACATATGATTTTAGTACCTTATATACTAAAATACCACATAATGAACTAATTAAAGAATTAGGTAACATTATAGATTTAGCTTTTGCCGGAGGTAAAGGTAAATACATAGAATTTTCAAAATCTAAAGCCTTTTGGTGTAAGACTAAAAACAGTAAAACTAGTACTTCAAAAAATGGCCTTAAAATACTTATAAGTCACCTGATTAAAGAAAGTTATTTTAAAATAGGAAATAATACACTAATACAAACAATAGGTATTCCTATGGGTTTGGACCCTGCCCCCTTTTGGGCAAATCTCTATTTACATAGATATGAATACATATATATGTCAGCATTAATAAAAAATGATATATCTAGAACGTATAGTTACCACGGCTGCAGGAGGTTTATTGATGACCTGGTCTGTATAAATGATAGAGAGGAGTTTGAAAATACTAAACATTTAATATATCCTAGGGAATTAAAATTAAATTGTGAACATACAGGAATACATGCTACCTTTCTAGATTTAGATATAAAAATTGAGGATGGTAGATTTATTTATAAAATGTTTGATAAAAGAAATTCTTTTCCCTTTCATATCGTTCGTATGCCGCATAAAAGTAGTACCTGTCCTATGTATATATTTTATGGGAGTATAATGTCCGAATTTCTAAGAATAGCCCGCGTTACTTTAAGGTTAATGGATTTTATACCTCCAGTCACTTCATTAGTAATAAGAATGCTTAAACAAGGTGGAGATAAAAATAAAATATTTAGACAGTTAAATAAGGCAATAACACGCTATCCTGACGCTTTTAAATTATATGAAATAAATCAAAAGAAATTGATAAAAGAAATCCAAAACTCTACTATAAAAATGTATAACATATGTAAATAGTCCATGATAAAATAAATAAATGAATGTATATATATATATGTATATATGAAATATTTTTATAAATATATATTTTTAATTTTAAAACATTTGTAGACAAAGAAAATAACCAAGGGACAAAAGGGGGGTTATTATAATGGAATCATCTAACTCTATAAAATAGATGTTCTGTAAAATAGTAAATACCCACTTTGAAAGGAACAACACAGGTAAGGAAACTATATTTTAATACTTTAGAAAA
The DNA here is from genome assembly GCA_963556195.1 of Sepiola atlantica. Classification (NCBI taxonomy): domain Eukaryota; kingdom Metazoa; phylum Mollusca; class Cephalopoda; order Sepiida; family Sepiolidae; genus Sepiola; species Sepiola atlantica. Next base: position 71,488,265 of record OY744515.1, read on the forward strand.
ACAAATCTGGAGGCAAAACTAAATCAAATATTTGTAAACTTTTTAAATTAAAAAATAATTATTAAATAGGGAGGTGGTGTCTGATCAACACTGCTGTGATGCCATGATAAAGAAATACTGTTTTGTTTTTAAAATCCCGAAACAGTTTTCATGGTAAACAACTGACGATCCCTTATATATAAAAACATATATAAAAATATATTTATATTAGAGTATATTCTTGGAAGTAAACTAAAATAGTGATTGCAATAGATTGATTGACTTACTAGACTAAAATCTGTCAACAAAAATTTTTTTTTTTTTTTTTTTTCCCCAGTTTTGAAGGTTAAAAGAACTTCCGAGACTATATATATATATATACAGAATTTGAACGTTAACTTAGACTAATAGAAACTCTAAATAATAACGAAAACAAAACAGATGATTCATTAGTAAAAAACAAATCAACATATTTCCCTAACAAACACAGCAATACAAAAGAACTAAACACCTTCTTCGAAAACCTCTGGAACATCAACACCCAGAGAAAAACTAAACCTACCAGTAACCTAACATCTAAACAAAACCAGACACTAGATAACATCCTTAATAACAATAACATAATCATAAAAGAAGCAGACAAAGGAAACGCTGTAGTCATCATGGACAAAAACTACTATAAATCGAAAATTATAGAAGCACTAGGGAACAAAGATTACTATAAACAAATTGGCACCAACATTGACAACAACACCATTTCAAAAATCACAAAACTTTGCACAACATACGATAACATTCTTATAAAGAAAGAAAGAGATTTCCTAACCAACTTCATGACAAAAACAAACTACTTCTACGGACTACCCAAAATACACAAATCAAATGAGATTAAAAATGCCATCAACACACAAAAATCAGAATACATTAGTATCCCAAATCCCAGTGACCTTACATTCAGACCCATAGTAGCAGGACCAACATGCCCAACAAGCAGACTTAGCAACCTAATCGACATTTTACTACAACCTTTCACCGGACAAGTAAGAAGCTACATAAGAGACAACATACACTTTCTAAGCTCCATACCACAAACAGTAAACACAGGAACTGAACTAGTGACATTTGACGTTAGCAGCCTGTATAGCAACATACCCCATGACCTAGGTAAAGAAGCAATCTCATACTGGATTAACAAACATTCACAAATTTTACACCCAAGGTTTACTAAGCAATTTATTATCGACAGTATAAACATTATTCTCAACAATAACTCTTTCGAATTCAACAACGAGAACTTCATCCATACCTTAGGTACGGCAATGGGAACCAAAATGGCACCGACATATGCTACCCTGACACTAGCCTACCTAGAAGAAATATTATACACAAAGATAGAATCAATTTATGGAACAAATACAAAATCCCCATTTATAAAATCTTGGAAAAGTTATCTGGATGACTGTTTCATTCTTTGGGATTCCACATGGGGAGACATCAACGAATTACACAACACACTACAAAATCTACACCCCAAAATCAAATTCACACTAGAACACAATCACACAGAGCTACCCTTCCTAGATATACTAGTTAAAATTAAGAACAATCATATTATCACAGACATCTACCACAAACCCACGGACACCCAACATTACCTCCACTTTAAAAGCCATCACCCCAAAAGCTGCCTAAAATCTATACCCTATTCTCTAGCACGCAGAATATGCACTATAGTCAGTGACAAAGACCTCCGGATTGTCCGACTGGAGGAACTACGTAATACATTAGCAAAAAGAGGATGCCCTGCACAAATAATACACAAAGGTATAGAATTAGCAGAGCAAATACCATTAGAACAACTACGAATTCCCCAAAAACGGAACAAAGAACACATATTAGCATACGTATCTACACATAACAGAAACAACCCAGAATTATTCACAGAGATAACAAGAAACCTAACCTTACTCAATCAAAATAGCTAACTAAGCAACATACTTAAAACAATGAAGATAATCAAAAGCAAACGCCAACCGAAAAACCTTAAACAAATTCTAACCTCATCAAAATTCAACCAACACGTATCACAAGGGGTCACAAAATGCAACAAAGAAAGATGTGGAGTTTGCGACATAATAATAGAGGGTAACACATACACATTCAATAATCCAACACAAACCTTCAAAATAAAGAACGATCTAAACTGCACCTCTAAAAATGTCATATATGTACTTGAATGTATAACATGTAAAAAAATACTATATAGGTGCCACAAAAACATTCAATAATAGAGTGGCTCTCCATAAGAGCAATATTAAAATTCAAGAAAATAGAAAATTGCCTGTCTCCAAACATGTACACTCATGCAGCAGTGGAAAATTCCAGATAATGCCCATTTTCCAAACTCAAGACTATTCATACCTCCTAACACAAGAAAAAATCTTCATATCCAAATTCAACCCACCATTAAATAAATCATAAGACAAATCACACCACAGACATATAAAAACAAGTACGAACACATGTATAAACAGGAACCCATCTGCACTCGGACACGTGTGCATTTGCACACCCTCACACATGGAACGAATACATACCCCATGTGAGTGTATTCATGCATACATGCAGAAAATAATATGAATGTGTGTATCTATCTATCTATATATATATCTCTTTCTATAATTCTATCTATATTTCTATCTACCCTCAATCTTCCTTCCCCCCTCTCTTCCTTTTTCTCTCTCCCTACCTATCTATCTACTCACCCATCCTCTTTTCTACTATCTCTCCAAACACAAGCAAACATCCTCACCCCCAACCACCCACACATCCACATTCATGTGTGAACCCACCAGGGACACCGTCATGGATGACCGGGAATGACCACACACACATACCATACAGATTCGACCGGCACCATAAAGGCAATTAAAGTAATAAAACCTAATACACAAGTGTACTCAAATGACCAAACACTTGCCAAACGGAATATATTTTTATCTCAACAAGATAAAAAGATTTCTGTCAAATGGAACAAAAAATTTTTCTGTCAAATGGAACAGACACTTTTAAATGAAAGAAAAATGAAATGTTTTCTCAAATGAAACACTTTTATCAAATGGAATATACATCTGAAGATAGCATAATGGATAAACGATAAATGCTCGAAACGCGTTATGAAATTATATTTAAAGAAAACTTAAAATAATAAGATAATGAATAATTATTGAAAAAGTTTTTTTTACTATCGTTGGTAACCACAATTCTTTAAATATACTTTTTTCTCTCGTTGGAACTGCACTGATGCTACACAACCCCTTCTCTCTCTCTCTCTCTCTCTCTCTCTCTCTCTCTCTCTCTCTATATATATATATATATATATATATATATATATATATATATATATCGACAATTATGTAATTTCGTGTTATTATATTTTGTCATTTATATATATATATATATATATATATATATATATATAGATAGAGAGAGAGAGAGAGAGAGAGAGAGAGAGAGAGAGAGAGAGAGAGAGGGGGGGAGAGACCGACAGACAGACAGAGAGTGGAAGGGAAGGTTGAGGAGGGGAACTGAGACTTAGGGGGAGAGAGAGGGGGATATGGAGTAAAACATTTAAAACAGGGTGTTGTGTATTTAGTATTATCCAAGCTTTCGACTTGTAAAAGTCATCATAAAGGTGATGGTAGACATGTATAGTTTATGATAAATCTGGACGCAAGTTGCAAAAAAAGAACTAATTGACAAAAATGTGTAACCATTAGTTTAATTAATAAAATGTTTTATTTTTATCCATGTATTTTATTATTTTCTTCTTCTAAATAACGCAGCTTTGAGATTTGTTCTATATGTAAATAGCAAAGTTTTCATTTAGACACCAAGTTTATGAGAAATTGTGATGGATCCTTTCCTGCGTGTTTCCGTCTACATAAACCCCAGTAAAGACATCGTTTAAAGGGAATGTGTGGGGGGGCGTCTCTCTCTCTCTCTCTCTCTCTCTCTCTCTCTCTCTCTATATATATATATATATATATATATATATATATATATATATATATATGTGTGTGTGTGTGTGTGTGTGTGTGTATAATCCGAGTATGGTATAGATCCACAGGGTATAAATCCACGGGAGTTGAAACGATAACAATATCGAGCAGAAGTATAAATATAAACGATAATTTATTTCATTTTGACTACAAAATTGATTTTGTTTCACGAGAGAAGTTTGAGGGGCTCACGAAATAACATTATGCCTGTTAAGATAAGTTCACAATCACACAAAGTTTTATGAAGGTGACAGAAATTTAAAATAAAAATTGAATATGAATAGAAATAAAACAAAAACAAAAATGCAAGTAAGAAGAAAAAAGAAAAAGAAAACGAAAAAGAGAAAAAGGAAATATTAAGAGCTACACGGGATATAGGAAGGAAATAGAAAGAGAGGGAGGGAACGCAAATAAGACTTGGTTGGGGGTGGTCGAAATATGAAAGCATATATTGGCGGACGCGTGTAAACGCGTGTCAAAAGAATCTCTGTCTGGATCACAGCATTACGCGGGGGAGGGGGCAAGTGACAGATTATCTAATTTGATAATTTGCCTATGAAGGGGGGGGGGGAGAGTAACCCGATATGGACAGCAGGTGGAGGAGGAGGGGGAAAGGGATAAATAATACTTAAGGTGCTAAAAACAATAAAATTAAAAAATTAAAGAATTGAAAATTAAAAATTAAAAATGTCTATATACTGATAAAAATAAATATAAAATTATGAATACAGTAAATATGTAATCATAATTAAACTAATAATATAAAAATATAAGAAATATATATACATATATATACATATATATATACATATACATATATATATACACACATACATACATATACACATATATAGACATACACACAAACACACATACATATATATACAAATACATATATATATATACATCAATATACATACATACACATACAAACACACACATACATATACATATATACACATATACATATATATATACACATATATTATGTTAACAATAATAATAATAATAATAATAATAATAATAATAATAGTAATAATAATAGTAATAATAATAATAACTATAGAGATAATGGAAATTAAGATGATACTTTTCTTATAGTAGCCCTAAAAATCTAGTTTAGTTTCTGTATTATCTTCGGCAATGCTAGTATAGATATTATAAATGGTGGTATTAGGAAAATATATGAAGGATAATCAAAATAAAAGCACGACATAGTGGCAATAAAGATGATGTAGTATTCATAAATTATTAAGATTGCCGAAAAGTCAATAGGTCATTTTTTTTATAGTAAGGGGGGGGGGTTATATTCCGGGTAAAAAATAATATGGGTAGTTTGTCATAGAAGGGAGAAAGTATCAGTAGTATTTATGGATGTAAGAGTAGGGGTAAAATTGCTGGTTGTATTCAGAAATAATGAGGTAGAGTAGGTAAATGGTTACTACCCCATAGTTATTCTGGGGGATGCGATTACGGGGTAGGTGGGGAGAGATGGTAGGGGTAGGGGTTGATAATGTGTTAGAAGGAAGGGTAGAATGTGTTGGAGGGAAGTAAAGATGGTGTAAGCAGAGAGAGAAGAGAATAAGGAGTAAAATAAAATTATGTGGGTAAGTAGAGAAACTATATAGGAAAAAATTATGTGTCAACGATTAATATGGGATTTACAATAGATTAAGGTGGGGTATAGAGACTACTAAGGAGGTCAAGTCTACTGTGTCGGCAGTTGATGGAAGTCTCCTGTTTTCTGTTTAAAAGTTTATTTTTGCCCTTGAAACGGATAATTTCTCATTTTTCGTTTAAACACAGATGGCATGGTGTGTTGAGTGACTTGCAGGTACTAGTTTTTTTTTAGATTTTCTATTTAACTATAGGAGTTTCATTTTTTATTTTAAGTTTATGATAATGTAAGGATAGTCCGGTTTGGCCAGGGTGGTTAGGGTTGTTGAAAGAGAGGTTGTGATTATAAAATCGTTTTGACACGCGTTAACACGCGTCCACCAATATATGCTTTCATATTTCGACCACCCCCAACCAAGTAATATTTGCGTTCCCTCCCTCTCTTTATGTTTCCTTCCTATGTCCCGTGTAGTTCTTAATATTTTTTCTCTTTTTCTTTTTCTTTTTCTTTTGTGCTCGATCATATAAGAGAGCTAATATAATTTATTTAGATACTGTATATTACATATTTCAGCAATGTACCGCGGTTTCATCCAAAAGGGCAGATTTAGACATCTTTAGTAAATCTCCGTGCCCAGTGGAATCATCGGCAAGCTGAAACGATTGTAGTCACGCCAGACAGGGAATAGTGTCAACAATGACAGAAAAACGGTGTATCTCTGAGGGCGTCCCCGAAAAAATCCGGTGTGGGATAGTGATTAACTAAGGCTCAAGGGAGGCCTTAATTTTATTCCCTAGCAAGTTTTATTTATTTATTTATTTATTTATCTGTTAGCAAGTTTTATTTATTTATTTATTTATCTGTTCTTTTTGTAATGTTATTATTATATCTGAAAAAATGAGATTGTGAAATTAGTGTGCTTTTTTGTTGTCGTTTTGGGGAATAAAATTATGTATCGGATTAATTGTTCGATATAGAGCTAAAAGAGATTATTCAAATATGTTTTTATCGACTGAACGTGTTTGTTTATTTTTGTTTATTGAATTTGTGTTTTTGTATTTTCTGTTCTTTTTGTAATGTTATTGTTATATCTGGTCTGAAAAAATACGAAAGGAGCGGCGATATAGTTTGCTGTTTGGTTTGTTGAATTAGGGTGCTTTTTTGTTGTCGCTTTTGGGAATAAATTTATGTATCGGATTAATTGTTCGATATAGTGTTGGAAAGCATGATGCAATAATGTTTTTATGGACTTAACGTGTTTGTTTATTTTTGTTTATTGAATTGGTGTTTTCGTATTTTCTAGATCTTAATGGGAAGCGGTGTTTCGTTGATATGTCCCGTTTATAACCAGTAGTGTTGAAAAAAAAAAAAAGAACAAAAATGGTTATAAACGGAATGATAGATGTTATCTGTTACTTCCGTTTGAGGGGTATAAGTTAATGGTGTGTTAATAATATTAATATTTATATTTGTATTTATATTTATATTTATATTTAGTGTAATTCATTAAATTCCTTATCTTGTTATTTCACTCGTACCTATGTCCATGCGCACCGGCAAATAAACCTATATACACACACGAGCATGGAACCACAAGCATGCCTATACACAACATCTGCACGCATATGCACATGCGTGCATGTACACACATCTTCGCTCACATGTACGGGGGGTTACTAATTTAATATTTTTTATTTTTTGTGTTTTTAATTTAATCTTTTATTTATTTTATTAATATTATTTTATATTTTATATTTATTAATAATATGCTCCTATACATACACACGCGCACTCGCACACATGCTTACAGGCATCTGGACGTATACATACGCCTGTACATTCATCTTTATTTATACAGGGGTGGGCGGGTGATTTGAGAATCTATTATATGGGTTGTATGAAGCGGGGGTGGGTGGGGGTTTAGGGGTTAAGAAAACTTTGTGGTGTATCTGTATTCCTGTGATAGGAGGGTCACGCTGATAAATGTATAATCTGCTGTGGATGGGGGTTAGTTTTAGTATGGATGATGTGATTATCTGTGGTGAAAGGGTGGGGTGTTTATTGATGAATGTTTTATCTGGGTTAGGACTAGGTTTTATCAGGGTAGGCAGGGTTTATGTAGTCGCGCCCGTGGTGTGTTTAACATATATCTTGGGGGGGGGGGGTATTTTGTACGTAAATAGAAGAATAGGAATTTTGTTATGGGTTTAGGGAGGTCTTGGGGAGATTAGTTATTTTATATGTTTTTAAGAAATACTTTACTATCTTTTTAGAGGGGTATTTGGTTTAAAGGGATAATTGGTGGGTTATGTAATATTGTTATCAGACCATTGGGCTAGCAGGAATTTTCTTCTGTGGGGGCATTTTCTGAAGACCTCGGTTTTTATGTTCATGCAGTTTATGGAAGGGTTGTTGATAGCTTGTATAATTCTGAATTTCTCAGTAGTGTACAAAGGGCAGGTCCTGGATGTGGGACTGTAGGATTTAGGTTTGTCAGTAATTCTCCATTGTATTTTGTAGGGGGTGTTGGACTTCTGTGGGTTGCCAGTGTGTCTGTCATTGTTGACGCCATTCCCTGTCGGGCGTGACTACAATCGTTTCAGCTTGCCGATGATTTCACTGGGCACGGAGATTTACTAAAGATGTCTAAATCTGCCCTTTTGGATGAAACCACGGTACATTGCTGAAATATGTAATATACAGTATCTAAATAAATTATATATATACATATATATATACATACATATATGCATATATATATATATGTATATATATATATATATATATATATATATATATATATATATATATATATGTGTGTGTGTGTGTGTATATATATATATATATATATATATATATATATATATATATATATATATATATATATATATATATATATATATATATATATTAGCCTGAAGATTCCCCCGGGGACGAAGAGCGGGAGCCTCTATGTAGCTTAATTGCCATTACTATATATATATATATATATATATATATATATATATATATATATATATATATATACATACTATACTACATTTATTTCTTATTTATCACTTCCATCACTCATATTATTTTTTATTACTATTGTTATGTTTTACTATTATAAATATTATTATTATTAGTAGTATGATTACTCACTAGTCATCATCAGTGATTGCTCACCGACAACAACCAGTGGTGTTCACTGGAGTCTGAGTGGCAACAAGCCTCCCTTGATTTCTAGTATTCTCCACATCTTTTCGATCCCTACCGCACATTTGCGGTATCTCAACAGTCGTCTACTATTGATTTCTCGCTGGCAGCGACCATTCGTCTCCTCTGGGATTTGGGTGGTAATAAGCCTCCCCAATGTCCCAGTACTCGCCGCACTCTTCTAGTGGAGGTCTGGTTAGTGCTCTCTCTCCTCGGTCTTCTCATCTTCCTTGACCCTCTGCAAATATTTTGTGTAGTGTCGGCCTAGGCTGGCACCATTTTTTATTTTATTTTATTTTTTTTTTTTTTTTGGTGGGGGGAGGGAGAAGAGGAAGGGGAGGGGAGGAACGCGGGGAGGAGAGCAGGGGAGCGGGGAAGCGGGGAGCGGGGAAGAGGGGAGGGGAGCTTATGGTGTTTCTTGCAATTTCTGTTCATTGGTTCATTTTTGTGTGGTGTCAGCTGAGGCCGCTGTAATTTATTGGAGGGAGGGGGAGCTATAGAAGTGGTGTTTCTTGCATTTTCTGTTCCTTGGTTTGTGATGTCGTGTTCTTTCTGTGGTTTTGTTTTCTTCCTGTTGTAGATTCCATGTGACCCTTCGTAGCGTATGTGGGTTGATTTCCGCATTCACGGATTTTCTTAAGATTGCAGCTGTTTTGATCATTGCCGTCCTGATTCCTTTGATTCCAATTTCTCCCAGTCTTCTTTCCAGGCTTTTGGGGAGTGTTCCTAGTGCTCCTACGATTATTTATTTTGACTTTCTTCATGCTCCATATACCTTTCAGTTCTCTGTGTGTTTGCTTTGTTTTTCCGTCTCTTTGATCTTCACTCAACAGAGTCTGCTGGAACGGCGAAGTCTACGATTTTGCAAGATTTTTCCTTCTTGTCGATTATCATAACATCAGGTCTCCTTGTTTGTATGAGTTTGTCTGTTTGTATATCCATATCCCAGATGATTTTGTGTTTTTCATTTTCCAGTACTGTTTCTGGTTTATATTTGTACCATTTGCCTGCATATTCGAAATTACATTTGTTTTCACAGTTCCCGGTTACAGTCATGTCTATTCTTGTATTCTTTTTGGACTAGTTTGCTACATTCACTTATTATGATTTACTGTGTCGTCTCTTTGTCCACACAGTCTGCATTTACTGTTTTCCTGGATTTTATCTATTTTAGCTTTGATGTAGTTTGTCCTAATCCCACTGTTCTGTGCAGCCATGAGTAAAGTTTCCGTTTCTCTGTACAAGTGTTCTTTTCTTAGCCATGCTCAGCTATTTTCGCTGGTTTCTTCTCTTGTCAGTTTTCTGAAGCATCCTGTAATTGTTTTTCTTCCCACTTTACTTTTTTTGTCGTTTTGTTTCTGGTTTCGGTGCTCCTGAGTTGTTCATTGGAACGGTGTCTCTTGCTGCGATGATTAGCCTTTTTGTGTTCTGAGTTATGTATTTCTCCAGCTCTTTTTTTAGTCTTCCACACAATCTTCTATACTTACCAGTCCTCTTCCCCCTTTGTTTCTTTTTATGTAGAGTCTGTCCATATCGTCTTTTGTATTCAAAAATCCTTTTTCTTATTTTACTTTACTTAAATAATATCATCCTTTCCGATTCATGAATTTCGTGTTCCTGTGTAAATGGTATATGTTGTGTACGTATATGACGGGCAAAAGATGTGTATGCTTCATGTACGATTTTATATTTTATTAGACAGATATATATTCCTTCCCCCACAACATGTCATAAACAGAGATATATTCCACCCCCTCCATCACAACATGTCCTCCTCTTAACTGGTTGATATTTGAATCACTTAAATACGGCGACGTAGACAGTTAGAAGTCTTATGTAAACCTATTTAATCGAACTACGTTTAAAATTTGAATATAACGGTAAGAATGTTCAAAATAAAATAATATTTTAGATTTAGTCACGTGACACTTACGAACTAGAATTTTTACTTCATTCTTCAATATCAAAACAGAGAATGGACCCTTATTTTTGACCTGAGGAAATCGAGCCTATCAAAACTGCGATTGAAACATCTTCTGGATGTATCACCATGATATGTTTGTGTAAATAAAACTTTTATTATATACAAATAGCTCTATTTATTATTGAGCACTATTATATAAACACAGTAAAGAATTTTCAGATTTTTATCCTTTTATCCTAAGCTTACCATATATATATATATATATATATATATATATATATATATATATATATATATATATATATATATATATATATATATATGTGTGATTTTATGAAGGCTTACCAAAGCATTCCTTTCAAGACACCAATGATCACCATTAAAGATATTTTTTCTTACAAATACTATTTATTCAAATTAAATGTTTTTTCCTACACGTGTTTCACTACCAAGCAGTTACTTGCTTGGCAGATCATCAGGGAAATTAAATGTCTGGAATACTGGTTTCAACTGCCGACAAAACACAATGTGGCGTTGTAATAGTTGAGGTCACTTAAGAAGAGAAGAGGAAAAAAATAAAAATAAAAATAAAAGTCAAACTTAAAAAGCAAGGAAGAACAACGATAAGAAAAGAAAGTCCTAGAAAAGTCTTAGAAAAGTAGCTTGTGCATTATTTCTTCCATGCACAAGCTACTTTTCTAAGACTTTTCTAGGACTTTCTTTTCTTATCGTTGTTCTTCCTTGCTTTTTAAGTTTGACTTTTATTTTTATTTTTATTTTTTTCCTCTTCTCTTCTTAAGTGACCTCAACTATTACAACGCCACATTGTGTTTTGTCGGCAGTTGAAACCAGTATTCCAGACATTTAATTTCCCTGATGATCTGCCAAGCAAGTAACTGCTTGGTAGTGAAACACGTGTAGGAAAAAACATTTAATTTGAATAAATAGTATTTGTAAGAAAAAATATCTTTAATGGTGATCATTGGTGTCTTGAAAGGAATGCTTTGGTAAGCCTTCATAAAATCACATATAAATGCTCTGTACTCTGTAATCGAGTATCATCGAGCTTGTTTTTTATTGGAACAACCCCGGTCTTCACTGAATGATCTATTTTATAAGTGAAAAATCTAAATCTATATATATATATATATATATATATATATATATATATATATATATATATATATATATATATATTACTTAACAACTACAGCCATAACTTTCATCTGTTCTTTCACTTTCTGTATTTCTATATATCGGCGAATATCTGTAATTGAAATTCAATACGTTTTCTACACCCCACGCGCGTTTCATAGCTAAATCAAGAGAAATACATAGTCTTCATCTTAACTTCCTTGATCATCAGAGAAAATTGTTCATTCAATAGTAATGGGAAAAACAAATCATATATATATATGATTCATCATGATTTAATTATATATATATATATATATATATATATATATATATATATATATATATATATATATATATATATATAAATCTAAAATTCTATATTCTAATATCAATTTTGTAACATAAAGAAATTGTAATAGCTCAATGGTGTAAGACAAGAGCTATGTCGTATACACTATTTTTTATTTAATTTTATACCATATACAATGTTATGAAGGACAGATTAACATCATTTCAAAAAAATTGTTTCGGCTTGCACCAAGATATATGTAAAATGCACGTGTACATTTAGTTCTTGGTGTGGATCATCAGTGCTAATTATATAAAACAAAGCAAACACAATGAAATAACAGGGCAAGCAAAGCATAAATTACAATCAGTACTCATTATCAGCATCGTATTCTTTTTTTTTCCAAATGGAGCTATGATTTCAATGTTTCCTGGTCGCAACATATACGCATCTTATGCTTTTCGCTGTTTGTATTTTAATCATTCATCATCAGCTTAAATATTGTCCTATATACTCATAAATTAAGATATATATTTTCGCTACCGGCATTTGTTGTTTCGTTAAATTATTTCCTCTTTCTTCGGGTTTTAGCCATCGATTTTTCCTTATTTATATTACCTTTCCTACATTATACTTTTTCATATCCATAAATTAGGTGACTTCCGTTTTACCGAGTCACCGGAAGTACACAGCCATTTTTAGCCATTCAATAATTAACTATAATAATATCAAGAAGATTATCGGTATTATTTAAAATATTTTTTTTTTTAATTTATATTTAATAAATATATTTCTATAATTAATAAAATTAGCTTTTGCATTTAACACTAACACCTTTTTTACTTATTTTTATTTTCGCAGTCAGTAACCGAAATATCTCTCACGTGGGTATCTTTAGATGTTTTTTAACTGTATTAAAGTATAATATTTATGAATATTATTTAATTCTAGTTTGATTTTATATATACTAATTCACAATCATTTATCTTTTTTATAGGAAATATAAATTTTACGTATCTATGTTTTCTGTTTACCACGATTGTCTTATTTATTTCAATAGTCTCGGGTTTTACTTCCTATGTAAATAAACCTCTCTAATACTATGCAGTCCTAATTTAAAATAATGTAATATGCAGATTTTTTTTTCTATATCCCTTATCTTATTTTAAATTATATTATAATATTAAAATATATTTTTTTATCAATTCAATCCAATATACTACTAGTTATTTTTCCGTTAGATATCATACTATTATCTTATGTATGATACCGATCAACCCAATTGCATTTTTCTCTAAAGTGATATAACTCTTATTCTAATTTTTATTTATTTAATCGATCTATTAAATTCTTCATACGTACTTTCAATGTAGTGATCACAATAACTTATTTTTATTATTATATATGGATCATAATCGCTGTTCTAATTTTCGTATTTTTATCTGTGATCAGTAAACAAACATCTCAGCCGATTCGATCATAATGACAACTCAACTCATGGTAACACATTATTTTGGCATAGTGAAGTATAATGTTTTTTTTAGATTTTAGTTGAGTTGCTAATTCATTTCTTAACATTATTTCAAATCTTTAATTTTATAAGTATGATGTATTTTTCTATCTTAACCCTAGGCCCAGTATTTAAAACCTATTACAATTATATTATAATCTTAATTTTAGAAATTCAATGTTTATTATACTGATTTTTATTTATTTATTATTTTATTCTATATGTCTTCTCTATTTATTTATTTATTTATTTCAATATTATTAATGTTATATATATCTTATATATGTTATAGCTTATTTAGTACGTATTTATTATTTTATATGTATATAAATGAAGATACATATACACACATACATTCATATGCATACATTTATACATACGTATATACATACATACATACACACACGTATATATACATACTCATACCCATACATACGTACGCACATATCCCTACACACACACACACACACACACACACACACACACACATATATATATATATATATATATATATATATATATATATATATATATATATATATATATATATATAAACATGAGTTTTTACTTATTTTTCATTTACTTTCGTTCTAATTTGTTCTTAGTATTATGTTTACATTAGGAGTTTTCCTACTTCCTATATTAATTTATTTGTTCATTATTCTTTTCCTTTTTATTTATGTTATATTTACTTATATAGGTATTACCTTTGCTGTATATATAATCTATTAACATGTTCGTTTTTCCACCGTCCACATCCATATATATATATATATATATATATATATATATATATATATATATATATATATATATAGAGAGAGAGAGAGAGAGAGAGAGAGAGAGAGAGAGAGAGAGAGAGAGAGAGTGGGAGAGAGAATGAGTAGAAATAAATAAATTTACAACATTAATTCGAAGGATTCAAGATCTACAACGAACGATATTTTCTGAGGCGTTTAGGAATTGTTTTTGTTTACTTATTTTTTGCATGATATATATATATATATATATATATATATATATATATATATATATATATATATATATGCTAAAACAATACCCGTCCCAGGAAAGAAAAGTTCTGGAGCACTTATATGGCACTTGCGAAGATTGAAATATGAATATGTAATGATACTAAACGTTATTTCTAGAATCTTTATTGCAATTTTGATAAAAAAATCCATAATATATATATATATATATATATATATATATATATATATATATATATATATATATATATATATATATATACGTACATAGATAATAAACAACAACAAATATTTTATATTTGTCGCTCCTCGTAAAATAAGTAGAGCACTCTTAATGGTAGTACAAACACAGCATGACGTCACTTGCTTTATATGCATCATTCCTTCTTTAATATAGAAGTAGAATGCCTCGACATCAAGCCGCTTTTATATGTGTTAATTTATCATTGTTTATCGGCTATTCAAATATTGGGCGCGCGGTTAACGACGTTGGATGCAAGTTGAAAAATACTTGTTATCCAGGGTTTCGAATCGTACGACCGGTAGTGAATAGTCATATCTCTATGCTGATGAGTCCTGATTGAAAAGGGACGAAACGTATACGTACATAGATAATAAACAACAACAATTATTTTATATATATATATATATATATATATATATATATAAAATGAAAAAAGGAAAACCAAATAATAGTATTTATGTATTCATTAACGTTTCGTCAAGAGTTCCTTTTGATGATTGTCTTAAGAAAATAACACACAAGTACAAAATATTTAAACAATGGTAGTAGGTGGAGCAGATCTTAAAAGGCTCTGTGTGTGTGTGTGTGTGTGTGTGGGTGTGTGTGTGTGAAAAGACAAACGGATAAACAAATTTAAAATACAGGAGAAATCATCAAGAAACGAGAGATTTTACCGGTTTCTTCAGAAAAAGTGAAGATTTTAAATTATTCGATAACGGTCATTTATTCGATAACGGCATTTCATTTCTATTATATATCGTGCATTTTATCTTCATATATATATATATATATATATATATATATATATATATATATATATATATATATATATATATAACATAACATATAATAACACGAAATTACATAATTATCGATGCAATAATTTATTTCAACCTTGTGGTTTTATCAAGTCTCCAATCCAGATAATTACATTTTTGAGACTGAAAGAAAACAATTAAATTCAACTTCGACAATTCAAATACATCTTTTTAGAGAGGGGGAATTGGCGACAATTTAATACTTATATTTAGCTAGGGAGGGGACTTACATTATTTTATACAGACATCGAAGGGGAGGGATAAGTTTTTCAAATAATACCGGCCGTGTCAAAAACTTATTGCATTATTTACACTTAGCGACTGGCGATATTGCGAGAGAAGATTACATTACATACAGACAACCTTACTCACACGCATACATAGGCAAACCTAAATATGTACACCTTTTATGAACATACATACACGCATCACCACCCACACATAATCATAACCATGCATATCCATATACACATATATATGTAACTATTAAACACACATTTAGTTTAAACAAATTATATTTTTATAATATTATTATAAATACTTATGAGAGGGGGTTCTGAGGTAGATAATCTAGTAGTATTCAAATTTGTAACGGTAGAGGTACCAAATTGAATACTACTAGATTATTTACCTCAGAACCCCCCCCCCCTCCATAAGTATTTATAATAATATCTGTTATGGACACTGAATTATCGACTTAGTGATATATATTATTGGTTTATTAGTGTGTATGCGTATATAATTGTATTTTGAAATATTTGTTTATTCAGATATTTTACTTAAAATAAGATAGCTTTAAGAAGTTTTTCTGCAGATAATACGCTAGTTATTAAATTGATATAAGTAAATATGTCAAATATTACCACTAGACATCATTAGACTTGAATTAAGTGATAACTATAGATTTTCATAGATTATAAAATTAATCTAACATAGAAAATATGAAATAATATAAGATTAATTATAAAGAAATTAATCGACGTAATTGCATAATTCTCCTCATTAATTATATTTTTAGAATTCTTATTGTTTTACAATAAGAATATAGAGTGATTACGTGTATATGTGTGGTGTAAATATTATGTATATGTATGTAAGTGGATATATATATATATATATATATATATATATATATATATATATATATATATATATATATATACATATATTTATATATGTGTGCGTATATATGATTACATATGTATAATAGTCTGTGTGCGTATAATTTTAGATAATATTTAAGTTGTCGATAATTTCAAATAGATTCCCTTTCTTAGAATCCAGACAAACTGAAAATTTCTGACACGCGTTTAATCGTTAGTTTTCTCTTTCTTCTTCCTTCTCTATATCTGTCTACTTGTTTCTTTCTTTTTCCCAACATGATGTCTCCTGACCGATTTTGTTTAAACTAAATGTGTGTTTAATAGTTACATATATATGTGTATATGGATATGCATGGTTATGATTATGTGTGGGTGGTGATGCGTGTATGTATGTTCATAAAAGGTGTACATATTTAGGTTTGCCTATGTATGCGTGTGAGTAAGGTTGTCTGTATGTAATGTAATCTTCTCTCGCAATATCGCCAGTAGCTAAGTGTCATAATGTAATAAGTTTTTTGACACGGCCGGTATTATTTGAAAAACTTATCCCTCCCCTTCGATGTCTGTATAAAATAATGTAAGTCCCCCTCCCTAGCTAAATATCAGATTTTAATTGTCGCCAATTCCCTCTCTCTAAAAAGATGTATCAGATGGGTTGTTACTACCTCTCTCTCTAATTGTATTTGAATTGTCGAAGTTGAATTTAATTGTTTTCTTTCAGTCTCAAAAATGTAATTATCTGGATTGGATGCTTGATAAAACCACAAGGTTTAAATAAATTATTGCATCGATAATTATGTAATTTCGTGTTATTATATTTTATGATATTCTTGCTCTATTTACCACATTGAGCTCTCATACTCTGATTTCCTCCTGGAATTATTCCATTATAACACAAATATATATATATATATATATATATATATATTCTCCATAAAACGAAATATATATATATAGTCATCAACAGACAGATTGTTTCGCTGTATCACAGTCTTTCAGTGCGTCTAGACTAGCACCCGCCCCAAAACGGGATCGAACTTACGACCATCTAGTTCATAGTCGGTGATTCTAATCACCTGAATACGGGGCGGGCACTGTTAGCAAGTGACATCTCAATGCTTTATATAAATATTGTCAACTACTTTCGAAGATATCTATGCGTCAATGAACAAATGTTATATTTTTTACTTACCGATGGATGTATAAACCATTATATACCCGTCGCGAACCCAGGTTCTATTAGTCTACTGACAAATCACTCAAACGCCGATGTTAATTTTTTATGAAATAAAAAGTTTATTAACAAAAGAAGAGCAGTCACAGAAAAAAAATCAGAGGAGCGGGTTATTTGCATGAGTGAGAAAGACAGATAGATAGATAGACCGATAGCTCGTCCACTACATCTAGCTACATTGTTCGAGCCCCCCCCCCTTAGGACGGCATCCTGGACACCGCTTCTCTGCTTGAAGTATCGCTAGAAAATATTCTGCCCATAAGTCACGTGGTTTCGTTGACTTCCATTCTGGGGTCAGCTCTGACCCTTAAATGTCACTCAAACTTGTCCATTCAAAGACGGACCGTTATTGCGTAACACAAATGCATTCCTGCATAATATGTGTTTATTAGGTAAATGTGAGCAGTGGGAAAAGTATCAACGTGGAAATAACTTGTAAATCATAGCATAAATGTCGGTACTTTAGATTAGGACCCAAGCTAAAATCGACTTGGCGTCGGTAATTTCTGAATGTTTACGTATCTTGGGTCCTAATCTGAACAAGTACCTAAATGTCTAATGAGTTATCATTTACCTAGGCCGAAAGCCACTCCAGGGTAAAGGTTAATGAGATTGTCAGTTAGATGATGAACAATACTATGAGAGGATTGGAAACGATGGGTGGAATGGGCAGAGTTTGACTACTTAAGAGGACGGCTTGATAAGTATTTGTTGACATTGGATTTTAAGACAATCCTGTTGTAGTCAACAGGTAAGCAGTCCTGTGGTGTTGTTTCACAGATGGGAAGTTCTTGGTTATAAAAGCATGACCATAAAAGTGATGATATTTTTTATTAGATTTTTTATTCAAATTTTTGACTGGGCGCATATTTTTTGACTGGGTGTTATAATCTTGTGTTCGGACAATGTTAACCAATGCTTACATTTGTAGCCAAGATTTATAGTCGAGATTTGTAGTCGAGATTTATTATTTGAAAGCATTGGTCACTGCCATGTCAGATGATTGTGTCAAAATTCAAGAGATTTTATGGGAGGGTGTGTAAAGTAAACTTGAATGTGTAAAAATGAGATGTGTGCGTGTAGTGTTCCTGCTGTGTAAAGAATGCAGATGTAAAAATGAGTGAGTGTATATGTATATTTATCTCCCCCCCCCCCACACACACACACACTCACTGCAGCAAGGTTAGACATGGGGTCAGTTTAACGCAGGGAGATCCAGCTCCCTCAAAAGGGGGAACTCTGAAAGGGTGCAAAATTTTCCGTAATCAAACCCGTCGGCATTCTTTGTGTGACTGACGATAAACTAATCCCCCACCGAAGAAGGAGGAGGTAATGCCTGGGTAGGGGATGACCAGATTCCATTCTGATTCAAGCCCGAGGACGTCTGTGTGCTCACTTTTACACGTGCGGTTTT
Source organism: Sepiola atlantica (assembly GCA_963556195.1). Classification (NCBI taxonomy): domain Eukaryota; kingdom Metazoa; phylum Mollusca; class Cephalopoda; order Sepiida; family Sepiolidae; genus Sepiola; species Sepiola atlantica. Next base: position 71,507,786 of record OY744515.1, read on the forward strand.
ACTCAACATTTGATCGTGTTTGGGTCCCTATATACCGCCTTCCGATGAGAGCTGGATTTGACACAAGGTCCATTTAACGTGAAAGAAAATCCAACTCACCAGAAAGAAGCACTCTGAATTTGGATAAAAATCAAAATCGCCTTAGTCCTCCTCGTCTGACCGATGACTTTGAAATATTTATTTGCAGAAAATATTTTTTAAATTTCTTAATTCAAATGTCAGACAGACACGGTCCGGTTTTAGTTTTCGGAAGACAGTTGGGACTATATTTAAACATAATTAGAATTTTAATTCCATTACATACGGTTTAGTAGTAGTAGTAGTAGTAGTAGTAGTAGTAGTAGTAGTAGTATTTTCATTTTGATCTTTTATCCCCCAGGAGTGATCTCCGTGGTTACTTTAGTGCAATTCTATCTAGTACCATTGAAAGCTGTAAGTCTGTGATACACCCAGCATAGTGTATTACATGTTCTGTCCTCGGTCAGAGGATAAAATCCATCTTGACGGGGGCAATTTTTATTTTTGTCTTATCCAGAGTGCCCCTTTTTAGAGTGTTGGATATCCCCTACATAAAAAGACCGACATTGTGTCTAATTTTGCTCTCGTGGGAAAGCAAATAAATAGGGCACACTTGTACCCTATCTCAAGGATGGTTAAAATTTCGTGTAATTCTCTTGAGTAGTTTTGGAGCCTATAAGTGACCAACAAACAGACAAACATGCTCGATTATAATATAAATATAATGTAGATATAATATAGATACACACGTGGTCGCGAAATTTGACACGGAGAAATATATTTATTTCGAAGCGCATTATTTCAGAGTAGAAATACTTAATAACCCTCCTTCCCTCGCTCCCTTTCTCTTCTCCCATGTTCCCCCCTCTCTCTCTCTCTCTCCCTCCCTCTCTCTCTCTCTCTCTCTCTCTCTTCGTAAGATTTGTACCTGCGTTATAAACATGTGCCCCAGAGGGTTTCGTGTTTTACTTGATACAGGTGAGAACTAAAATCCGTTTACCCCTTTAACCAAAAGATTATTTTATTGAAGAAAAAACGTAAGCATCCCATTGACACAACTTCTTCTACAAAACAATATATTTCTGTCACTGTTTTGTAGAAGAAGAGATTAGAGACGAATAATAGTAAAAGGTCGGAGGGCAAATAAATCTACGACCCTCGTTTCATATTTATGAACTGGGTACGTTGGGTGCATCTGATTCAAATTCATCATCGACTTAAGTGCATTGACAAGCAAATAAATGATGCATAGCTTTCTTATGTTTGTTATTCGTTATTTTGTTTATTCTTTATTCACAAGAATGTTAAAAGGTGGTAAACAAATTTAGAATGCAAATGTAAGAACTAAACATACAACTGCAAAGATAGGCTCTCTCTACCGACCTAGAAAATTCTTACACCTACAATTATCCTATATATATCAATAAAGCCACCATTCGTCCATGCATGGGGTATTGTTGCCACATCTTGACTGGTGCACCAACCACTAGCCTTTTCCTTGTGGACAAGGTGCAAAAACTAGTTTCGAACCTAATAGGTCCCGCACTGCCTGCCAAGCTTCAGCTTCTGTCGCAACTCTGCAATGTGCTGGTTTACAAGTACTTCCACGAAATGTACTCCGATGAACTTACTGCACTTGTAGCCCCTCAACGAAAATACCTCCGGCCCACCGACTAGCAGCAAAATCTCACCCCTTCAGTGTAGAGGTCTCTAGGTTCTTTCTTCGGACCGCTTGCCTTGGAAATTCCCTCCCTGCTCCCTGTTTCCCCGACTGTACCAGCATCCAGAAATTTAAATGTAATGTGAATAAAAATCTTGCCGACCAACTCCCCAGTTAGGTTGTCCCTATAAATATGTCACCTATCACAGTAGCCCCTCACGTCTCAGTGGCAATATGCCTTGTTTGGAGGTGAACAAAGTTTTATAAAAAAAATTAAAAGGTTCAATTTTATACACATTAAAAGTTAAGTTAAACATTTATTTTGCTGCCGTCCTATTCTAAATAATCTGTTTCAACTGTCAAGTTTTAACAGCCTTTGTAGATATATCCGAAACATCAGGAAGTATTCTGCGAGAGCAGGCTCGAATCGTTCCCTCGAATAATCGCGATATGGAAAAGTGCTTGTAGAGTCAAGCCAACTCACAATGATCCGCTGTATGGCACGACATTATTAGACCAATACAGTTGAAAAGATCCCGCGAACAAATTAAATGATTGACTAGAAACGTAATAATAATCAGTTTAATAGTTTCCACTATATTAATTTATTCTATTGTAACCAAATCCGAATGTTAACTTGGAAGAAAAAGCTCTTAAAATATTATATATATATATATATATATATATATATATATATATATATATATATATATATATAGAGAGAGAGAGAGAGAGAGAGAGAGAGAGAATAGTAGTTTGCTTAAAGCATTGCTGGGAATAGTAGTAGTATGTTTTTAAATGCAAATTCCGGGTAAGATGTAAGCTGGAAGGAACAAAAATAATAAATCGAATTCGAAATGTCACATTTCGAATTTGATTTATTATTTTTGTTCCTTCGAGCTTACATCTTACTCGGAATTTGCATTGTCCACAATGAGGAATAATAGAAACATGTACTTGCATGACATTTTTCTTTAAATTATCATCCTGAGGAAGTCTTACAATAAAGACGAAACGTTGATGAATATATAAAAAATATCTCTTGGTTTTTCCTTTTTCATTTCCCATTACGTCGGATTACTCTCATCCTTCCTTTCTCATATATATATATATATATATATATATATATATATATATATATATATATATATATATATATATATATATATATATGTGAAACAGTGATTTCAGCCGACGCAATCTGTCTTTTTAGGGTGCACCAGTGTGCATCTCAGCGAGGATGCTGGATCCTACGTAGAAATGAGGTAGAGTTACCACTAGTGTATGTTCGGCCCAAATCGGTTGTTTTGGCGAAGAGGGAGAATGGCGCCAAGGAGACTGAGATCGGTCCTTAGGTTGTCTGTAGCAATTATCCAGATACAATGGATGAGTTTGACCAGCTGAACAATTTGGTCATGGGTCTTTTAGATACTGATGGATGTCAACTCGTGGGTGGTCGCGCGAGCCCCCTAGAGAAAGAAAGGGAATAAGTCTTTTGCGATAACAGGAAAGAAGAAAAGGCCAAAAGGAGAATTGTAATTGCCCGTGTCGTATTATGGCGAGAGCCTCCTCCCCCTCAATGATTGTTTTATCTAGATAGCGTCAGAAAGAACCGAAGACACAGAGAGAGAGGGAGAGAGAGAGGGAGAGAGAGAGTATGAGTTATACGCTTTTCGTCTTTGTTATTTGAGGCGAAAAGGCGATCACAAGAGTGAGATCTAAGAATTGGTCGAGAACGGACGTCTCCGCCGGGCTAGGGGATCACCGGACGAGATGCTGCGCGAACAGCTTCTTGTCTGGGAGGTGTTAACAATAGTGTCCCCCCCCCCCCACCGTTCAGTAGACAAGCCACAACTTGATTAACCACGGGGAAATAGTAGAGATTCACACACGCACGCAGAGAGATACGATAGTTGGTAAATAAGCCATTATCAAAAGAACAGACCTTTTGCCATCGCCCATCCCTCACAGAGTAAGAGTTCGTTGACTGTTTGCGAACATCTTCGTACACTAAGACGACGACTAGTTTAGTAAACCGGGACAATTTACCAGAGTAAGAGACTCAATTCACTGTAAAATTAATCCTTTCTTTTATTTGTTATTAATAATTAATGGATACAAAAAGACCGATGTTGTTGAGTTATTACTACTGTTGAATTGTGCGCCGAGTAACTTTGCTATCACAGAGCCCCGAAATTGTCATTCGTCCGACCGGGGGAGTTCGACATATCATTCTTGTTTTTTGCAGCCACTGCAGACGAAATCACGAGCCAAAGAAAATGTGTTCACAGTCAGGAAGGATTGTGTGGCGCCGAGGAACACCCGCGACCGTGTTCATAGTGGCGCCGCGACCGGGATATCGAACACCTGTGCGCGAGTGGCCGACTACGATACTCACGGAAGAAGCAGAGTAAGAGGTGTGGGGTCTATGTTATAAATGGTGCCGCGACCCAGGATCATGGTACTGTGAGGAGTGCCTGGTAACCTCGGGGAAGAAAGAACAGAGCCAACCCACGACCACAAAGAAACAATTTTTTTTTACCGGCAGAACACTTTGAAAAAAATAGACAAAAAAAAACCCCACGGCACAACGGACGATTTTTTTTTACCGGCAGAGAATACTTTAAAGTTTGGCGGGCATGTACACCCGTGTTTGAAAAAGAGAATAGGAAAAGAAAAGAGAGAAACAGTTTGGCGGGCATGTACGCCCGTGGTTGAAAAGGAGGAAGGAAAAGAAAAGAGAGAAACAGTTTGACGGACATCGACACCCGTGTTTGAAAAAAAAAAAGATAGAAAAAGAGAATAGGAAAAGAAAAGAGAGAAACAGTTCGGCGGGCATGTACGCCCGTGGTTGAAAAAGAGAATAGAAAAAGAAAAAGGAAAAGAAAAGAGAGAAACAGTTTGGCGGGCATGTACACCCGTGTTTGAAAAAGAGAATAGAAAAAAGGAAAAGAAAAGAGAGAAACAGTTTAACGGGCATGTACACCCGTGTTTGAAAAAGAGAATAGAAAAAAGGAAAAGAAAAGAGAGAAACAGTCTAACGGGCATGTACACCCGTGTTTGAAAAAAAAAGAGAAAGATAGAAAAAGAGATAGACTGAAAGAAAAAAAAACGTTTTTTAGACTTTGAGATCGGTCTGGGATCGCGAACTTTTAGTCAATTGATTGGAAGGCCCAGACGGACTCGAAAAATAATAAACAACCAACCCAGAGACGGAAGACCACAGGGGCAGCAGAGGAGAGGGGTAAGTGACTCGTTGATTTCTCTTGTTCGCTTGCTCGGTTGTCGGTGTATCGATTGTTGTCCAAACTTTGCACGCGGTTTGGGTAGTTCTGTTGTTGGAGTGGTAAACTAGAACGCAAGGGGAATGGGTTCGGAGGAAGACCTAGTAAATAGTGTAACAGGTATGGGGAGAGAAGAGACTAGAAAGATAGAAAGGCCGATAGGAGGGATACGAATACCCCCCCCACAAAGGGGATCCCGTCGGTTTAATGGAGTGGTTAGCAGTAATTCAGAAGAAGAGGGTGATTTATGGACTAGAAGATTTAGAGATGGTGCGGCTCGCTCTAGAGGGAGCGAGGGGCCCAGTGTCGAGATTCATTGAGGGGAGGTATGTAGAGAACCCGGGGATCACTTGGACGGAGCTCCGCGAGCAGCTAGTGAGGCAATACGCCAGCGAGCGAACCGCGATTGAGGCCGTACGCAAGTTGACCCGGCTAAGGTTAAACAACGGCGAGGGACTCGACGAGTTAGTCGAACGAATCCAGGGATTGGCGGTTCAGGCCTTCCCGGGTGGGGCGATCCGAAATACGGGTCCCATCCAGGCAATCCTGGTGGATGCCCTCGTAGACGGGTTAGGTGCTAGAGAGACCCAGAGGGAGGTACTGAGGGGTCACCCGCTCACACTAGCGGAGGCCCAGAGATTAGCGAGAGACAGTATAAGACTAGAGGAACGTGTAGATAGAGGCAATGGCGAGGAAAGGCCTGGGAGAAGGAAAACGGTGGGGGCAGGGCGAGTCCGAGGCCCCGAATGGAGAGAGGGGGCGGAGAAGATTGGGAGGCAGACTCCGATCCTAGAAGGAAGGCATGGGACCTTCAAAATGAGTACGATATGCCCGCACCGGCCAGGCAGGTATCAGTCCGCTGGACCTGCAGGGGTGAGGGGCATAGAGCAGCAGAGTGTCCCACAAATTATGGGCGCCCACGCGGCTCGGTTAGACCGAACTGTACTAGGTGTGGTCGGTTCGGACATGAGAGTCGGTGGTGCACAGCAGCATAGATCGGAGGTGAGGAATTAGGATTCCGAACCTTAGTGTGCCACCTGACGCTAGGGTAAAGAACCAGGGAAGCGCCCAGAGGCCACCCCACAGAGTATAAAAAGTAGTGTGGCCCCCAGAATGATAAGTTTAGTGAAGGATAGCGAAATTAAGTGGGAAGAAGACGGGCTTGGGTTTTGTTCGCCGGTTTATGAGAAACCGCAAGAAGCAATGAACCCCCCCGTAGAGAGAGATCGAATTAAACGCGACTGCTGGGTCGGTTGACGAGTCCAGCGAGTGGGAGGAGAGCGGCAAAATACCCCCCTACCCAGCTCCAGAAGAGACTGAGAGAAAATCGGTTAGCCAAAAAGGTAGAGGAATTACCTATGAAGTTACGGTAGAATGGGAAGAAGACGGGCTTGGGTTTTGTTCGCCGGTTTATGAGAAACCGCAAGAAGCAATGAACCCCCCCCGTAGAGAGAGATCGAATTAAACGCGACTGCTGGGTCGGTTGACGAGTCCAGCGAGTGGGAGGAGAGCGGCAAAATACCCCCCTACCCAGCTCCAGAAGAGACTGAGAGAAAATCGGTTAGCCAAAAAGGTAGAGGAATTACCTATGAAGTTACGGTAGAATGGGAAGAAGACGGGCTTAGGTTTTGTTCGCCAGTTTATGAGAAACCGCAAGAAGCAATGAACCCCCCCGTAGAGAGAGAGATCGAATTAAACGCGACTGCTAGGTCGGTTGACGAGTCCAGCGAGTGGGAGGAGAGCGGCAGAATACCCTCCTGCCCAGCTCCAGAAGAGACTGAGAGAAAATCGGTTAGCCAAAAAGGTAGAGGAATTACCTATGAAGTTACGGTAGAATGGGAAGAAGACGGGCTTGGGTTTTGTTCGCCGGTTTATGAGAAACCGCAAGAAGCAATGAACCCCCCCCCCCGTAGAGAGAGATCGAATTAAACGCGACTGCTAGGTCGGTTGACGAGTCCAGCGAGTGGGAGGAGAGCGGCAAAATACCCCCCTACCCAGCTCCAGAAGAGACTGAGAGAAAATCGGTTAGCCAAAAAGGTAGAGGAATTACCTATGAAGTTACGGTAGAGAGGAGCAGAACGCCCCACCACAGAATAGCAGGAAAGCCAAGCCAAAGATAGTCAAGGACCTGGGGGAGAGGCCGAGGTTGTGCTGTGTCGCATTCGTTGGCTCCACCGCGCGCAGGGAGGGCCCCCATGCGTGTGCGGTGCTGGTGGTTGTGGCGCGGACAGTTGTCTTGGATGCCCCCCCCCCCCCCGAGATAAACGGACATATAAGGATAGAAAGAGATGCATAACTGGGACCGATGGAGGGTCGTCGTGGTTAGATCCAAATGATCGATCACAAGTAGTAATATACCTGCAGCTGGATGGGCTGTTGCCGAACGACCAGGCAGATATATAGTGAGTTGTAAAAGCAAAAGAAGGTTGAAGTAATCGACAGATGTTCGAACCACCGTGAATATGACAGATTGTGGTGCGCCTTACGAAAGGGCACAGAAGTAATGATAAGCGAAGAGAAGGATATGAGATCCTATCTAAGATAGATAGTGTTGATACAGACGAAGCAGAAGAAATCAGTGGCCCCCCGTTGCTGGGAGAGGCACTCGATGAGTAATCAGGGACAGTGTCGGGAAGCGATGAGAGAATGATTATGAAGAAATTGGAAGTTATAGGGAAGAACCAAAAGGGTTACTATCGCATGCAGTCAGAGAAGGGGCATCGATATCGAATGTCACCGGGCCGAAGTGAGCCAAGAAGGTGTTAGTCTGAGAGAATTGTTTTCCCAGAGAAGGGAACAGAAGAGAATCCGGCCGAGGTGGCCGACACAATGATAGTGACGGTATGCGAACCAGACAGGTCCGTACCAAGAGAATTTCAGTTGTTGATACTGACGAGTGAGTGCACAGGTACACAGTTGGATATGCAATCGCTAAGACACTTGTCGCCGAATATAATCATCTCGGCAGATTAAGGCCGAATTACCAAATCGTTTGAGATTACCGGTCGACCCCATCGAACAGTTATGAAAGTATTATAATGTGTTAAAATGCGTTGCATAACCAGAAGGTAACAAGCTATTAGCTTTAAAAAGATTGGAGGGTTCGATTAACCCCGTCAGGAAGGGAAAAAGGTAGGACTAGACACGGGCACGATAGGGCTTGGTCGATGTTAGTGAGAATTGTGCACATAAATAATAGGGTTAGCTTTTGCAGAAAAGACAAAGGGCGCGAGAAAGACATAGGGAGAAATTGGACGGCGCGAGCACACCGACGGCCGAGTGCATAAGCGAGGGAGGGTTACCCTTGAGTACACTTCACCCAGATCGCGAGCGGGAGCAGGAATCGCTGCCCCTGTCGGAAATCCAGGTGGATGACCAGTGAAGAAGTAGAGATCGATTCCGAGGAGAAGGTGATGGTGACGTAATTTGTAAGGGGCGTTGCGAGCTCCAATCTGTATTAACAAACTTTTAATTGCATGCATAATAATTCCTTTTGTCACCTACCCACCTCCCAACACAGAAACAACAAAATGCATACGCACATACACACATACATACGTAGTCCTGATGTTTTAATAGACTGGAAAGAGAAAAAGAAGGACAGACCAAAAGAAAACAGAACAGAAAAAGAAAACTTTTTGTTCCATTTTT